>JAWZYU010000007.1:88682032-89019032 GCA_038380435.1 Ryuthela nishihirai | reverse complement strand
TGCCGAAGCCGCAGGCGAGCATCTCATGTACCTGTGCAAAGGACCCCGAGGGCTCAGCTGTTAGGAAACAGATGGTAGCCTACGATTCTCAACATCTGGTCAACACTTGGTCGAGAATTAGTCTGCAAACTGAATCCCAACTCAGCTGTGAAAAAAAAAAAGTCGTCCACTATTCCTGTATCTTGCACTAGTTGCTAAGAACAGTTCAGATAGCTTCTTCTCTGAAGTTAAGTGAACACTTACCACTGATCGTCTTGCATAGAGCATCCTCTAAGAAGCCTTATGGATGCCACTTTAACGAGTCATCTAAGCGATGTCTTTCAAACATTTTTAACAAAATGACAACTTCCAATTTCCGATTTTTGGGCAAATAAATAAACAATTGAGAGAACTTTTAGAGAGAAATTTTTATAGTAATGGGTCTTTGGCATTTTTGGACACTTTGAAGTCGTTTTATCACTTATTTTATATTTGCCCCATAATATAATATACACAGTCGTATCAGAATAATATGACCACCTACCGTAGTATATATATAGCAGGTGGTCATATTATTCTGATACGACTGTGTATACCGTATAGCTGAATTTTCGATTTTAAATTCATATAATTTTTTAAATATTGAAAAAAAAATCGATGTGTAACTTAACTTCTGCATTTGAGTGTACTTACAACTACAGTTGTCGGACTTCAATGACTTTTATCAAATATCTTTTATTGTTGATCATGGCTAAAAAATCAATTTCTTTTTCATTAAAACTCCTAAATTAAATTGTCGTGAAAAAATTTATTTCCTTATGATTATGCTTATCAATGTTATAAACTTACCATGTAAATCACATAAAATATCTAGATATATATATAGGGTGTTAAAAAAATAATGGTGGAGTTTGGAGGACCAATATGTAGGGAAAAAAATTACATATTCAAGAAAGTAATATTTTAAATAAAGGCGTATCGCAAATAGTTTTGAGGGGGGGGGGGGCTCAGTCGGTAGCGCGCCAGACTCGTAATCTGTAGTTCCCAGGTTCGAGTCTAAGCTGGCTCAGCGTTGATATTTATCTCCGAAAAATTCCCCGCCCTGCCCACGGTCAGTAGAGGACATCGATGGTCTTTAAAATGTCGCCGTCCGTCGGATGGGACGTTAAACCGTGGCCCATTCTTTAACGTGCACAGAGCCATACCCTGTGCACGTTAAAGAACATGCTGGATGGCTTTGACGGGAGGCTACCATCTGTCACTCAACAGCTGTTCCAGTGAGTCCCCTCCCCCAACCTTCTCTGAGAATACCGCTCAGAGGTAAAACAACCCAACCCAAATAGTTTCGAATGTAATTAGTGAATTTCCACATGTTCGTGACCCTGTATATATCCAATATAATATTCCACTTCTTGCCATACACGCTGCAGCATATTTCTTGTTACAGTCTCGAATTTTGTATATGTAAACACAACATTTTACAAAGCCCCACAAGAAAGAAGTCAAGGATCCGTGATGGCCTAGAAATGTACTACCCCTGCCTGTCAGAAAACATTGATGAACACTCTTTTAAAGAATTATGTTCACATGGACAAGAGAAGAGCTGACAAGAAAATGGACAAGAGACATGAGAAGATGGACAAGAGAAGTAACAAGAAATAGGCTGCAGCATATATAGCAAGAAGAATGTCTGTTGGACATATTCAAGGTCACGAATGGTGCACATTATGTTCAAAACTATTTGAGGTACGTTTTCAATTCAAATATTATTTTCTACAAACTTATATTATTTTCCTGCATATTTGTTCATGAAATTTCATCATTATTTTTCTGATATCCACTGTATCGATAAACATTTCACATGAGATTAAATTTCTTGGAGTAATTTTGACAGATAACTTAAAATGAAACGTACACATAAACTTTGCAATAAAATAAGTAAAAATATTGGTGTAATTAGTAAAATTAATTAATGTCTTACCAGTAAATATTAAGCTAATACCATTTCATACTTTAATTATGTCACATGTAAACTATTGTCATCTAGTTTGGGGAAAGAAGACTTAATTTAACCCTAACAAAATACGAATATTAATAAATAAATTTTTTATCAGAAAAAATTTTATTCAGTATTACACTGAATGGTCAAATTATCATATACACCTCGATAACAATATGCAAAGCAGAAGTATCGCATCCAATCAGGTGGAAAGCTGAAATTGGCAATGCCTATAAATAGAACAGCTCTCTATGCATTGGACCAGTCATGAAAACTAATAGTGAATAATCATGGAAACCAGTCAAAGAGAAATAATCATGGGTAAAGGAAGCGATATAATTGAATTTGACCGTGGCCAAATAGTAGGGTCGTCGTTTTACCTCTGAGCGGCACTTTTTTGCACACCATGGGCTAAATGGCCAGGTCACATGGACCCCGAAGGCTCAGAGAGACCCACTGGAACAGCTGTTGGGAGACAGATGGTAGTCTCCAGTCAAGGCCATCCAGCGTGTTCTTTAATGTGCGCAGGGTATGGCTCTCCCACACACGGGGCACACGGCTTAACGTCCCATCCGACGGACGGCGGCCTTTCCAAGCCCATCGATGTACCCTACTGACATTGGGCAGGGCGGGGAATTTTGCGGAGATAAATCTCAACGCTGACCCAGCTGGGACTCGAACCTGGGAACTACAGATTACGAGCCTGGCGCGCTACCGACTGAGCCACCCCCGCCCCTACCAAATAGTGGGTGCGAGGAAGGTGGGTTGTTAAATCACTACAACTGCTGAACTGTTAGGATTTCCATGTTGTACTGTCACACGTGTATACCAAGACTGCATGATATACAGTAAAACCTCCAACCAGGGGGAGAAATGGGGACTTAAACGTGCAATTGACTCTCGAGATGAACACAGAGTGTTCCTCATCATTACAAGGAATCGCACGGCTTCCGAGGAGCAGATAACGTCGGAATTGAATGCAGTCATATCGACAAGCTTATGCACAAAGAGTATCTGTGGTACCATGGAAAAGATTGGCAATGGCAGTCGACATTCACTTTATGTCCCCTTGTTGACTGCAAGGCACCAAATGATTACGATGCTGTTTGCAAAGGTCTATAACAAGTGGAGTGCGGTGGACTGGACGCGTCATCTGGTCTCTCGAATCACACGGTTTCAACTTGATCACGCTGACGAGAGGATGCGTGTGTGGTGTAAACCACATGAAACGATCAAACCAAGCTTGCCAAGTTGGGGTCATACAGGCAAGTGGAGGCGGCGTAACAGTTTGGAGTACGTTTACATGGGCTTCCTTGGGGCCCCTCATATCAATCGAGACCTTCGTCACCGGTAAAAAGTATGTGAACATCCTCGCCGACCATATACATCGGTTCGTAACGATTATCTTTCCTCACCACGGCGCCATCTTTCAAAGGTTGGGTTGTTTTACCTCTGAGCGGCACTTTTTTGCACACCATGGGCTAAATGGACAGGTCACAAGGACCCCGAAGGCTCAGAGAAGGTTGGGGGAGGGGACCCACTGGAACAGCTGTTGGGAGACAGATGGTAGCTCCCGTCAAGGCCATCCAGTGTGTTCTTTAACGTGCACAGGGTATGGCTCTCCCGCACACGGGGCCACGGCTTAACGTCCCATCCGACGGACGGCGGCCTTTCCAAGCCCATCGGTGTCCCCTACTGACCGTGGGCAGGGCGGGGAATTTTTGCGGAGATAAATCTCAACGTTGACCCAGCTGGGACTCGAACCTGGGAACTACAGATTACGAGCCTGGCGCGCTACCGACTGAGCCACCCCCACCCCATCTTTCAAAGGATAACACCACACCACATACTTCTTGAGTGGCGACCAATTGGCTCCAGGAGCATTCAAGTGAATTTACCACACTCGAATGGCCCTCCCGATCGCCGGACCTCAAACCCATTGAGTATTTGTGGGATTAATTGGAAAGATCTTCGAGCCCAAGGTTCAAGGTGTTGTAAGAACATGGTGAAATTAGCTCCCGAAATGATGAAATCCGCCAGCGACACACAGGGCCCATGCCGGGGCATCATGGTGGGGGAAGCGATTAGCTATCACTCTTCTAAGTGGTCTGGTGTTTGTACAGGGTACACTGAATAGCAATACGTACGTCAGCGACATCGTACAGCCGGTCTTCGAGCCATATTTGAGTGTAATCTCAAATGCGATATTCCAGCATGATAATGCCCGCCCACACTCCTTCCAGGTAACTCAACATGCTCTTCAGGCAGTGCACCAACTCAGTCAGCCAACACGTTTTATGGACTTGTCACCAATCGAACATGTCTGGGACTAGATCGGAAAAGACTCTTCCGCGGACCGCAGCAGGCAACGACCATTGCTGAATTACTCGTCCAAGTTGAAAGCGTATGAAATGGTATCCCCCATTGTGATGTCCAGAATTTGTACGACCGATTGCATGCCAGATTGAAAGCTTGTATTGCTGCTCGAGGAGGTTCAACACCTTATTAAAATGTGCCTTCTGTAAAATGTAATACTCATTAAAAGATAAAGTGAACATTGAATCACTTCACACGTGTGATCACTGTCCTTTCTCAACAAATTGTTTCTACTAAATAAATCTCATAGATTACGCTTCAATTGTTCATGTTGTTCTGTTTTCAATTTCCGCCACTGAATCTCAAGCAAGCTTAGAACAAACTACTGGAATTCACTTTCTTATTATTAAAGTTCACTCTTTGTTCGAACAGATAAGTGAGGTAATTCTCACTCCGAGGAACATCTCGAATGTCACAGGACATCACAGTCACGGCTTCATTATCTCATATCTTCCTTTCGTTACAGTATGTTATATTATTATTCATACATATCATTGACTTCATTCACAAATAAATTTCCATGCAACCTTCAAAGAGAGGTCATAGGTTGGTCAGACTGTACAAACAGCCTTTTTCTGTAACTCTTGGTCAATTGCTGTAATCATTTTCAACACTTTGCACTCGAGACAAAACTTATCATTGTAAGCACTCAAACGTTTAATACCTATTAGAAAAGTGTAATGTGTTGGAAAACGGTGTTATTTCACTCTTTTTTTTTTATAAAACAGTGTCATTTCACTCTTTTTTTTATATTTTCTGCCAATTTCTAATGACATTTGACTGAATAAATTATAATTATTATTTTGGATAGAATATGCATAGTTCTAAATTGTGCGAAAAGCTCAGATTATTTTATTTATAAATTGAAATATATTGTTATAAGTTTTCATAGGAAATTCTTGAGCGTGAGTTAAAAAAATATTTAGGGACAAAATTATATAAATGAGTTAATTTATTACAAGAGTATGAATAAAATCACAAATATAAAATAAATTCAACTAACTAAAATCTTTATCTTCATCAGTACGAAAATAAACCACCAGAAGAATATTTTACCTTACCACTATCAGTACAAAGAGTCGTTTCTTTCAGATTTCTTACAGTCCCTACTCAAAGCATAAAACAAGACTTTTTTACAATACTCAATAAGTGGCACAATCATATTTGCGAATGAACCTGTAAACTACGAAGAATAATCTTACCAATTCTTTAAACAAACCAAAAATAATCACGTTTCAAATGATTTTCTTCCAGAATTTCAATCACCAAATACTCGAAAACTGCAGCTAATTATACTGGGCTTTCAGAACCAATTCTTTTCAGACGTTGATCACCAGGCATCAGACGATGAACTCTTCGTACAGAGAAGTTGAAGTGAGCTCTACTTGCTCGACTAACATTTCACGTCCTTGGCGTAATCTCCAAATATCTTGAGAAACTTTCCTAAACCTTAATTTTATGCTAATTCCCTTCGTGCAAAAGGAATACACACATTCAAGCACTATGATATACATAATGTATTTAATCTATTAAAAATAATTTATGTATATATATAAAAGCAATATCTAATTCATTCAGTTAGTTAAGCTTTCAAATGGTGGATTCAAATACTTTTTTTTTAATCTTTTACGTAAAGTGTGGCCAAAAAACATAAAAAACAATTAATGAAATTAGCTTTTTCTAGTTCTTCTTCGCTTACGAATGGCTGATTAAAATATTTATTCCTTGTGGCTATTTCCTGTAAAGTATAAAAAAGCTTTCGATACTTGTCTATAAAAGCTTTGAATACTTTCTATGGAAGATTCAAATGCTTCTTCTGTTAAGAGTCTATAAGATGTTGTGGCTTGAAACTGAAAGGGACAGTAAATTCATTTAGTTATAAACCGAACTAGTTACACTTGTGAATATTAAATGAAATGTTTTATCTTTTATGATATTTCACTGTTAAGTATATTGAAATGTAAAGAACAACTGAACTAGTTATCCTTATGAGTGGCTGACTGGCTGAAACGCTTCTTCACTCACTGTGTGAAGCGTGGCTTGAAACTAAAAGCAAGAGCAATTATCTGCTCATCTTTGAAGAGCAAAACAACAACCGGTTCGAGGCTCTGAATCACGCGTTCTCTTACTCTCCGTTGCGCAATATTGCACTCCACAGTTACGACACAAAGGGGAACAGGCTGAATTCAAAATGCTTCCTTCTGTTCATTGGTCTGTCCTGTGCCTTGCGTCGTTGCCCATGAAACAGAAACTGCATTCCGTGATTGAGATGAAAACACTTCGCAGGAGTTTTTGACAGAAAACGGCTTTTTCGGGAACCGCACCACCAACTAGTTATATTAAGCTTCTTATTGTAGCTAAAGGTATAAAAGATCTTTTTCTTTGTAATCTACTATATATTGTTACAGATTTTCAGCAATATTTGTTTAACGCCGTGCGTGAATTCGAAATAACCAAACAGAAAATGAATGAACTTAACAAATAAAGTAATTAATTTGCAAGAAATAGGTAAAACCTGAAGTATCCATCACTTGATAAGGACTCCAGAACAGCATAGGTTTAGTATTGTCAGCAACCTCGATTTCTATTACTCTCAGCTTTACTCTGAAGCAACGACTCAGAGCCATCACAAAGTTCACAATAAAAATATGAGTGCAATTTTTAGTTGGGTTGTTTTACCTCTGAGCGGCACTTTTTTTGCACACATGGGCTAAATGGTCAGGTCACATGGACCCCGAAGGCTCAGAGAAGGTTGGGGGAGGGGACCCACTGGAACAGCTGTTGGGAGACAGATGGTAACCTCCCGTCAAGGCCATCCAGTGTGTTTTTAACGTGCACAGGGTATGGCTCTCCCGCACACGGAGCCACGGCTTAACGTTCCATCCGACGGACGGCGGCCTTTCCAAGCCCATCGGTGTTCCCTACTGACCGTGGGCAGGGCGGGGAATTTTTGCGGAGATAAATCTCAACGTTGACCCAGCTGGGACTCGAACCTGGGAACTACAGATTACGAGCCAGGCGCGCTACCGACTGAGCCATCCCCACCCTACAATTTTTAGTAGTGAGATTAGATGTCGAATACAGTTTGAAAGCTGTGGGTAAGCTTACACACTACTATTCCTGTTGATTTATTCACAGTTGCAGAATCTACCCAGTTCTGAATTACATTTTGAAATGAACATGTTTCGACCGTTTCTTTCTCAATTGATAATATGGCACAGACAGTTTTCCCTAAATTTCAAACGCATTGAGATTTTAATTTTTGCAAACATAGAGTCTAACGCTAAAAGTTGTTGGAGAAAGAGCAAAAGAGAAGCCAAACTTTTAACACTGCTGAATGAAGTTGAATTTAACCATTTACATGGAGCTAAGACTAAATTAATAAGATATTTCTTGTTGCTTAAAGAACTGCATAAAATATAACTCATTAAACGAAAGCATTGCTCATAAGAGCAAAACGAACTATTATTTATTGATAGCAGAGTGATGATTAGTAAAGCAATGAAAAATAATTTCATGCAATAAATCCATTTCAAATGAATTCAACCCTCCAAGTGTTGTTCTTAATCATAGGACATATTGTGATAATAGAACGTACCTGAAATACTCTATTCCAATAAAAGAGATATCAGGAATGAAATACTGAATGACATTAAAGCAATGTCAGAATGTCAGACCATTGCATATTAACCCATCAGCTTTATCATCAGAAGATGATGATGTGGATGACGTGAGGGCTACTGAAAGTCATCAGTGCTAAGGTGATGACCTCACTAAAGCAGAAGCATTCGGGAATGGGATACAAGAAGAACCAATGGCATTTGAGCAGTTTCACAAAGCAAAGTCATAGCTTTGGCCTAAGCAGTTGAAGACACGTGTTGTATGTCAAAGAGTAGTATTCATTATGAAAATTGTTCTACATTTTAATACAATGCTTCTATGAGGCATTCATTATGGACACTATTTAACTTTTCAATACTTTTATGAGGCATTCATTATGGACATTGTTTAAATTTTTAATACTTCCATTTAACATTATGGACACTGTTTAACCTTTTAATACTTCCATTTAACATTCATTATGCCTGTCCGACCTGACGGACCAAGTCAGTCAGCAGGTCCCCTAACGATTCCCCTGAGTCTCTGAGATGGAGGTCTTAGCCTGTCCTACCGAGGTCCAAACCGCCTTCGACCTCAATGGGCCCTCAAGCCCCCCCCCCCCCCCCCTCCCACCACGTCAAGGTGGTTCCCTGTAGGGGGGGGGGAGGTCCTAGTGGTTAGCGTGCTTGGGCACTGATTAAAGGGACCTGGGTAAGGTATGGATGTTTCAGTTGCCTTTCTATTGAGGTCTCGCCTTCCTCACAGATCTTCTCTGTGGTGTATTATTAAACTGACAAGCTCCTGCCAGACCTCTGTTACAAGCAGCTGCTTGAGGGAGTATTTTTTTTTTTTCATTTTATTTATTCTTACGCTAATAAACCAACATTTTGTTTTAATTCTGGAACGCAGTGGAATTACTAGAAACTGGTTGTTAACGCATGCTTCGTCACCACTAAATAGATTCAACGATAAAATTAGTGAAAGTATTCGCTATTGGAATGTTGCTCTATGGAATGTTGCCTTGCAAACGTATTGCCAATACATTGATATTTGGTCTCTGTTATCAAATGCGTTATTTGCGTCAGCTTATCAGGCAGGCAGACAGATCCAAACATAGCATTCAATTCAAGCAATCAGCAATAAATCGTTTGATAGTAGAACGAAGAAATCAGCTGCATTTCAACTCAGTTGGGTGGGGACTTTTCCCTGCTTTTCCACAAATTTTACTTAGTTATTTAAAAAGGCGCTTTATTTAACATTTTGAATTCATGAAATGTTAATTAGGTCGATAATATTATTATGTTATGTTAATTAGGTCGTATGAAATGTTAATTAGGTCGACTTACATAAAAATTTACGCCTGAATGTAAAAACCTTTAAGTTTTACTTTCTAATCTATAATAATGTGGGATAGACTGATTACCTCTGCAATTATCTTGTTTTGGTTAACTCAGAATTGGTTAAACTGGTATGAATCGGAATTTGTAAGGATCAGAACGTAATTAAAGCAGTCTCTAATTGGCGCAAGGAATCAGGAATTTCCCTGCATGCCCAACACTTATCTTAAATTCTTACTAACCCTGGGGCTCAGTCGGTTGCGCGCCAGACTCGTAATCTGTAGTTCCCAGGTTCGAGTCCCAGCTCGGTCAGCGTTGAGATTTATCTCCGCAAAATTCCCCGCCCTGCCCACGGTCAGTAGGGGACACCAATGGGCTTGGAAAGGCCGCCGTCCGTCGGATGGGACGTTAAGCCGTGGCCCCGTGTGCGGGAGAGCTATACCCTGTGCAAGTTAAAGAACATGCTGGATGGCCTTGACGGGAGGCTGCCATCTGTCTCCCAACAGCTATTCCAGTGAGTCCCCTCCCCCAACCTTCTCTGAGCCTTCGGGGTCCATGTGACCTGGCCATTTAGCCCATGGTGTGCAAAAAAGTGCCACTCAGAGGTAAAGCAACCCAACCCAACCCTGCATGCCCAACACTTATCTTAAATTCTTACCCACCAAAATGCTAAAGTAGGCAAGGTTTCATAAATAAAAAAAAATTAAAAAATTCACCCCTCAAGCAACTGCTTGCCACAGAAGTCTGTCTGTTTAATACGCTACAGAAATAAATTTGTGAGGAATGCAAGACCTCACCAGAAAGCAACATAAGAAATATCTCTCCCGTATTCGGGACTTGAACCTAAGTACCTTTGATCAGGAACCAAGTGCCCTGAACCAATCGATCAGGGGACGGTTAAAATTGTTCAAGGTCCCTCCGAGATACAACTTCGAAAATTCACAGCTGGGTTGCTTTATTACTGAACGGCACTTTTTTTGCACACAATGAACTAAATGGGCAAGTCACAAGGACCCCGAGGGCTCAGAGAAGGTTCGGGGAGGGGACCAACTGGACAGTTGTTGGGGACAGATGGTTGCCTTCCATCAAGGCCATCCAGCATGTTCTTTAACGTGCAAAAGGTATTATTCTCCCCGCACACGGGGACACGCCCTAACGTCCCATCTGATAAGCGGCGGCCTTTCCAAGTCCATTGGTGTCCCCTACTGATCGCGGGCAGGACGGCGAGTTTTGCGGAGATAAACCTCAATGCTGACCCAGATGGGACCCGAACCCGGGAACTGCAGATTACTAGCCTTGCGCGCTACCGACTGTCCCGCCCCGAAAAATTCGCAGTACTGCGACAAATTATGCAATATTAATTTCAACTTTATTGATTTCAACTTAATTGTAATGAACATTATCAAATGAAATGCATAATATAGCTAATTAAAGTTGCACTGTTGATCTACTTCCAACCAAAACTACTTTTACCACCATATATAGACAATTTTCAGCCGTCTCCGCACCCGCATCGGAGGAAACCTTTCTTTTTACACACTCTTAGGACTCTCAGGAGACTCCTCCTTCGAATTATGGAGCCGAAATATTCAATCGTGTTCCAATCCATTCGTGACGTAATTCACACTATGTGCTGTATCTGCATTGCTATGTCCATAGTAAGTGGTTGGGTTGTTTTACCTCTGTGTAACACTTTTTTGCACACCATGGGCTAAATGGAAGTCACAATCACAAGGACCCCGAAGACACAGAGAAAGTTGGGAGAGGGGACCCATTGGACAGTAGCTGGGAGACAGATGACAGCCTCCCGTCAAAGGCCATGCAGAGTGTTCTTTGACGTGCACACAGTATGGGTCTCCCGCACACGGGGTCACAGCTTAACGTCCCATCTGACGGACGGTGGTCTTTCCAAGCCCATAGGTGTTCCCTACTGACCGTGGGCAAGGCGGGGAGTTTTGCGGAGATAAATCTCAACGCTGACCCAGCTGGGACTCGAACATGGTACTGCTGATTATAAGCCTGGCGTAGTAATCGGTCACGCTTCATTTCCGCTTCAATATATATGTTAATGAACGATTTGTTACAATAGTCGTATACTATCTTTTGAAATAAATTTTCATCATTAACGAAAGTTAAATAAATATTTCGGCTCCCATAATTCTTTAATTATTAAGCGAATATTGCAGAAAATACATATTTATAGAGATTTGAGTGAGATCTTCAATTCATTTCTAGTTACATTTTTTTTAATAAAATGTTTATGTTTAAAGTTAGGAAGCTTGGAATGTATGGTTACCATAAAAATACCCCCTCAAGCAGCTGCTTGCCACAGAGGTCTGGCAGGAGCCTGTGAGTGTCAATGCTCCATATCATAAGGTCTGTGAGGATGGCGGGACCTCTGCAGAAAAACCACACGAACATCCATGCCTTCCCGGAGCTCGAACCCAGGTCCCTCAGATCAATAGTCAAGCGTTGATTACCCACCTTACCACTGGTTATACATTAATACATAATGCATAACTGATTAATACGCAATGTATAACTCGGCCACGGAATGGCCTTACATCTTCCAAAAAGAGGACATGTCCTCCGTTTTAATCTCGTGTCCACCCGGAATTTTAAAGAAACATGAAATGTCTTCCTTTTCATACAATTCTTCCTTTTTTTAACACATGTTGAAAAACATGTTTTTAACTAAAATTAAAGCACACTATTTTTTGTACTTTCATTTTTAAGTTTCCTGAACCCATGATTCTAATATAATTTACTGTCAACCGTGAAACAATTTGCTGTAAATGCACATCGTGAATGCTAGATTAAGATTAAAATTAAAATTAACTAAAAATTAATATTTAATTATTAATTATGAATATTAATAAGGGGGCGTGTCTAGTGACGTCATAGGGGAAAGCACAGTGTGTGGGGGGTCCCATGGTGCAACGTCACTATTCCTGTCTTCCTTCGAAGCGAATACGAACTCAGTGACTGATTGCACCATCGATATGCTTTAGGCTTATTTTCTACTTATTAGGGCCCTATAGGAAGATAAGTAATTTTTCAATTTTTTAATTTATATTTTTTTGTTGTCACTAAAAACATTTACCTTCAAAAACTTTGGTATATGACTGATAAAGATTGAGCCCATTCCACCCTTTTGGACTCAGGTTTCAAGTAGCCCATGACATTGAAGACGTCGCAAGCTTCAATTTAAGATGCAACTCGTTAAAGTCGATCCCCACAAAAATCCGCCCCACTCACATTTCATCAGGAGGGGGAATAGTGGAGGAAAATTCGAAATGCTTTACGACCGTCATTATATGAGCTTTCATTTGACACCTAACTTGTAACTGTATGTCGTTGCGTTCGGAACAATTTTCACATTTCCCGTTTTTTAGGTTGGGTTGTTGGGTTGTTTTATCTCTGAGCGGCACTTTTTTGCACACCATGGACTAAATGGCCGTGTCACATGGACCCCGAAGGCTCAGAGAAGGTTGGGGGAGGGGATCCACTGGAACAGCTATTGGGAGACAGATGATAGCCTCCCGTCAAGGCCATCCAGCGTGTTCTTTAACGTGCACAGTGTATGGCTCTCCCACCCACGGGGCCACGGCTTAACGTCCCATCCGACGGACGGCGGTCTTTCCAAGCCCATCGGTGTCCCCTACTGACCGTGGGCAGGGCGGGGAATTTTGTGGAGATAAATCTCAACGCTGACCCAGCTGGGACTCGAACCTGAGAACTACAAATTACGAGCCTGGCGCGCTACCGACTGAGCCATCCCCGCCCCAGTTTTTTTGGGAGGAAGAAATTTTGTATAGCCTTACGACACTCCCCGCGTCACAAGCTTTCATTAGACACGTAGCTCGTTACTTTCAGCACTCGTGTTCAGGAGATATAGGGAAACAATCATTTTGTATGCCCCCCCCCCTTTTAGGGGGAAAGAAAGCACGGGGGAGTTCATTTTTCATAGCCTAGGATATTTCCCGCGTCTCAACTTTCATTTGGAATATAGTTTGTTATTTTCGGCCTTCGCGTTCTGGAAATATTGCATAAGAATAGTTTTCATATTTCCCCTTTTTTAAGGGAAAAGTATGGGATGGTCAATTTTTCATAGCCTACGACACTTCCCGCATCACAAGCTTTCATTGGGCACATATATCCTTAAGTTTCTCCATCTCGTTGGGGCGGGGGTGACTCAGTAGGTAGGCGCGCCAGGCTCGTAATCTGTAGTTCCCAGGTTCGAGTCCCAGCTGGGTCAGCGTTGAGATTTATCTCCGCAAAAATTCCCGCCCTGCCCACGGTCAGTAGGGGACACCGATGGGCTTGGAAAGGCCGCCGTCCGTCGGATGGGACGTTAAGCCGTGGCCCCGTGTGCGGGAGAGCCATACGCTGTGCACGTTAAAGAACACGCTGGATGGCCTTGACGGGAGGCTATCATCTGTCTCCCAACAGCTGTTCCAGTGGATCCCCTCCCCCAACCTTCTCTGAGCCTTCGGGGTCCATGTGACCTGGCCATTTAGCCCATGGTGTGCAAAAAAGTGCCGCTCAGAGGTAAAACAACCCAACCCTCCATCTCGTTCGAAAGATATGGTGGAACAACGCTTTGTCAAATCACAAACCGACCAACCGACATATGCAAAAGCAATAGGAAGATAGGTAAAACTAAAAACTGCCTGTCCATCTGTGGAAGCTATAATAAATTGGTAAATCATAACAGAAACTTCAAAGTTTTCTCAGTGTTTCTGGCTGTCGTCCGGGTTACGGTGCCAAATTTCAAGTCGAAATTCCAAAAGGCGGGCTTGTTAGAAGCAAAAATATTTTCCATGCTATTCCTACGGGATACGGTAATCGCTGAGAAATTTATTGTTGCCATTTCCTGTTCCCTAACTGTGAAAACGTAAGATTCAAAATAACATTCATATCTGCTGCCATTGCCAGATCCGGAGATTTCCAAAGGCATAATTATTTTAAGGCGTCCCATTGCAGCTAGAGACCAAATTTTTTTAACTCAACATGGAATCACGCAGGAGGAATTCGAATACGAAAATCGGAACCTTTCGATCAAGTACATGTTGAATCACAGAGGATTGGATTGGATTACGTCTGAGCGGCACTTTTTTGCACACCATGGGCTAAATGGCCAGGCCACAAGGACCCCGAAGGCTCAGAGAAGGTTGGGGAAGGGGACCCACTGGAACAGCTGTTGGGAGACAGATGGTAGCCTCCCGACAAGGCCATCCAGCGTGTTCTTTAACGTGCACAGGGTATGGCTCTCCCTCACACGCGGCCACGGCTTAACGTCCCATCCGACGGACGGCGGCCTTTTCAAGCCCATCGGTGTCCCCTACTGGCCGTGGGCAGAGGCGGGGAAAATTTTGCGGAGATAAATCTCAACGCTGACCCAGCGGGGACTCGAACCTGGGAACTAATCACAGAGGGTATCAATCTCTGTCGAAATAAGAATCTTGGTAGTTTGTGACGAAGTCAAAGGGTAGAAGAGTGCGGACTGACCTTATCAACAACTTGAGCAAAGTTGGGCAATCCTTCATGTTGAATCTTGTGCTCAAATGTCAGGAGAACGACGGGAGAGGGGAGATTGCAAAACTAACCTTTAGTACAGTAAAAAAAAACAGAATATACAGCTTAAAAATGAGACCCAGGCAAAGCCGGATGCCGTTGAAGCTAGCAGTAAATATTCATATTACCTGTTGACAGGTTGGGTTGGGTTGTTTTACCTCTGAGCGGCACTTTTTTGCACACCATGGGCTAAATGGCCAGGTCACATGGACCCCGAAGGCTAAGAGAAAGTTGGGGGAGGGGACCCACTGGAACAGCTGTTGGGAGACATATAGTAGCCTCCCGTCAAGGCCATCCAGCGTGTTCTTTAACGTGCAATAGGGTATGGCTCTCCCGTAGATTGAGCCACGGTTTACCGTCCCATCCGACGGACGGCGGAATTTTCAAGCCCATCGGTGTTCCCTACTGACCGTGGGCAGGGCGGGGAATTTTGCGGAGATAAATCTCAACGCTGACCCAGCTGGACTCGAACCTGGGAACTACAGATTACGAGCCTGGCGCGCTACCGACTGAGCAACCGCCGCCACCCCTGTTGACAGGAATTCAATAAATAATGTATGGGGGGGGGGGAAATTAACCTTTCCGGTTCTTCGTTGTAACTAGATTTAAAAAATGGTACTGCAAGATCATTTTAGAGGTAACTGCGTCTTTTCACTTGATTATTACCTTTTTTTACTTTAATAAGTAACATCCTGTAAAAGAGTCTTAAAGAGTAAAATATATTCGCACAAAAATTAATATTTATTTAAAATTTATCTTTCTCTTGAAATAAAACGTTATAAAACATTGTTTTTCTCGATGGCTTTTAGAAACTAGTCCTTCAACCGAATCACAGTGAAGCTTGACTATTTACTGATATCTGGAATTATTAGCCGACGTTGAGTACAGTCGCTCAAAAAAGTATCCGAACACTATGTCTGATTACAGAATTCAGAAAAAATATCTGGCAACGATTTTTTTTTAGAAATTAGTGATCTGGCAACCTTCGTGTCACGTGACACGAAGGTTGCCAGATCACTAATTTCTAAAAAAAAATCGTTGCCAGATATTTTTTCTGAATTCTGTAATCAGACATAGTGTTCGGATATTTTTTAATATATATAATGCGTATGAATATATAAGGCAATGAATATGGAGCGTGTGCAGTTACCATTCACAGCAAACTGGAGCGGTTGCGGTTAATGTTCACAGCACATTGGATCGTGTGAGCTCACAAAAACCTGGATCGTGAGGGCCAACTCACAGAAATATTGAGCGTGTGCAGTTACCGTTCACAGCAAACTGGAGCGTGTACAGTTGCTGTACACGCTCCAGATATTTTTCCTGAATTCTGTAATCACGTGACACGAAGGTTGCCAGATCACTAATTTCCAAAAAAATCGTTGCCAGATATTTTTTCTGAATTCTGTAATCAGACATAGTGTTCGGATATTTTTTTGAGCGACTGTACACAGGTAACAATGAAAGTTATTACAAGAGCTATTTCATTCATTCCGAGTACTTATAAAGGAGAGACACGACTTAAACAAAGGATGTGGTATATAAGAAAAAACAGCAGGAAGAAGAGAGTGAATTTACTCTAGGAATCCAGCTTGCCAATTTTGTAATATATTTGAGAGAAAGTTTGAGAACGATTCTGTAAACATCTGACATGGGAACTCAGGCATGAAAGCGACAGTTGTTATGGGTCGTTTAAGCAGGAAGCCGTTGCTTTCTAAGAAATCATCAATGACTGCATTGGAAAACGTTGCAGCTCAACAGGTGAAGCGTAAGTTGCCATTACTATGACATAACTATCCACTGACTGGTAATCGAAAATGCGCTGCCTCTGGTGAAAGCCAAAAATATTCGAAATACTAGGCTACTTCGATATTAGGTGGATGTAAAACCACATTTCATTTCACGGTCCTCACTAGTATAGTGGTTAGAGAAATAGCTACCATTCCCGAAGATATAGTTTGTGCATTTGCCTCAATAGTAACTGAGGCGGTGATCGATTATACTCAATAACCATCATTTTCAGTATCAGAAAGTTTATAAATTAAAAGTAGTTTACAGTATCCATTTTTGTTTTATACATTACATAAAATAAAAAAGTGGGTCCCTCGTGTCTATTTCACTGACCACACACGGATCAATTTAGTGGTCAAAAACGCAATTCTCCTACTTGCTCTTAAAAGACCGCCGCCCATCGGATGGGACGTCAAGCCGTGGTCCCGTTTGTAGGAGAGAGCCATACCCTTTGCACTCTAAAGAACACGCTGGATGGCCTTGACGGGAGGCTACCATCTGTCTCCCAACAGCTGTTCCAGTGGGTCCCCTCCCCCAACCTTCTCTGAGCCTTCGGGGTCCTTGTGACCTGGCCATTTAGCCCATGGTGTGCAAAAAAGTGCCGCTCAAAGGTAAAACAACACAACCCAACCCAACCCCTCCCACAACCTTCTCTGAGCCTTCGGGGTCGATGTGACCTGGCCATTTAGCCCATGGTGTGCAAAAAAGTGCCGCTCAGAGGTAAAACAACCCAACCTAAATCCAACTTGCTCTTCCACTGAATGGACATCGAATTCTTCAGCTTAAACTTTAGTACATAATTGCATTTTCGATTGCAGCTCCACAGAACAGTCCCGCAGATGAAGAATGCTAAAAATTAAAAAAAAAAGCCAACGAAATTTTAAAGGATATAAATGAAGAAGAACAAATGAGTAATAGCGAAGTTTTCTTTTGAATATCAATAACAACGAGAAATAAACGATATTAATCGAGTAATTTATCATCAGTGCATTTGAAGTTGATTCTTATTATTGCTTGTAAAGCTCTGAAAAGGAAAATTATAGTCAATAACAATTTGGTTAGCTGTAACCTTCAAAATTGTTACTACACTACAGGTCCCGACGTAGAAAAAAATAAATGGAGCGAATAACGCAACCAAACTGGAGAAAATTAAAAGTCGGGGTGGGGGGCCAGAAAGTTGAATTTTTTTTTTTTGCAATAGAGCATTTTCCCCTCCGTTTTAGAGGTCTTTAAAAAAATTTTTTAAATGCGTGAAATATGCGCGAGTTTAAAAATACATATTTTGTCCTATTCCCCTTACTACTATTCGCAAAAGGGATGCGGAAGGGTTGGGTTGTTTTACCTCTGAGCGGCACTTTTTTGCACACCATGGGCTAAATGGCCAGGTCACATGGACCCCGAAGGCTCAGAGAAGGTTGGGGGAGGGGACCCACTGGAACAGCTGTTGGGAGACAGATGGTAGCCTCCCGTCAAGGCCATCCAGCGTGTTCTTTAACGTGCACAGGGTATGGCTCTCCCGCACACGGGGCCACAGCTTAACGTCCCATCCGACGGACGGCGGCCTTTCCAAGCCCATCGGTGTCCCCTACTGACCGGCATGGAATTTTGCGACATGGAATTTTGGGAGACCGGCATGGAATTTTGCGGAGATAAATCTCAACGCTGACCCAGCTGGGACTCGAACCTGGGAACTGCACATTACGAACCTGACGAGCTACCGACTGAGGCACCCCCGCCCCAATGGTGCGGAGGCATGGCCTCCTCGTTCCCCCTTAAATCTGGCCCTGCTACACGGTATAACAAGACACAAGAAGTAATCTTAGTGAGTTTGGATGGATATGGATTCTAGACCTCTCTCCTAACGACATATCTCTATCAGTGAAAGAATGAAGACGTCAATCCCACGTGTTCCATAGGATTCAGATAGGGGATTCTGCTGGCCACGTGTTAGATTCATTGTCATGCTTTTAGAATCATTCCTGAATCATTTGTCTCAATGGATAATGGCGTTATCATCGTGAAAGACTTAATCACCTGTGAAGATTGATCGTTGCCTTCATCATCTATAAAGGGGCGGGGGTGGCTCAGTCGGTAGCGCGCCAGGCTCGTAATCTGTAGTTCCCAGGTTCGAGTCCCAGCTGTGTCAGCGTTGAGATTTATCTCCGCAAAATTCCCCCGCCCTGCCCACGGTCAGTAGAAGACACCGATGGGCTTGGAAAGGCCGCTGTCCGTCGGATGGGACGTTAAGCCGTGGCCCCATGTGCGGGAGAGCCATACCCTGTGCACGTTAAAGAACACGCTGGATGGCCTTGACGGTGGCTCCCAACAGCTGTTCCAGTGGGTCCCCTCCCCCAACTTTCTCTGAGCCTTCGGGGTCCTTGTGATCTGGCCATTTAGCCCCTGGTGTGCAAAAAAGTGCCGCTCAGAGGTAAAACAACCCAACCCATCATCTATAAATATATTTTAACACGATCGTCAAAAGCCATGTTCCGCAAACGTTGTATCGTGGCACACTGGTGTGTCCTGGCAGTAACTTAGGTGTGCCGCGTAAATGCCAAAAAATGGCTTCCATACATCATTACTGATACAGGTAAATAAAATAATATTAATTTGCGATTCAAAATTGTCTGAGTCAGACATTCGAATTTATATAAATCAAGAGAAAATTGATAGTTGTTATAGGAATATCTTTTTTTTTTTATTGTTTATCCATAATATCGCTTCGTGATTTTGATGTCTAGCATTTTTCCTTGAAACTTAACATCGAAGTAATTGCATGCTTTCCTCAAGGGTAGATAGCATTTTAAAGCAAAATCTAATAAATACTCACTACCATGGCCGAGTGGTTAGCACGCTTGGCTACTGATCTAAGGTACCTGGGTTCGAGCCCCAGATCAGGCATGGATGTGTGTTGTTTTTCTGCTGAGGTCCTGCCATCCTCACAGACCTTCTACCACGGCCATATACACTGACAGGCTCCTGTCAGACCTCTGTGGCAAGCAGCTGCTTGAGGGGTATTTCTTTTTTATAAACTTTACCACTTTCTCATTTCACGAAAACAGAGGAAACAGTGAGTTTAAGTTGTATTATAAATAATCCGGAAAGATGTTCTTTCAGATTCAATGATCTGAAGACACTGTAAAACAATGGAGAAAGCTCTAGTCGACTCAATCTGCATCTGATTGCTTAAGTTGGGCAACGAGGTCTGTCTTTTTACAGTTTCGCTGAGCATTACATCCTCTTCTTCTTCCGACTGGACCACTTTGTAAGGGGGCCGAGTGGGCCCCCTATTATCTGGTCCAAGCGCAAATTTAATTGAGTTGTTTTACCTCTGACCGGCACTTTTTTGCACACCATGGGCTAAATGGCCAGGTCACATGGAACCCGAAGGCTCAGAGAAGGTTGGGGGAGGGAACCCACTGGAATAGCTGTTGGGAGACAGATGGCAGCCTCCCGTCAAGGCAATCCAGCGTGTTCTTTAACGTGCACAGGGTATGGCTCTCCCGCACACGGGGCCACGGCTTAACGTCCCATCCGACGGACGGCGGCCTTTCCAAGCCCATCGGTGTCCCCTACTGACCGTTGGCAGGGCTGGGAATTTTGCGGAGATAAATCTCAACGCTGACCCAGCTGGGACTCGAACCTGGGAACTGCAGATTACGAGCCTGGCGCCCTACCGACTGAGCCACTCCCGCCCCACAAATTTAATTGTGCGAAGGCTGTATGTGATAGGAGAGTAGGGGCCCCTGCAAAGGTGATGCAAGTGACCCTACATTTTGCGAAAGGGCAAATAGCCGTAGGCCGCCCTGCGAGAATGATGTTGATGGCTGGGAAGCGTCAAATCACTGCCTGCGGTGTAGAAAGCATGTGAATGAGGGAGTGTTGCATCCTTGCTGCTGAAGTGTGGTGAAACTGAGTATTAAAGGCCAAAGTGTAGCAGGTATGAGCAAAAAAATGCAGGAAAAGGATTCCCCCATCCCCCCTCCTAAAGGGGCAGGGGGTAGGGGGTGATAGGTGGAAGGTAATAGAAGAAAAAAGGAGAGGCTGTCCTTTTTTCCCTCAAGGGGAGAGCAGAAATATATTATTTTCTTCTCAAAATCGCCCTTCCCCCCGCAGGTATTTTAGTTGGAGCTTCCAAATTTGGTGAGGGCAGGGGTAGCTGTGGGTAGGCTAATCATAAACAAAAGTCAGAGAGATTAGAAAAGAAGCCTGAGTGAGAGGGGGCGAAAAGTATTTAAGTAGGTTAACATATGCTTGTGAGAAGTAGTGCAGAGAAGTATAGTGTAGGGGCCAGGGAAAGAGTTAGGCTTAGTGTAATGCATGGCTAGAATCCACATTTTAAGGGAAATAAAAAGGGAAAGAGAAGCTGGGGGATGTATATGGTGCAAATTGAATAGTGGGCTTCGCTCGGGGTATGTGGGGGAAGTGGGAAATAATTTTTTCAGACAATCGGAGATGAGTGAGGAGTGCAAGTGACCGCCAATGTCATGGTTAGCCTCTTATATTTTTTGTGCATTTTAGAGAGTGAGATAATCTTAGATATCATCAGTGGTACAAAGAGCTTCTTTTTCGTCCTTTCTGGGTCTTTTTTTGTCTCATGGATCTTTTATGTGTCCACATGGATCTTTTATTTGTCGATATGGATCATTTGTAATGGAGCAAAGGGGATGATACGGGGGAGGGAAATTGGTCAGGAGGGTGGGGGGATTAGATGTGTCTGTCAGTGGAGGATAGGAGTTTGGCCAGGGCTAGGAAGTGGGAATTTTTATATTTATGAGTGGGGTTAAGGATGGTTTGTATGGTGAATGTGGTGATTCCTAGGGTGGCAAGTTGGCAATAGAGCGTGTTTCTATGTGTTGTGTATCTGGTGCAGTGTAGGAGGAAGTGGGGGATGTCCTCCGTCGCATTGCAGTGTAGGAGGAAGTGGGGGATGTCCTCCGTCGCATTGCAGTGTAGGAGGAAGTGGGGGATGTCCTCCGTCGCATTGCAGTGTAGGAGGAAGTGGGGGATGTCCTCCGTTGCATTGCAGTGTAGGAGGAAGTGGGGAATGTCCTCCGTCGCATTGCAGTGTAGGAGGAAGTGGGGGATGTCCTCCGTCGCATTGCAGTGTAGGAGGAAGAGGGGGATGTCCTCCGTCGCATTGCAGTGTAGGAGGAAGTGGGGGATGTCCTCCGTCGCATTGCAGTGTATAGGAGGAAGTGGGGGATGTCCTCCGTCGCATTGCAGTGTAGGAGGAAGTGGGGGATGTCCTCCGTTGCATTGCAGTGTAGGAGGAAGTGGGGGATGTCCTCCTTCGCATTGCAGTGTAGGAAGAAGTGGGGGATGTCCTCCGTCGCATTACAGTGTAGGAGGAAGTGGGGGATGTCCTCCATCGCACCGCGGTGTAGGAAAAAGTGGGGGATGTCCTCCATCGCACCGCGGTGTAGGAGGAAGTGGGGATGTCCTTCATCGCACTGCGGTGTAGGAGGAAGTGGGGGATGTCCTCCATCGCACTGCGGTGCAGGAGGAAGTGGGGGATGTCCTCCATCGCACTGCGGTGCAGGAGGAAGTGGGGGATGTCCACCATCGCACCGCGGTGCAGGAGGAAGTGGGGGATGTCCTCCATCGCACCGCGGTGCAGGAGGAAGTGGGGGATGTCCACCATCGCACCGCGGTGTAGGAGGAAGTGGGGGATGTCCTCCACCGCACCGCGGTGCAGGAGGAAGTGGGGGATGTCCTCCATCGCACCACAGTGCAGGAGGAAGTGGGGGATGTCCTCCGTCGCATTGCAGTGTAGGAGGAAGTGGGGGATGTCCTTCATCGCATCGCAGTGCAGGAGGAAGGGGGGATGTCCTCCATCGCACCGCAGTGCAGGAGGAAGTGGGGGATGTCCTCCGTCACATTGCAGTGTAGGAGGAATTGGGGGATGTCCTCCATCGCATCGCAGTGCAGGAGGAAGGGGGATGTCCTCCATCGCATTGCAGTGCAGGAGGAAGTGGGGGATGTCCTCCATCGCATTGCAGTGCAGGAGGAAGTGGGGGATGTCCTCCATCGCATTGCAGTGCAGGAGGAATTGGGGGATGTCCTCCATCGCATTGCAGTGCAGGGGGAAGTGGGGGATGTCCTCCATCACATTGCAGTGCAGGAGGAACTGGGGGATGTCCTCCATCACATTGCAGTGCAGGAGGAAGTGGGGGATGTCCTCCATCACATTGCAGTGCAGGAGGAAGTGGGGGATGTCCTCCATCACATTGCAGTGTAGGAGGAAGTGGGGGATCTCCAGTCAGTGAGGCAGATTGTCTTGTGGTTTAAAGTAGAGTATGTGTTTCCAGGTAGGGTAAATTTTTATGACTGAGGCAGTGGGGGTGTGGGTATTGGTTGTTCAATTCTGTGAACAGCAGGGTGGGTAGGGGTATAGTGTTTCAACTTGATATATTGTTTGCAGGTTAAGTATTGCTTTTTGATGGTGAGGAGAGGCATATTGGCTTCTGCCCAAGTGGCCAGATTTGGGCAGCCAGCTTCTAGGCCCAGGGCAAATCTTATAGCTCTTGTTTGGATGACTTCTAGTTGTTGTAGTTGAGAATGAGAAGCAGAATTGAGGATTGAGAGGCCATTCTCTAATTTAGAGTTGAGAAATGCTTTGATGAAAGTAAGCATAGCTTGATCACTGCCCTCCCCCCCATATAGCTTTGGAAATGGTTGATAACATGTTTAGTGTGTTGGTGCAGCTGAGTTTCATGTTTTTGATGTGGTGTTTCCAGATAAGTTTACGGTCTATAATTAGCCCTAGCTATTTATAGTAGCTTACTGTGGTTGGGTTACCTCTGAGCGGCACTTTTCTGCACACAATGGGCTAAATGGCCAGGTCACATGGACCCCGAAGGCTCAGAGAAGGTTGGGGGAGGGGACCCACTGGAACAGCTGTTGGGAGACAGATGGTAGCCTCCCGTCAAGACCATCCAGCGTATGTGGAATAGCGTATGTGGGAGAGCATACAGGGTATGGCTCTCCCACATACGGGGCCACGGCTTAACGTCCCATCCGACGGACGGCGGCCTTTTCAAGCCCATCGGTGTCCCCTACTGACCGTGGGCAAGGCGGGTAATTTTGCGGAGGTAAATCTCAACGCTGACCCAGCTGGGACTCGAACCTGGGAACTACAGATTACGAGTCTGGCGCGCTACCGACTGATCCACCCCCGCCCCGCTTACTGTGGAAATAGTGAGATTGTTGATGGTGATAATGGGAGAATTAGTGGGGATGGTTTATGAGTAATGGGTAAGATCGCAGATTTAGATACAGAGATGGCTAGTCCCCATTTTTTGTTAAAGTCAAGGACCAGGTTGATTGCTTTTTGTAGGTTGTACTGTATAATGCTAATGTTGTTTGTTGTGGTCCAGAGTGCTATATCATCAGCAAAGATAGAGCATGTAATATCTTTTGGTAGTTGCTTAGAGAGGTCATGTAGAAGGATATTAAAGAGTCATGGAGAGACCACACTGCCCTGCGGCACTCCTCTCTTTAATTTGTGGGGGTATAGAAAAGAGTAGTCTCCAGCTGGACTTTAGTGTTTCTTAATGTAAGGAAATTTTTTATAAAATGAAGAGTGTTGCTGTGATTCCTATGCTATGGAGTTTGTAGAGTATGCTGGTGTGTGTGAGGCAGTATCAAAGGCAGAGATGAAGTCAAGGAGTGCACAACATAATATTTCTTTGTTGTGGGTGGCAATTTCTGCTGAGGTTACTCGATCAAAAAAATTATCTGTGGTTGACCTGTGCTCTCTAAAGCCAGTTTGGCAAATGGGGAGTGTTTTATATGTGTGGGCAAAATATTTGAGTCTTGAGAGCACCATTCTTTCAAATATCTTCAACACACAGGACTCGAGTGCAGTAGGCCTGTATGAAGATATTTCAAATGATGGTTTGTGTGGTTTAAGAATGGGGATGATATAAATATCTCTTCATTCTGTGGGGAAGTGATGGGTGTCCCAGCATCCCAGCATGTGTTGTATATGTTGAGCAAAGTGCTGAGTGTTTTTGATTGGATTGGATTGTTTTACCTCTGAGCGGCACTTTTTTGCACACCGTGGGCTAAATGGCCAGGTCACATGGACCCCGAAGGCTCAGGGAAGGTTGGGGGAGGGGACCCACTGGAACAGCTGTTGGGAGACAGATGGTAGGCTCCCGTCAAGGCCATCCAGCGTGTTCTCTAACGTGCACAGGGTATGGTTCTCCCGCACACGCGGCCATGTCTTAACGTCATATCCGACGGACGGTGACCTTTTCAAGCCCATCGGTGTCCCCTACTGACCGTGGGCAGGCGGGGAATTTTGCGGAGATAAATCTCAACGCTGACCCAGCTGCGACTCGAACCTGGGAACTACAGATTACGAGCCTGGCGCGCTACCGACTGAGCCACCCGCGCCCCCCGAGTGTTTTTGATCCTAGGCGTTTAATTGTATTGTATATGATATGATCAAGTCCAAGGATGCTTTTTTTTGTTGGTTTGCTGCGTGGACATTTGTAGTTCATGTTGTGTGAAGGGTAAATTAAGTGCGAGTAGTTTGCCAAGGTTGAGTTTGTTTCAGTATGTCATCCATGTGTTTACAATGAAGTCGATAAGTGAGGGATTTGGTTTGGGTTTTATAAGATTATTCCCTTGTTTGATGGAAATTTGATTTTTCCAAATGATGCTATACTGAGGGGCTATGGGTTGGTCCTGGACTCTGAGTGATTTGATAATGGACCAAAGAGTGTAGAGTCTGTTCTGGGGTTAATGTTGTTGCAATATGTTCTCCCCTCCTTTCTTTTAATATTTCGTCTGAGGCGTCTTAGTTTGTCATTTGCATGGTTGAATGTGTTAATGGCAGGTATGGTGTGGGGGGTCTTCTGGTTGTGTCTTCTGTTTCTCTTCTGATACATAATTGCTTGGTGATGGCAGGGACAGTTTCTCTGACAAATTGCTGGGCTTTGGACCATGGTCAATCACTGAGACTCTCCACCAAGAATAGAGCTAGTTCTGCTACAGGCTCTAGCCTGTAGCAGAACTCTAACCTGTTCTGCCTGTTAAGGCTCTAGCCTGTTCTGCTACAGTCAAAATTGTTTATTTGATTTGCCTCTCCAATTTGCATTCATTTGCATTCATCAAATTTATCCTTTTGCGATTTCTTCCTTATTACCATGTTGAAGAACACCCTGAAAGCTAAACGATACCAAAACGTCGTAGAGATCCAACTGAATGCAACACGACACGTCACTTCCCAAACAATCCTACACACAGGTAGTGGTAGATCCAGAGAAATGACACTTGGACAAGTGCTCCTTCAAACTCTACCTCCTTGGAAATTTATGATATTTCAGCATTCATTTCATCCATTCACAATGCACAACCACTTAGTATGACTGTTATATCTACTCTGTGTCCATCCCCTATGAAATGCTTTTATTATGTGCCCTTTCTGTTAAATCCGCCACTGGTACCCAATATGCACTGAAAAGTGGAAGGATCGATGGCATCGCTCCATACACTCTGAAGGATCGTTAGCATCGCTCCATACACTCTGAAGGATCGTTAGCATCGCCACATTTAACCGTGGGAAAGGAAGGGCAAATGTATCATTTGCCACCCTCTGATTTAAAAGGTTTGTTACATTAATGATTAAAATAATAATTATTTTTAATGATTATTAATCTGCATTGGGGCACTTCCATGTCTATGGAAATTGAAAACCACGTTCATAACTCTACAATTTCGAAAATAAATTTTTTAAGGAAAATGTCAGTGTCAAATCTTATTATATTATAATTTTAATAATATTCCTTTAATATTTAAATAGTTATTTATACTGAGGCGTTTAATCGCATACGCCTTGCTGTTATCATCATCATCATCATCATCCTCAAGCAGCCATGGGCTACGGAGGTCCAACCAGACCGTGCAATTTAGTTCTCCAAGCAAGTCTATCCTGAGCTACATCTACTGCATCTGGCCACTGCACACCAATTCTAACAAGGTCCTGTTTGACATTGTCTGCCCACCGCATCCTACGTCTCCCCATCTTTCTGAGGCCTTTAGGCACACTGTTCATAACCCTATTCGCCAATCTATAATTATTCATACGGGCAACATGGCCAAACCAACGGAGTCTCTCTCTGCACAATATGCTGCTTAAAGGAGGTTACAAACTCCTTTGCCTAACCTCATCATTAGTTACAAAGTTGAACCACCTAATGCCCAAGATACTGCGTAAGCATCTGGAATCAAAAGCATCTAGTTTCCTGTTATCTTGTTTACAAAGTGTCCAAGTTTCACTACCATAACTAACCCTAGAAAGAACCAAACTATTATACATTCTAATTTTAGTCTTTAGGTGTATACGCCTATTTCTCCACACTCTATATAGATTCTTAAAAGTCCCGGTAGCAATCCCTATTCTTCTGTTAATCTCATGCCGCACATCACCATTATCTGTTACATAGCTCCCAAGATAATTAAACTGTGACACCTGCTCAAGATTGCAACCATTCAGATGAACTGAATCACAGCCTGCCTGACCAATTTTCATCACTTTAGTTTTCTCTCTGTTTATAACCAAACCTACTCTACTACCAGTCTCATCAACACCTGCTGTTATGCAAACGACAAAAGGTAATAAAGATTACCCAAACTCTCAAATTTTTATATAATTCAGTAAATGATTTCTTATAAGAGATGTCGTTTCTGCTTTAATTAGTTAATGAGATAAATTCTTGTGGCTAGCAACTTTGTGTTAAAATTCCAGCTCCATAATTCTTTCAGGTATTAAAAGGGTATTGCTGAAAACCATTTGATTAATACTTTAAATTTTTCGCACTAACATTTTTGCATGAAGAATTTTTAAAGTTAGGGAGATTTGACTCCAATTTCCCCATTCCACATATCGTGAAATTCTTCTAATAGAAGTCGGAGGGTCGTGTATGTGAAATCAGTTCTTCAACTTGAAGAATTCGTATAGAGCATAGATTCCCAACGGGGGCGATACCGCCCCCCAGTGGGAGCTGGAGCCTTCCATGGGGGCGGTATTAAAATTTTTAATAGATAAATAAACAGATAAATTAGGTACAGATAATATGCAACAATATTTTAATTCATATAAAATTAACTATTATGGACTGGGGGGGCGTTGAAATTTTTGTTCTCTTCTAAAGGGGGCGATGGTCCAGAAAAGGTTGGGAATCACTGCTATAGAGCTTTGTGAATCTTCAGTGACAGACACCTATCCCTCGATTTACACGGATTCGGTTTTACACGGTCAAAGGAATGCAACCAATTTCGATATACCCGGTGATAGACTCGATTTTACACAGTCAAGAAAATGCAACCAGATTCATTTTCCACGATTATAGATTCAGTTTTACAAGTTGTGGATTCAAATTCCTTTTGCATATGTTGGGTTGTTTTATCTCTGCGCGGCACTTTTTTGCACACCATGGGCTAAATGGCCAGGTCACATGGACCCCGAAGGCTCATGGAACCCACTGGAACAGCTGTTGGGAGACAGATGGAAGGCCATCCAGCGTGTTCTATAACGTGCACAGGATATGGCTCTCCCGCCCACGGGGACACGGCTTAACGTCCCATCTGACGGACGGCGGCCTTTCCAAGACCCATCGGTGTCCCCTACTGACTGTGGGCAGGGCGGGGAATTTTGCGGAGATATATAAACTGACAGGCTCCTGTCAGACCTCTGTGGCAAGCAGCTGCTTGAGGGGGTATTTATTATTTTTTTTATTAAATCTCAACGCTGACCCAACTGGGACTCGAACCTGGGAACTACAGATTACGAGCCTGGCGCGCTACCGACTAAGCCACCCCCGCCCCCTTTTGCATATGTAGATATATTACATATTATGAAGTAGCAGTGGTATAGCTTATCTGAATTACTGCAAATACATAGTAAAATAAACGTTACATTAATGCTTATCATTACCGCTGAACTGAAATTTGAGATAAATATTTTATTCAAAGCAAAGATTTTTTCGGAACATATCCCAACTTTTTTTTTTCCATAAGTTGTTGGTTTCGATTTACACGGTGATATCCCGAACCCTATCTACCGTGAAAATCGAGGGATGACAACATTCCCATTGATCAAGAGATTCTTTCATTAATGCATTGAATTTTGAATAATGACAAAGAGAACGTGAATAATTCTTAATTTCATGTGAGTTGGGAATGTAATATATTATTGTGAAATTTTATTAATAATTATATGACAGTATTGTGTGGTGGGTTTGAAGTAATGAAAGTGATGTTAAATGAACTCATTTAATATATAAAACAAAATATTATTTAGAAGAAGTATTTCAATTTCAACAATTTACTTAATGAATAAATGGTCAAACAACACTCATATAACATCACTAACTGATTAACTTATGATAATATATAGTTCTTGTGATAATTATAGGAGAATAAGTTTATTTTCTGTTCCAAGTAAAGTTCTTTGCATTATTATACTTAAGAGAATTAAGAATTTGGTTGATGGACAACTGCGTGATGAACAGTGTGGATTCTGAAGTGGTAGGGGATGTATTGATCCAATATTTTCACTTAGGCAGATTCTTGAGAAATGTTTAGAGTTTCAGAAACCTTTTGTTGCTAGCTTTGTTGAATTCAAAAAGGTTTTTGACTCTGTTGATCGACATAATTTGTGGTTGATTGTTAGATCATATGGAATACCTGATGAGTTAGTTAGTGTAATGAGAGATCTCTATAATACTGAGTCATTGTGAGAGTTGGTACGTCTTGCAGTGATTCATTTAGCATTACTAGTGGAGTTAGACAAGGGTGCATTCTGTGTCCTTTTCTCTTTAGTTTGGTTATTAATTATATAATGCAAAATTCTTTGCAAGGGAAAGATTTTGGCCAACAATGGGCGAGATTTCGTAATTTCTGATTTAGATTATGCAGATGATTTAGCCCTGTTGGCTACTGATGTTGATGAGATGAATTCGTTCATTAGGGCTGTTGATGATACTGGTAATAGAGTAGGTTTGGTGATAAACAGAGAAAAAACTAAAGTGATGAAAATTGGTCAGGCAGATGGTGCTTCAGCTGCTTTGAATGGCTGTACTATTGAGCAAGTGTCTCAGTGTAATTATCTTGGGAGCTGTGCAGCTGAAATGTGATGTGTGACATGAAATAAATAGAAGAATAGGGATTACCACTGGGACTTTTAAGAATCTATGGAGAATATGGAAAAATAGGCGTATACACCTAAAGACAAAAATTAGGCTGTAATAGTTTGGTTCTTTCTAAGGTTAGTTATGGTAGTGAAACATGGACACTTTGTAAGCAGGATAAGAAGAAACTTGTTGCCTTTGATTCTAGATGCTTACGCAGTATCTTGGGCATTAGGTGGTTTGACTTTGTAAGTAATGATGAGATTAGAAGAAGGAGTCATCAACCTCTTTTAAGCAGCATATTGTGCAGAGAGAGACTGCAGTGGTTTGGCCATGTTGTCCATATGCATAGCTGCAGATTGGCAAAGTGGATTATGAAGTGTGCCTAACAGTATCAGAAAAAGGAGGAGACCTAGGATTTGATGGGCAGACAATGTCAAACAGGACCTTGCTAGAAGTGGCCAAATGCAGCAGCTGTAGCTCAAAAGACACACATCTGGAGAAGAAAATTAGTCTGGTTGGACCTTTGTCGCCCATCCATGGCTGCATGAGGATTTTGTATGTATTTGTATGTACGTATTTTATAGCTGTTTGAAAGGCATTTTTTTAATAGGAGGGCTGTCCAACTAGCAAGCCCTCAACTGACTTATTTGCTGCTCTCAGGCAATTAGGCAGATAGGCATTAGGCTATTAGGCAGATTCTTGAGAAATGTTTAGAGTTTCAGAAACCTTTGGTTGCTAGCTTTGTTGATTTCAAAAAGGCTTTCGACTCTGTTGATCATCATAATTTGTGGTTGATTGTGAGATCATATGGCATACCAGACAAGTTAGTTAAAATAATGAAAGCTCTCTATAATAATACTGAGTCGTGTGTGAGAGTTGGTAAGGCTTGTAGCAATTGGTTTAGCATTACTTCTGGTGTTCGACAAGGGTGTATTTTGTCTCCTTTTCTCTTTAGCTTGGTTATTGATTATGTTATGCGAGATTCACTTCAAGGGAAAGATTTTGGCCTTAAAATTTCTGATTTAGATTATGCTGATGATTTAGCCCTTTTGGCAAATGATGTCCTTGACAGAGGCTACCATCTGTCTCCTAACAGCTGTCCAGTGGGTCCCCTACCCCAACCTTCTCTGAGCCCTCGCAGTTTTTGACCCTATTGTGTCAAAAAATATGCTGGTCAGAGCTAAATCAACAGAAATCTACCGCTTTTGGAAATGTTTAAACTAGCTTTGGTTAATACGCAAATTAATTATCGAATACCTAGTTAGAAAATATTTCATGCGGCAGTGGCAGTAGGAGACCGGGGGGGGGGGGGGGGGGGGGGGGGGGTCCGAGTTAAATTTCGAAGTAGGATCCAAAAGTATTCGAGCTAAAGGAAAATTTCCATGTAACAACCATGCATGTTTTATTTGTCGTTTTGTTATTCTGTAGTTATTGTTGGTGAAAGGTATAATTTAATTTTCTGTATAATAAAGGGGTTAAAATCAAGTTAATACACAAAGAAATTTCGTTTCTTAAATGTTAATTTTTTAACCATCGTAGAATATATTTGGAGAGGGGGAGGGGCAGTCCCACTAGCCACCTCCTGGCAACAAGATTGACTTCAATTCTTTTACATCTCTCGCTGTCTCGTTCTTCCCATTTCCTGTTTCAGTTGCATCGTAATGGTAGCAAAGTCAGCTACTGTCAATTCCTCTCACAACCCACACTACGTCAGAACCAGGAGAGCTACTTTAAGAAAGAAAAGGGATTGCAATCGATTGTGCAATGCGAATAAATGCTTCAAAAACCAGAACTCCAGTTGAAGAAGGTCAACGTTCCTTTTCTACAAATGGCACAATTTGGGAGATCTCCAGCATTAAATAAGAATCCTGCATTCTAAACTACAAGCAAACAATAATCTTCGCCAAAGAGGAAAGGATTTGAAAGAGAGCAATGTAATAAAATAAAAGAAGCCGGCATTAAACTGTCCCTCTGATTGAATCAATTTGCAGTCCTTTTATCTGACCTATTTTAGAAAGCACTGAGGCTGAATCAAAATCGAAATGATCATCTCGGCAATGACCCCCACCAGGATTAGGAGCGCCATATTTTTTTCTCCTCGAGGCAAAAAGTCCAGTTGTTTCAGTTACTCTCCTGGCAACAGGTGAGTGCCCGTTTTTCAACGGAAGCGCGCGAGAAAATGGAATGTTGCTGTCTACAGGTGTTGGTATTTCCTTCCTGTAGCCAGCCAATCAGGGCGCGCCTACTCGGCGCGTGGGCGACGTCATGCCACGTGACCATCACAGTTGATCCCGAACGTGCAGCGAGTGCTGTTGTTGATAATGGTTGGATCGCGTTAGATGAGAAGTGGTGTGGTCCGTTTGTGTGTTCCTCAGTGATCGCTTTTTTGACCAAGTGTGGCAAGATTCGTCCTAACTGTCGTGCACGAACTGAAATTAGTGTGAAGTTTTTTGACTACGTTTAGTGTTGCTTGATCGTCCAGGGTTTCCGCGGTGTCCGTTGGCCGCACCCACACAAGTAAGTACAAATCTATTGTGACTTTAGTTGCTTTTAAATTGTGTAGCATCACACCCGATGAGGCTTCTAGATCTTCTTTCAACATATAGGTCATAATTGGACAAATTGCTTCATGCTTCCATAGTATTCTCCATATACCACATTCAGGTTGATAACAGTTACAGAGTTAAATCTAGTATTATACCTAACAGTCATACCAGAAACTTCAAGAGATTTTTTTTTCGACATTACTGAGTCATGTTGGAGTTTACTGAGGGGGGGGGGAAGGTTACGTGCTTAAATCTCTGACTTGAGGAGCTTTTGCTAAAAATTTTACATTCTTCAAGACATCACCCAAAGGGGAGGGGAGTGATTATGATCCAAAAAATCTAACAAAAAATTAACTAGTTAATGAAAGATGCCGCAAGTGATCATCGATGACTTTCGCGCAGTCAGAGGACGTTACACTGGGTAACGTGCTAACCACCCTTCGCCGCCTTCCCTCTGCGAGAAAGGGACCGATGGGCTTGGAAAGGCTAACCCTCCGTCAGATGGGAGGTTAAGCCACGGCGCCATGTGTAGGAGTTGGGTTGGGTTGTTTTACCTCTGAACGGCACTTTTTGGCACACCATGGGCTAAATGACCAGATCACATGGACCCCGAAGGCTCAGAGAGGGTTGGGGGAGGAGACCCACTGGAACAGCTGTTGGGAAACAGATGGTAGCCTCCCGTCAAGGCCATCCAGCGTGTCTTTAACGTGCACAGGGTATGGCTCTCCCGCACACGGTGCCACGGCTTAACGTCCCATCCGACGGACGGCGACCTCTCCAAGCCCATCGGTGTCCCCTACTGATCGTGGGCAGGGCGGGGAATTTTGCGGAGATAAATCTCAACGCTGACCCAGCTGGGACTCGAACTTGGGAACTACAGATTACAAGCCTGGCGCCCTACCATGTGTAGGAGAGCCATACTCTTCATAACAGTTGTCCAGTGGGGTCTGAGCCTTTGGAGTCCTTGTGACCTGGCCATTTAGCCCGTCGTGTGTAAAAAAAAGAATGCTCAGAGGTGAAAGACCCCAACCTGGAAACCTTTTGTTCTTTAGTGCAGGACTTTTCTAAGGACAGGCAAACGGTGCAAAATATGTGCTAATTGATAAGTGCTAAAGGCACTTTCTTTTTTGGACCAAGTTATTTTGATGAAGGCATTCAATTTCTTATTTTTAAATCTCCAAACGGAACGGGTGGTCTATGTATATAATCATACCGAAACAAAAATAAAGTTATTATTATTAATCGGCTGCTGCTGTCGCTGCGTTTTTCTACCATGAAAACAATTAAATCCTCGGGCAGAAATCGTTTGGTCAACAATCATCTCACCCGACTTATTATCATGAATGATTTCAACTCCGATAAAAACTCATTTCAACGAATTTTTAAATTCACACGATTTCTCAGAGTGAAATTATTTTAAAAATTATCAATCAAGCAGTTGTTTCAACAGCGGTGGGTTGTTTTACCTCTGAGCAGCACTTTTTTGCACACCATGGGCTAAATGGCCAGGTCACATGGACCCCGAAGGCTCAGAGAAGGTTGGGGAAGGGAACCCACTGGAAGAGCTGTTGGAAGACAGATGGTAGCCTCCTGTCAAGGCCATCCAGCGTGTTCTTTAACGTGCACAGTGTATGACTCTCCCGCACACGGGACCACGGCTTAACGTCCCATCCGACGGGCGGCGGCCTTTCCAAGCCCATCGGTGTCCCCTACTGACCGTGGGCAGGGCGGGGAATTTTGCGGAGATAAATCTCAACGCTGACCCAACTGGGACTCGAACCTGGGAACTACAGAATACGAGCCTGGCGCGCTACCGACTGAGCCACCCCCGCCCCTCAACAGCGGTGTGACAGGAGCCTGTCAGTTTAATATGAACCTTTAGCAGAAAGATAACACAAGAAAAAAACTAATTAAAATTTTTATGTAAGTGTTTATTAATTTCTGTGATCTTTTTCATTCACTTAATCAATATAATTAATTAAATAGAGTATATTTTGCGATTGCAATTCGCTAGATAATAATAGCAATTCATGAAGCGAGACCTTAGATTACAGAAATACCTCTTTAGCTTTTCCTATAACAAAAGGCGAAGTCACAAGGTTGCCTTATTAGAGAAATTTATGCCTTTGATACTCTTTCAAATTTAATAAAGGGCGAATTTAAATTTTACCAAAATCTACTAAACTAGGCAAAAAATTAGAGTTCGATTAGAAAAGAATGGTATCTCACTCACTGTCGTCTGCCTTTCATGATCACCTTTTATAATATAATTGATTAAAGTAGGGGTTCTCAATGTGGGGGGTGCGCGTGCCCCTTGGGAGTACGCTGTAAAATTTTTTGGGGTACGCCGTGAGAGCTGTTTCTCTGATTATCTAGTAAAATATTAATAATTTTATACGATTTGTTAAATTGTTTATGTCGTTTTTTGTGTTTATCGATATATGTAATTTATGAATACAAAATTTAATATTTTAAATATGTTTTATTTTATTCCCATTGTTATACTATAACTATAGTTTTATCTATCTATACAAGGGGTACGCCAGTTAATATAAAATATGTTTTATTTTATTCCCATTCAATATTTAAAATATGTTTCATTTTATTCCCATTGTTATACTATAACTATAGTTTTATCTATCTATACAAGGGGTACGCCAGTTACATACGCATTTCCAGGGGCTATCTGAAGCGTAAAAGGTTGAGAACCACTGAATTAACGTAAAATAGAAGTTATACCAAAATTAAAACATGTTTATGACGAATAATTCAGTTTAATTTCCTAAATATCCTATTATTAAGTGCATCATATTTTTCTATTGGTTATAGTTTTTTATTTGTTTCCTCTTATATTACAGTTTATTACTTTCTATGCTAAAACTTTGTTAGTGTGCTTAGTGGTGGAGTGAAGAGACCTAGGTTCGAATCCCATAAAGGCAAGGAATGTTATATTTATGTTTCCTTTCTGCTGAGAACTCTCACCTTCTAGTCTTATTTATGTCGTAGTCCTGACAGGCCTCTATCAGACCATTTAGACATCTAGGGATTACTCGTCAAATATCCGAATGCTGTCCCTACATTAATAGTGTTGTTTATATATTAATAGTGCTGTCTATATATTAATAGTGCTATCCCATATAAATGATTCTGTCTCTATATAAACAATGCTATCTCTATATCAATAATTCTCTCTATATATTAAAAATGCTTTATGTTAAAAAACATTCTCTATATTAAAATTACTGTCTCTATTTTTAAAATTCTTTAAATTATAAAAAAAGGTTTTTATATAATAAAAATGCTATCTCTATTTTAAAAAATGCTTCCTATATATTAAAAATGCTTTAAATTATTAAAAATGCCTTCTCTATATTAAATAATGCGTTATATATATATAATGAAAATGACTTCTCTATATTAAAAATGCTTTCTCTGTATTAAAAATGCTGTCTCTATATTATTATTATCTATTTACTATATAAAAAATATACAAAAATGAATGAGTAAAAGCATGAAGGTTCTGTACTTCTTTACTGTATATGTATTAATTCCTATTTCTACGTATGTATTTGGCAGAAAACTAATAAAAATCATTCTTCGAGAACTACTTTCTCTACAGATATAATTTATTCACCACTTTTTTCTTAAATCTGCCTAGGTTAGAAACTGGTTTCTATAAAGTGAATGTTAAATTGGATACTTTTTTTTACTTTGGAATTCTGGTTTTAATCTGCGATTGTTTAATTATTTATCCAAGATTCGTATTAGAATACGCATTTGTGTTATTGACAAAAAGTAACCCTACTTAAGAATGATGTAACATTTTCCTATCAGTTGTAACAAATAAAGTGTTTGCCATGGTGACAGTAGTATTGATTTTTCTGTCGTTAAACCACTTTTTTTAAATAAAGCAATTAAGGATTATTCTTGTGAAAAATACGTGATGGTCTGACACTATAGTCGTCCTCTTTGCAAGATATCGAATCTAATTAATTAAATATTGCATTTCGTGTGACATCTCGAGTCTGAAGCGTTTCTTGAATTGCACGAAGTAGAGGAGATTCGTTAACGTTGGTGGAAAATTGGCTTGGTTAGGAATTGGGGGATGGAGCAAAGACAACTTTCCCATATTAATGGCCACTCTACCTTTGCTCTCGTATTGTAGACTTCTACCTTCTACAAATCAGTGGGGCGGTGGTGGCTAAGTCGGTAGCGCGCCAGGCTCGTAATCTGTAGTTCCCAGGTTCGAGTCCCAGCTGGGTCAGCGTTGAGATTTATCTCCGCAAAATTCCCCGCCCTGCCCACGGTCAGTAGGAGACACCGATGGGCTTGGAAAGGCCGCCGTCCGTCGGATGGGACGTTAATCCGTGGCCCCGTGTGCGGGAGAGCCATATACCCTGTGCACGTTAAAGAACACGCTGGATGGCCTTGACGGGAGGGTACCATCTGTCTTCCAACAGCTGTTCCAGTGGGTCCCTTCCCCCAACCTTCTCTGAGCCTTCGGGGTCCATGTGACCTGGCCATTTAGCCCATGGTGTGCAAAAAAGTGCCGCTCAGAGGTAAAACAACACAACACATCTACAAATCAGTGAAAATGGGAAACGTATCTAAGTAGACCTTTCTAATGCCAAATCAATTAGATCACTGATTCGTAATTACATTTTCCAATTGGTCACATTTCCTCCTTACTCTTTTCGAATTTAGAATGTCTGCAAACCAGAGTCAGAGGGTGAAAGAAATTCACACGGGACAAAGGAGAATGTAGAAGCAAAATATATTCACGTAAATTGCATTTATGTTTTTTTAACGTTTTTTTTATTTGTATTTTTTCACACAATCTCCACTAGACATAAAATTTTTTTCGATAGACGATGCTATTAGTACTTTATATTATTAGTGCTTTTGGGTTCCATTTGAGTCGAACCGAACTAAGATACCTTATGTCAGTGTTTCTCAACCTTTTTGGTACTAGGGACCCCTTACAAAGTCTCGCTCAACTTGGGGACTTCCTATGAAGTTTTCATCCTTACGAAATATCGGTCGTTCTAGTACACCTTATGAAGTCTCGTTCCTTCTGGGTATCCCTTACAAAGTCTCGCTAATTTTGTGAACCCCTTGCGACGTCTTGCTCATTCTGCTGACCCTTTGTAACATCTGTCTCATTCTGCTGACCCTTTGTAACATCTGTCTCATTCTGCTGACCCTTTGTAACATCTGTCTCATTCTGCTGACCCTTTGTAACATCTGTCTCATTCTGCTGACCCTTTGTAACATCTGTCTCATTCTGGAGACCCCTTACAAAGTGTTGCTCATTCTGGGTACATCCCGTAAAGTCTCATTCATTTTGGGAACCATTTCGATGTTTCACTCATTCTGGGGACTCCTTGAAAATTCTGGTTTATCATGGGAGCCTCATACAAAGTCTCACTCATTCTGATGCTTCCTTGAGAAATCTTGTTCATTGCGAAACTTACAAACTTACAACTTACAAAGTAAACTTACAATTACTTTGTAATCTTGCTTGAGGGGGTATTTATTTTATTATTATTACAAACGAACTTACAACTTACAAAGTTTCACTCATTCTGGGGACACCTTGAGAATTCTTGTTCATTATGGGAACCTCTTACAAAGTCTTGGGGCGGGGGTGGCACAGTCGGTAGCGCGCCAGGCTCGTATTCTGTAGTTCCCAGGTTCGAGTCCCAGCTGGGTCAGCGTTGAGATTTATCTCCGCAAAATTCCCCGCCCTGCCCACGGTCATTAGGGGACACCGATGGGCTTGGAAAGGCCGCCGTCCGTCGGATGGGACGTTAAGCCGTGGCCCCGTGTGCGGGAAAGCCATAACCTGTGCACGTTAAAGAACACGCTGGATGGCCTTGACGGGAGGCTACCATCTGTCTCCCAACAGCTGTTCCAGTGGGTCCCCTCCCCCAACCTTCTCAGAGCCTTCGGGGTCCTTGTGACCTGGCCATTTAGCCCATGGTGTGCAAAAAAGTGCCGCTCAGAGGTAAAACAACCCAACTTACAAAGTCTCAGATATTCTGTGGATCTTTTGTGAACTCTTGCTTATTCCGTGGCCTTTCTCCCCCAAAATAAATATTTGGATTAAGCAGAACATACACTCTCTGAAATATAATTAAAGATAGGTATTTTTTTTCAGTTGGAAAAAAAAGAGGGATGAAAAAAAGCTTAAATTGAACATTTAAAGTTGAGATGCTTACAAATAAAAAGATACTTAAATTGTAAAAACCTTCATTATGTCAATGCAAAAATGTACTACAAAAACAATAATATTCCTAGCAGTAGTGATAATAAAACTAAGATGAAAAAACTTTATGTTCTACTGAGTAGAAGCTGCTCAATTCGCCGACCCCTTAGTCACAACAAGCCGTCCCGTGGCCGAGCGGTTAGCGCGCTTGGCTACTGCTCTAAGAGATCTGGTTTCGAGGCCCGGGTAAGGCATGGATGTATGTGTCGTTCTTCTGCTGAGGTCCTGCCATCTTCTACTATGGCATGTAAACTGACATGCTCCTATCAGACCTCTGTGGCAAGCAGCTGCTTGAGGGGGTATTTATTTTATTATTTTTATTAGACACAACTCATTGACTCACGGTTGTAAAATATTACCTTACAGTACAACTGGATATCTCTCTTTTGTGGATTTTTATGATCGGTTCATACAACATTGATATGCTTTCTGATTTTTGCATGTATAGTCGCTCAAAAAAGTTCCGAACGCTATGGTTGATTACAGAATTACAGAAACTGCACACGCTCAATATTTCCGTGAGTGAGCCCACACGATCTAGTATCAAAATAATATGACCACCTACAGTCGCTCAAAAAATTATCCGAACACTATGGTTGATTGCAGAATTCAGAAAAAATATCTGGCAACGATTTTTTTGGAAATTAGTGATCTGGCAACCTTCGTGTCACGTGATTACAGAATTCAGGAAAAATATCTGGAGCGTGTGCAGTTACTGCACACGCTCCAGTTTGCTGTGAACGGTAACTGCACACACTCAATATTTCCGTGAGTGAGCCCACACGATCTAGTATCAAAATAATATGACCACCTACATATGAGTATGTATCCCAGATAGATATATTTCCAAGAACTGATAGCTTCTCACTAGCGACAGATAACAACTTCACTAATTTTCACTTTTGAGTTGATTGCACTGTCACTGTTTAGTACTTCTTTATTTATTATAGATACCTAATAGTAATGAAAATAAAATTTTAGCAGGTATTATGTCCATAAACAGAGTGAAAAATAATAACTATTCAAAATATTAGAGGTTTCTTTTCTAATGAGGATCTCTCAGATTCCATAAATAAATTGCGAATTTTTAATTTGAAAATCATTGCTCTAAATAAAAATGCGTAGGTAACATTTTAATAGGTGTAAATTTTCAGAAGTTAGTGAATTTTTCTAAAAATTCATCTGTTATGATTTGAGTGTGGTGTTTTATGAGCATAATAATTTGTCATTTCCTCTAATAAAAAATAAATATTCCCTCAAGCAGCAACATGCCACGGAGGTCGATAGTTGTGTCAAAATGTGTAGTGGGATCAAAGTTCACTCACTTTAATCAGTAGCCAACTACTGGGACATAACACGGCTCGTTTACTTCAGAACGATAATTTTTTTCAATTTTTTATTTTTCATGCTTGAATCGTAGTTTTAAAATACGCAGGGGGCGGGGGTGGCTCAGTCGGTAGCGCGCCAGGCTCGTAATCTGTAGTTCCCAGGTTCGAGTCCCAGCTGGGTCAGCGTTGAGATTTATCTCCGCAAAATTACCCGCCCTTCCCACGGTCAGTAGGGGACACCGATGGGCTTGGAAAGGCCGCCGTCCGTCGGATGGGACGTTAAGCCGTGGCCCCGTGTGCGGGAGAGCCATACCCTGTGCACGTTAAAGAACACGCTGGATGGCCTTGACGGAAGGCTACCATGTGTCTCCCAACAGCTGTTCCAGTGGGTCCCCTCCCCCAACCTTCTCTGAGCCTTCGGGGTCCATGTGACCGGGCCATTTAGTCCATGGTGTGCAAAAAAGTGCGGCTCAGAGGTAAAACAACCCAAAAAACAACCTTTTAAAATTTAAAAAAGGCAAAACAACCCTTTAAAATACGCAGTCATAATAAAGAAACTTTTTAGTATTCATATAACAGCGAATTTTGGACTTTTTTTTTTCTTTTAAAAATACAGTATTTATCTCTTTTTATTTCTCTCTTTTATATTTCCTAGTTACAGAACTTTTTTGTTTTTCCCTCTGCATAAATCTTAACACGTGTGTTCACACTCCTGAATAGGAGAAACTGAAGCAAGAAATGAAAAAAACTGCACTTGGTATATCGTAGAGTACTGTCGCTCAAAAAGTATCCGAACACTACGGTTCATTACAAAATTCAGAAAAAATATCTGGCAACGATTTTTTTAGAAATTAGTGATCTGGCAACCTTCGTGTCACATGACACGAAGGACCGCCGTCCGTCGGATAGGACGTTAAGCCGTGGCCCCGTGTGCGGGAGAGCCGTACCCTGTGCACGTTAAAGAAAACGTTGGAATGGCCTTGACGGGAGGCTACCATCTGTCTCCCAACAGCTGTTCCAGTGGATCCCCTCCCCCAACCTTCTCTGAGCCTTCGGGGTCCATGTGACCTGGCCATTTAGCCCATGGTGTGCAAAAAAGTGCCGCTCAGAAGTAAAACAACCTAACCCAACTGAAAAAAGAAAATAATTTAAAAACGTGAAATCCACCGTTAATCACCATAGCCGTCGTCTTTACCTCGTGTACCTATCTTAAGTTTCGAATGACTGATGAAATAGTCATTGAAATGATACATACTTAAAAGAACATTACAGAACAATGATAAGAATAAAATAAGTGGAATAAAGGACCATATAAGAATGCAAATTATGATTGATTCGGAATAGTGAAAAGGATAAAGAATAATAATACAGAATATTAATAAGAAATATAGAGAATAAATATAGTAATAAATAGCAAATTATAATAGAGAATTTCTGAGCGAAATAATCTGGAATAGAAAGGATCCAGATTAATAGCAAATATTCAGAATTTAAAAAAAACTTTTATGATACGAACAATAAGAATTCAGAATATGATGGAATGTATTGACTCCTAAAGTCATTTCAGGGGGCGGGGGTGGCTCAGTCGGTAGCGCGCCAGGCTCGTAATCCGTAGTTCCCAGGTTCTAGTCCCAGCTGGGTCAGTTTTGAGATTTATCTCCGCAAAATTCCCCCCCCCCTGCCCACGGTCAGTAGGGGACACCGATGGGCTTGGAAAGGCCGCGGTCCGTCGGATGGGACGTTAAGCCGTGGCCCCGTGTGCGGGAGAGCCATACCCTGTGCACATTAAAGAACACGCTGGATGGCCTTGACGGGAGGCTACCATCTGTCTCCCAACAGCTGTTCCAGTGGGTCCCCTCCCCCAACCTTCTCTGAGCCTTCGGGGTCCATGTGACCTGGCCATTTAGCCCATGGTGTGCAAAAAAGTGCCGCTCAGAGATAAAACAACCCACCCAAAGTCATTTCGGATTTGATAATATCTCGAAGTCATCCATGCAGATCCCTCCAACTTGTGGCTCATAACACAGAATATCAATATATTGACTCCGACTCATTTCGTTCATTTTTTGATCAAACATTTTTAGATGCATAACTAAAACGATTTTGCTAATTCGCAATACTCATTAAAAATATATATTTTCTGTTTTTGATCAAGATATTTTTCTTGATTTCTTAAAAATATAGTCATTTAGAAATGTATGTTTTCGTCTGTAAGTAGATAATTTTACTTGCAGTTTTTTAAGAGGAGCGAGGGTGACACTCCAGACTCGTAATCTGCAGTTCCTAGGTTCGAGTCCTGCCTGGGCCACCGTTGAGATTTATCTCCGCAAAAACTCCCCGCCCTGCCCTCGGTCAGTAAGGGACACCGATAGGCTAGTAAAGCCATCGAACGGGACGTTAAGCCTTGGCCCCGTGTGCGGAAGAGCCATACCCTGTGCACTATGGCCTTGATAGGAGAGGTAGTAGGTCGCCCTCCCCACAACCTTCTCTGAGCCCTTGGGGTCCTTGTGACCTGGTCATTTAGCCCATTGTGTGCAAAAGAGTTCCACTTAGAGGTAAAACAACCAAATTCTTTAAGTATTTATTGCTTTTCGTAGTGGTTTTTCTTTAAGTTTGGGTTGGATACCCCTGATATTTGGTTGATATTGGGTTGTTTTACCTCTGAGCGGCACTTTTTTGCACACCATGGGCTAAATGGCCAGGTCACATGGTCCCCGAAGGCTCAGAGAATGTTGGGGGAGGGGACCCACTGGAACAGCTGTTGGGAGACAGATGGTAGCCTCCCGTCAAGGCCATCCAGCGTGTTCTTTAACGTGCACAGGGTATGTCTCTCCCGCACACGGGGCCACGGCTTAACGTCCCATCCGACGGACGGCGGCCTTTCCAAGCCCATCGGTGTCCCCTACTGACCGTGGGCAGGGCGGGGAATTTTGCGGAGATAAATCTCAACGCTGACCCAGCTGGGACTCGAACCTGGGAACTACAGATTACGAGCCTGGCGCGCTACCTGACCTACGACTGAGCCACCCACGCCCCCCCCCCCCCCCCCCTGATATAAAGGCACAATAAATGTAAATTGTACATATCTACTTTTAAATGCTGTACTACAATTTCGAATTTAAAACCAACCTTAGTTCTTCCTCAGGTACTGAGGCACTTTGCACAAAACTTCTAAAATAATATTTAGTGACTGATTTTTTTACTATTGTGATTTCAATTAGCTTTTCACTAATTCTTATGATTTCTTACAACTGTTAAACTTTTAAGCTTCCATAATATGTTAAATACGAACGACAACCGTTAAATACATTGATTTTATAAAAAATATTTAATTGTTTTCCCTTTCATCTCTCCATAAAAAGAGTTATTTTGAAAGTTAGTAGCTTTAAACTTAACTTTATAATAAGTATTCCAATATGTAGTTTTGCTCTTTATATCTCATATAGTTTGTTCTACCAAACAACACAATCTGTTACCGCTGTTACATCACATCTGCTTTTCAACTTCTCGATTTCTACAACTTTCAAACCCTAAAGATAACAGCTGGCATTTCTTAAAAGTGTGAATTAATAATAGAGTTAAATCTTGTGTGCATTCATTTTTACATAGGATACAAAGAAACAAAACACATTTCAAGTGCTTCTGGTGTCTCAAATATAAGTTCCATGATAAAACGATATTTAACTCACATTAAAATTTGATATTTTTTTTTAAAAACGCTATTTTCTAGTCCTTTTAGCGGAAAAAAGAATGTAATCTGATCTAAGAATGTGAACGTTACCTTTATAATTCTTTTTTCGTGAGGTCATCTTGAATGAAGTAACGTAATGCCAACATAAACAAATCTTAAAAGGATTACTGCCGATAGCACGTAACATATTGAATAGCATACAAAGTGTTGCTTCAGGTGTGCTAACATTAACATGGACCCAACACTGGAACCCAAAGGTCAGCAACCTAACGTTTTACAGCCGTGACCAACCGGCCCTCAAGGCTATTCCTTCTGACGGTCTGGGAACTTCGTACGTGCTTAGGAGACAGGCCTTGGCGACGGTCAACACCTACCAGTGGAAAAAAAGGCTTAAATATATGAGTGACAACTGCTGGCGCAATAATAAAATAGTCTTTTGATTACAACACACCTGATCTCACGTAGAACATAAAAGGGAAACCATTCTGCCATTCCCGTCATGCATTGTTCCCATCCTTTTTGATAAATAGCATGCTAATGTCTTCGAAGTAATTAGCTAGTTTTTTGGGTATCGATCATTCATTCTATCGTTTTGTTCATCATAAAATTCTACGTTAATTCATTATTGTTTTCTGAGCACAGCAGTTGTTGGCTGTATGATAAAAAGAACACTTCGTGACAAGCACCGTGTGATTCGAGGTTTTCTATGATCGTCAGTGAAATTGAAAGGATTCACCACGGTGGTGTAGCATTAGTGACCTTACACAGTACCATCTAACATTATTGGGACTTTGGGTTGGGTTGTTTAACTTCTGAGCGGCACTTTTTTGCACACCATGGGCTAAATGGCCAGGTCACATGGACCCCGAAGGCTCAGAGAAGGTTGGAGGAGGGGACCCACTGGAACAGCTGTTGGGAAACAGATGTTAGCCTCCCGTCAAGGCCATCCAGCGTGTTCTTTAACGTGCACAGGGTATGATTCTCCCGCACACGGGGCCACGGCTTAACGTCTCATCCGACGGACGGCGGCCTTTCCAAGCCCATCGGTGTCCCCTACTGACCGTGGGCAGGGCGCGGAATTTTTGCGGAGATAAATATCAACGCTGACCCAGCTGGGACTCGAACCTGGGAACTACAGATTACGAATTACGAGCCTGGCGCGCTACCGACTGAGCCACCCCCGCCCCCATTATTGGGACACTTCTATGTTATGTGAATGGAAAGTAACATTCAAAATCCTCCCTAACTTTAGAAATAAGCTGTTTTTTTTTACGGGAAAATGTCATTAGAGATAAATTGGAGATCTCTCTAAAATCTCTTTAAATCTCGATAAAGTGTTATCGAAACTGAAACGTTTAAATGTAACATCGTTGTAGTCGTAAGATTTCACATCAAATGTTAATCAAAATGCAAATAATAACTGTCATAACAAATAGTTCATTGAATGAATTTTAATTTTAGAACTTGTGTAATGATTTAGTTTTTATCAGTTTCGAAGAAAAGTACTTAAAAGGAGTTTAGCAGCGGCATCTGCAGCTAAATGTTTCATCCTTCACTAACTCTCAATATTAAACAATTATTTTGCAAAATCAAAATTTAGAGAGTTTTTAACTGATATCTTAAATTTATCTCTGCCAAATATTTTCGGTAAAAAGCTTATTTCCAAATTAGAGAGTTTTGAATGGGGATTTTCATTCTAGGCACGGTCCACTCCCCCTAATATTCTAAGGTAAAAATATTTCGAGCATTAAGATTTAACAAACGAATTTTTTTGTATATTTACATGTTTTAAACTAATTTATTATTGTATTTAATGCAATTCCATATTAACTAGCATTGTAAAACATTGTACAGTTGCTCAAAAAAGTATCCGAACGCTATGGTTGATTAAGGAATTCAGGAAAAATATCTGGCAACGATTTTTTTAGAAATTAGTGATCTGGCAACCTTCGTGTCACTTGACACGAAGGTTGCCAGATCACTAATTTCTAAAAAAATCGCTGCCAGATATTTTTTCTGAATTTTGTAATTAACCATAGTGTTTGGATATTTTTGTAATATATATAATGCGTATGAATATACATATAATGCAATGAATATGGAGCGTGTGCAGTTACCGTTCACAGCAAACTGGAGCGGTCGCGATTAATGTTCACAGCACATTGGATCGTGTGAGCTCACAAAAACCTGGATCGTGTGGGCCCACTCACAGAAATATTGAGCGTGTGCAGTTACCATTCACAGCAAACTGGAGCGTGTGCAGTAACTGCACACGCTCCAGTTTGCTGTGAACGGTAACTGGAGCGTGTACAGTTGCTGTACACGCTCCAGATATTTTTCCTGAATTCTGTAATCACGTGACACGAAGGTTGCCAGATGACTAATTTCTAAAAAATTCGCTGCCAGATTTTTTTTCTGAATTCTGTAATCAACCATAGCGTTCGGATACTTTTTTGAGCGACTGTACCCATTTCAAAATCATTTTCCATCCTAATTTTTCATTTTGGACATCCCTCGATAAAATTATGAAGTTACCTGCCTGTTCCTATCACAAAACATGAAAGTGTCCCAGTACTTTTGGTAATGTATTCTACATAAATACTTCACAGAATAATATGTAACACATAGCGACGGATAAATTAACATCGTAGTAATAAGGGTTTTTTTTTATTTGCCTGCCATTTTTAATTTCTTTTTGATTCACCTTTTCCTTCTTGCCTCGTCACACCTTACGGGAACGTGCACAGGATTTAGTTCCGGGGGCGGAGGGAATTGAGGTCAGGGATGGTCGAGGCTTTATTTTTCCAAGTGGGAGGGGGGTCCTGATAATAAGACTTAAGTAGGGTTTCCCAATTACTAAAATATTCCACCGAGTAGGAAAGGTTAAAATGATATTCTATAATAAAAAAGTATCCCTTCAAGCAGCTGCTTGCCACAGAGGTCTGACAGGAACTGTCAGTTTATAGCCATAGTAGAAGTTTAGATTCTATGAGGATGGCGGGAACTCAACAGAAAAACAAGACGAACATCCATACTTTACCCGAGCCTCGAACCTAGATCCTTTTGTTCAATAGCCAAGCACGCTAATTATGGAATAAAATTTTATAGTTTTTTTTTAATGTCGGATATATACTATGGTGCTGAAATAAAATTATACAACGACAACTGATTTGGATTTCAAAGCAGGTTGAGAAGTTTGAGATTTCGCATAAGACGATCGGATTTTCGGAGAGGGGGGATCCTCCCCCAGGTGTACGTCCCTGCTCCTGCTTCCCTACCAAATTGTTATCCTGACCGACGTCTCCTTTGTGGTTTCAGCCAAAGAACCAACATTTATTGAAGCCGACAACATCCATTGCAATTTTCAGCCATTACCGATGGCAGTTGCCACAAAGATAAACAGAGCCACCCGCATTCTTCTCCCTGGCAGACCATCCTGTTGAATGAGGAGACGCCACTCATTACGAGGCGTCGTCATCCTGACCCTGTCCTGTTTCTCTAGGCGGTTCCGAACCAGTACCGGAGACTAACTGTCGTCACTTTCGAGGCCTTTCCTTCGCTGTAGGATGGTTTTGGTATGTCGTTACAATTGGATTATATTTGTGTGACTCTGAGGATATTTGCAAATTTAGTATTCCTTGCTTAAATCCGGTATAAATTAGATTCGTACTTAAATTATATTTTTTGAGTAGTGGCAAAGATGATAATAATAAAAAAAAACCTCAAGCAGCTGCTTGCCACAGAGGTCTGACAGGAGCCTGTCAGTTTATATGCCAGAGTAGAAGGTCTGAGAGGATGGCAGGACCTCAGCAGGAAAACGACACAAACAGCCATGCCTTACCCTGGGCTCGAGCTAAACTTATATAGTCTCCCTTGATTCTTTTGATGGTTTCTAAATTTTGCTGCCACATTGCTTTCGACCAAAACAGTGTTTCTCAACTGTTTCGCGCCTCCTGCACCCTTAAGCACGATATCCTTTCCTAAACACGACCTTCAAAATCTCTGGTGCCGCTAAGAATAGTCTTTAACTTTTGGAGCATGCTCTCTAGTTTTCATAGCAGCCCTAAATACGGTCTACAAATTCTACATCACCCCTAAACATAGTCTTCAAATTCTCTAGCATACCTAATCACAGTCTTCAAATTCAAACGGTGTAACCACTGTGTCCAAATTCCGCGGAATCTCTAAGCATGATCTTCAAGTTCTTAGTAAATAAATAAATAAATAAATAAATACCCGCTCAAGCAGCTGCTTGCCACAGAGGTCTGACAGGAGCCTGCCAGATATTTTTTCTGAATTCTGTAATCAACCATAGTGTTCGGATATTTTTTTGAGCGACTGTACATAGTAACTTCAGTTATTATTCGGACATTTATGATTAAATTTCTCCAATTTTCGCGTTATCCTAATTGAAAAATATTTCTCTGAAACTTCTCAGATTTTTGGCATCCCGTGTTGAGCTTCCTCCCCCTCCCCCCCGAGGCAATATATGTTTATTTATTTATTTATTTTCTGTTACATTATTAATGCATTTACGTATATATATAAGTATATTTGTACATTTACGCAAATGAAAAAGAATAAACAAATTTCCTTGTGAAGTATATTAATAACCCAACAGCAATAAACTCGTCTGGGATAAAATAATGAATATTAAATTTTATCTTCAAAGCAACAGTGGTTATATTTATACATTTAATATATTAGGACAAAAAATTATATATTAGGTAATTTTAATTAATTTTAAGATAATGAAAAAATTTTCTGCATTGCTAATATTTTTAAGATAATCCATCAGGAGACGCTTAAATTCACCGACAATTGATTCATTTCTAACATTTAATATTAAATTAATTTTAATATTAAATAATGTTATATAAATAATTTAATTAATTATTCATTATTATATTAATGAATCGAAAACTTTTACCATTTTATTAACTATATCGTTTTTGTTATAATGAGAGAATATTAGGTTTGCGAAAAAACTTACTTTTTATTTCCGAAACCTATTTCTTTTCCCAAGAGTTGTCACAAATTGGGGAACATTGTCCTTAGGAATGCAATAAATTTCTGATGCAAATAAGGAAGCAGAAATTCGGTTCGTTTTTATCTCGTTTTCACGCTTTGTCGTCTGTCTGTCCGTCCGTCTGTAAACATGGAGCATTTTTGTTTATAGAGATAAATTTAGAATATTTTTTTTGTTTTGGATAGGCATTGATGAAATATTACGATAAGCACTTTCCGAATCTCTCTCTAAAGCTATAATTACGCCCTCTAGCAGTGGAAAAAGTTGAAAATTCCGAAATTTCAAACGATGTATTTAGGCTAGAAATTTGAAATTTCAGTGGTGGAATGTGAAGGTCACAAAATTTCCATTGCCAACAATGATTTAACCCCTTAGACCCAGAAGGGGTGGGAAACACATCTTTCATGTTTTAGCAAATAATTGTTTGTTTTTAGAGCTGAATGAAAGATTCTTTTTGGGTTAGATAGAAATTGATAAAATAGTATGGTTCACACTTTTTAAATCTTCCGAAAACTATAATTGCGCCCCCTAACGGTTGAAAAATTTGCAAATTCCAAAATTTTAAACGAATATTGTAAACGACGTATTTAGGCTAGAAATTTTAAATTTTGGTGGTGGAATGTGAACGCCATGATGTTTTTATTGGCAACAATGACCTGTTAGATAAAAGGGGATGGGAAAACACAATTTTTTTTTGTTTTAGCAGATAATTGTTAGTATTTAAAGATAAATGAAAAAAAATCTTTTTAAGGTTAGGTACGAATTGATAAAATATTATGATTCGTACTTTCGGAATCTTTCGAACACTATAATTGCGCCCTGTAACGGTGAAAAAGTTTAAAATTCCAAACTTTCAAACGAATATTGCAACGATGTATTAATGATAGGAATACGAAAATTTGGTGGTGGAATATGAACCTCGTGAAGTTTCGATTGGAAACAATGAAAACGATAATTAGAGTTTATTTTAGTTTGATTGGTAGTAATGATATATTATAATTCGCATTTTTCATATACGAATAATAATAACGATAATTCAATAACTAATAATAATAATATAACGAATTTACATAATATAATAATAATAATATATAACGAATTATAAAACGACGATTTTCAAATACGAATAATACGAATTAGTTGTTTTAATATACAGGGGGTGCAGAAGTAGGTATACAGTTTAAATAATACGTAAATATAATAATAATAGGCATACAGTTTAATTAATATTTTATTCAATAACAAAACAATTAAGTACAATCTCTTATGTGCTCAAATTGGCGGCCCTCACTGTTAACACATTGCTGTAATCTAGTTTTTACACTCAAGCACACTTTGACACAAAGTTCATTCATTGGCATTAATTTCTTTGCATGCTTCTTTTATGAGTCGAATCATGTTATCAACTGTGCGTGATTTTCGTGAATATACCATATCTTTTATATATCATATATATCATATTTAATTATCTGAAAAAAAAATTTACAAAAAATCAATATACGATAATAGAATAGAAACTGTATTCCTACTTATGCACACGATTGAACTGTACACCTACTTCTGTACCCCTCTGTATATATCTTTACAGATCACTGAAATGATGAAACAGCAGAGTTATTATCGAGTTTTACAAAAAATTTGTATTGAGTAGAAATTTGAAAAACTATTGGTAGTTTTTAAGAGATATTCCACTGGTAGCAGTAACCTACTCACTTTTCTGAGAAAGTTGTGCAAAATGCAAATTTTTAGATTTAAGAATTAAAAGACGAATACTTTTATGTTGTATAATTACTAATGAAATACTATTTGCATTTTCCCATCATTCGCTAGCTCAAATTAAAATTTTTAAGGAATGAAACAGTAGGTAAAGGAAGAACTTCTTTCTCTTTGGAAACGAGATTCTGATATTCTTCAGAGGCGATATGCGTCCTTCTAGCCGTCCCATGACCGAGTGGTTAACGGGCTTGTCTACTGATCTAAGGGACCTGGGTTCGAGCCCCGGGTAAGGCATGGCTGTTTGTGTCATTTTTCTGCCGAGGTCCTGTCATCCTCTCAGACCTTCTACTATAGCATATAAACTGACAGGCTCCTGTCAGACCTCTGTGGCAAGCAGCTGCTTGAGGAGGTATTTATTTATTTTTTTTTATTTAGTTGTATTGTGACATGATTTCATTCCTTTCCCCCCTCCCCGGAAATGTTTGATCCCTTCCTAAAGCAAATTCCCCCCTCCCCTCGGTAATATATTCTGCATCTTGAGTTCTTAATCTAGTGCTTATCTTGTTGAATAGAGCCCCCCCCCCCCGGCTTTCGCAATTCTCAAGATACCCACATCCGTAGTCACCTGAAAATTCATTTCCTGGTCGCCATATTGTTTCCTTATTTTTCTACAACATATATTCTCACTCACCATAAAGAGAACTGCGCCATTTCCTGACTTTGCACAAGAAGTGATCTTTTATTGTCTCGTGAGAGTGATACCATCTAAGAAACGGCAAGCGCTGGTTGAGCAACCGGAAGTGCCTGGCCCCGTTGTCGTTTCAGCTGTCTTCCTTCTCCTTAATAAACCGCATCGACAATCAACAGTTGCCATTTTTCCATTTTTAATGATCCACAAGGAAGTGGAAGATTTCTGAGGTCACTCTGTAGGGAATGCCACAGCTAAGCAAAATGTCTGCCCTGAGGTTAATGAAACATTGGCAAACAAACTACTCAGTGATGTGAATTTAAGCCCGGATGCAGTCTGACCAAAGGATAAATAGTATTGAAGCAATAGGAATAAATTTTGAGGCGCACTGAACTGTACGTGTGAATATTTAGCATTTAGACATGCTTATTTCATTTCTATTTGAACTTTTTGAGATGCATTACGACGATAAATCAAAGATGCATCACATCAGGCACTTACCCAGGATTTAGTTTCGGTGAGGGATGGGATGAGGGATGAGGGATGGGGGCGAAAATTTAGTTTTGGGAAGTACGAGAATTCAGTTTCCTAGAGGATCTGAGAATAAGACTTGAGTAGGGTTCCTCAATTACTAAGCTATTCCAGCGAATTCCCCGCCCTGCCCACGGTCAGTAGGGGACACCGATGGGCTTGGAAAGGTCGCCGTTCGTCGGATGGGACGTTAAGCCCTGGCCCCGTGTGCGGGAGAGACATACCCTGTGCACGTTAAAGAACACGCTGGATGGCCTTGACGGGAGGCTACCATCTGTCTCCCAACAGCTGTTCCAGTGGGTCCCCTCCCCCAACATTCTCTGAGCCTTCGGGGTCCATGTGACCTGGCCATTTAGCCCATGGTGTGCAAAAAAGTGCCGCTCAGAGGTAAAACAACCCAACCCAACGACACGAGATTTGGATAATAGCGGCACTGCCTGTATTTAACACAGCTGAGTGATTACGTGACCTTCTCCTTTGCATCTCTATACTTCGCATTGCAATTATAGCAAACAATGTACGGTTTCTAATTTTTTGCCCGCGAATTGTAATAAATGATGAAACATTAGATAAAATTGTGAGGCTAATACATTTTTCAATAACATAAGAAAAGACGTTATATAATATAATCAACTCTATATTTTTCAGTGCATAACATTATTTCACTCTCAGAATTGTCCGACGTCCCTCGGGTCCTGATATGATGACTCAGAGTAACAGGGGTGTCGTCAAGGGTGCGAGGAGACTCGTTTACATCCAGGATGGCGTCACCGGTAGAGGAGGTTTTCGGCTCCCCGTAATTTCGCAGATGCTCGACCAATTGGTCACGCATTTCCTGGGTGGTCGCGCTTAGTTCTTGGGGGTGGCTCAGTCGGTAGCGCGTCAGGCTCATAATCTGTAGTTCCCAGGTTCGAGTCCCAGCTGCGTCAGCGTTGAGATTTATCTCCGCAAAATTCCCCGCCCTGCCCACGGTCAGTAGGGGACACCGATGGGCTTGGAAAGGCCGCCGTCCGTCGGATGGGACGTTAAGCCGTGGCCCCGTCTGCGGGAGAGCCATACCCTGTGCACGTTAAAGAACACGCTGGATGGCCTTGACGGGAGGCTACCATCTGTCTCCCAACAGCTGTTCCAGTGGCTCCCCTCCCCCAACCTTCTCTGAGCCTTTGGGGTCCATGTGACCTGGCCATTTAGCCCATGGTGTAAAAAAAAGTGCCGCTCAGAGGTTAAACAACCCAACCCTTAGACAAGAGTGGGGAACCCTTGGCATACGTGGCACGCCAACTACTTTTTTCCGGCACGCAACCCAGGGCTCACCTTAAAAAATAATTAAATAAATATCCAACATCTTCGCTGAGTTGTATATTTTAACTTAATAGAATACAATTTTATTAAGTAGAGCGATACCAAATAAAAATGCAATAAAGAAACAAACGCAATAAATAAAATAAACAACAAATAAAAATGCATTAAAGAATCGCTGTCAAATTTATCGTTTCCATTTACTGCTCCCTAACTGTGACCATAAAGAGTTAAAATGGGCATTTGAAACACTGCCGTGTCCAGATTTCCCACATTTCCAAAGGCATTATTTAGGCCTTCCATTGCAGCTTTGATTTTCTAACCCAACACGGGGTTAGGTAGGGGAAACCCGCCTACGAAATTTGGGACCTTTCGATGAAGTACGTCGGGAATTACAGAATGCCAAAAGCTGACGAAATAAATATCTTGATCGTTTGCCACGGGCTATGAGTCAACAATGACCTTTGCAACATCGGGAAATTCTTCGTGTTCAAATTGTGATAAAATGTCGAGGGGGGGAATACTCACAAAACTAACCTTTAGTGCAGGAAACAACAGAATATGCAGAAGTGAGACACGAGATGTTAGGGGCGGGGTGGCTCAGTCGGTAGCGCGCCAGGCTCGTAATCTGTAGTTCCCAGGTTCGAGTCCCAGCTGGGTCAGCGTTGAGATTTATCTCCGCAAAATTCCCCGCCCTTCCCACGGTCAGTAGGGTACACCGATGGGCTTGGAAAGGCCGCCGCCCGTCGGATGGGACGTTAAGCCGTGGTCCCGTGTGTGGGAGAGCCATACCCTGTGCACGTTAAAGAACACGCTGGATGGCCTTGACGGGAGGCTACCATCTGTTTCCCAACAGCTGTTCCAGTGGGTCCCCTCCCCCAACCTTCTCTGAGCCTTCGGGGTCCATGTGACCTGGCCATTTAGCGCATGGTGTTCAAAAAAGTGCCGCTCAGAGGTTAAACAACCCAACCCAACACACACGAGATGTCACAATTTATGTAGAAACGAAGCCACGGGCCAAGTGGATTTTAAAACCAAATCACCGGAGCACACAGGTCCCTTTGGAAATTTGGACCGTGCGCACGAATATCACGGGAGTCATAGGGCGGCAAAATCTCTGGTAACGGAAATAAAATCTCGATAGCTAACGCAGAAACTAAGCCACAGGCTATGAGAAGTGCTCGCTGACGTCAACAACGATCCAGGCAAACACAGGGCAAAATTTCTTCCTGTTGAAAATCTGTGCTGAAATGTCAGAGGATGGGGTGCTTTTAAAATTTACCTTTAGTGCAGTGAAAATAACAATAGACAGATTAAAAGTGACATCCTGGCAGCGGCGGGTACGTTCAGCTAGTAATGAATAAAATACTATTATTTGCATTTTCTCGATCATTTGCTTGAATTAAAACTTTTAAGGAGTGAAAAAGTAGGTATATGGAAAATGTCATTCTCTTTGAAAACGATATTCCGATATGCCCCAGAGGCGATATGCTTTTCGTTTCCTGAAGACAAAATTCAGCGTGAAGAAAAAAATATATGAAAATGCAACGGGATCCAATGGGAAGCCATTATGAGACAGGTTAAGACTCTTATCAAGGCATCCAACAAGAACAGGGTATAGTTTATCTTTCACAGGCATCAATGTCTCATCCGATGAACGATTGCTTTTTTTTTTCAAGTCCACGCTGTCCTCTTTTTCTACAGAAATTAGGTGGGGAAATTTTCATCTCCAGCGCAATGAAGATTTTAACCTTGGAACATCTATTATTAGCTTAATGCGGCAGTTTATTTTTCCATAAAATTGTTTCACTTTTTTAAATTGTATAAGATTTGTTTTACCTCTGAGCGGCACTTTTTTGTATACCATGGGCTAAATGGCCAGGTCACAAGGACCCCGAAGGCTCAGAGAAGGTTGGAGGAAGGGACCCACTGGAATAGCTGTCGAGGGACAGATGGTAGCCTCCCGTCAAGGCTATCCAGCGTGTTCTTTAACGTGTACAGGTTATGGCTCTCCAGCACACGGCGCCACGGCTTAACGTCCTTTACGAGGGAAGGCGGCCTTTACAAGCCCGTCGGTGTCCCCTACTGACCGTGGGCAGGGTGGGGAGCTTTGCGAAGATAAGTCTCAACGCTGACCAAGCCGGGACACGAACCTGGGAACTGCAGATTGCGAGCGTGGCGTGCTACCGACTGAGCCACCTTCGCCCCCTATGTACAGGAGTACGGCTTAACGTTCCATTCAGTGAACGGCGGCCTTTCTGAGACCAACAATGGAGGGAAGGGTGGATGTCAGCGGAGATAAATCTGAACCCTCGAACAGTTGGACCCTGAACGTAGGAAATGCAATTTACAAGCTTGGTCCGCTGCCAAATGAACCAACCCCGCCCCGAAAATTGGGTTGGGTTGGGTTGAGCGGCACTTTTTTGCACACCATGGGCTAAATGGCCAGGTCACATGGACCCCGAAGGTTGGGGGAGGGGAACAGCTGTTGGGACAGCTGTCGGGAGACAGATGGTAGCCTCCCGCCAAGGCCATCCAGCGTGTTCTTTAACGTGCACAGGGTATGGCTCTCCCGCACACGGGGCCACGGCTTAACGTCCCAGCCGACGGACGGCGGCCTTTCCAAGTCCATCGGTGTCCCCTACTGACCGTGGGCAGGGCGGGGAATTTTGCGGAGATAAATCTCAACGCTCACCCAGCTGGGACTCGAACCTGGGAACTGCAGATTACGAGCCTGGCGCGCTACCGACTGAGCCCCTCCCCGCCCGCCCGCCCCGAAATAAGGATGAAATTATATGAATGGGATGAAGGATGATTGCATGTTATCGTTTCGGTTGCATGAGACGGAAAGGCATTTTCCAGTTTACCTGGTTTTACCGAAAGTTTATGGAAAAAGATCCTGCTTGGTTTTGTGTTGTCTTTATCACGTGAGCACTGTGGAAGTTTCCTCTTATTACCCAACGAAAAAGATTATCAGTGCCACTTAAGAAGGCCGAGGATGAATTTTGATTTATTATGTAGATAAAGCCTAAGCTGGTGACATTTCGTCATTTATTTGATTTTCTTCAGAACTCGTGACATTTACGTCAGAAAAGTTTCCTCATCTCGACCAAAACGCGATTCAAAGCTCTTAGTAAAGATCAGGTGAAAAAAAATCCGCTTTTGTCGCTGAGGAGGAAAACGGAATCGAAAAGCATCTCACTGTGTCGTCGCTTCCAATTCTTCTAACAACCCGAGCTAATTGCAGATTCTCTCACTACCTAAGCATCAACAGAGGATCATTTCACTATAATTGCTACATTGCAATGACATTGAGATGCCATCGTGAGAGGACTGACCACATTCCTTTTGCGACTACCGCTGCTCGATCGCTAGATGGTCTGTCACGTTGTATGCGTGAACTGACCAACGAGCATTTTTTTTTCTGTTGGTTCCATATGAGCGACTGTGAGCTGTGGAATGTAAGTTGCTGTTTTGTGGTCAGTGGAGCAAAGAGAAAGCGACAAAACATCTTCATGGCCAAGGAGAAATGTGTCGCGATGCCTTCAAGTGATAAGACGACAGAATACAGTTGATTCGAGGAACTGCATCACCGTTCAGTCAGTTATTCGAAACAAAGAAATTTGAATAATTTTTGAACGGAATTAGTTGTAAACTTCTTAATTGTAGCGACAAAGACTTGGGTTGGGTTGTTTTACCTCTGAGCGGCACTTTTTTGCACACCATGGGCTAAATGGCCAGGTCACATGGACCCCGAAAGCTCAGAGAAGGTTGGGGAAGGGGACCCATTGGAATAGCTGTTGGGAGACAGATGGTAGCCTCGAGTCAAGGCCATCCAACGTGTTCTTTAACGTGCGCAGGGTATGGCTCTCCCGCACATGGGGGCACGGCTTAACGTCCCATCCGACGGACGGTGGCCTTTCCAAGCCCATTGGGGTCCCCTACTGACCGTGTGCAGGGTGGGGAGTTTTGCGGAGATAAATATCAACGCTGACCCAACTGGGACTCGAACCTGGAAACTACAGATTACGAGCCTGGCGCGCTACCGACTGAGCCACCCCAGCCCCAGGCCACAAAGAAACTGTAACTTATTAATTCACGAGTCCCTGACGAAAAGTCGTATTAAATTTGCACAGGAGGAATTTTTTTATGCATCAAACACATTTTTTTTTTTAATTTGTGTTTAAAATCCCAAACTTAAAAAATTTTGGCTTTTTTAAACAACAAAATAAAATAGCATCTTCATTGCCATGGGGAAAAGATTATGGTGCGATGAAATGATAAGAAGAAAAGAACCCATAGAATTACGAGATTCTTTGGAGCGGAGTGGCTCAGTCGGTAGCGCGTCAGGCTCGTAATCTGCCAGTTCCCAGGTTCGAGTCCCAGCTGGGTCAGAGTTGAGTTTATCTCTGCAAACTCCCCGCCCTGCCCACGGTCAGTAGGGGACACCGATGGGCTTGTAAAGGTCGCCGTCCGTCGGATGGGACGTTAAGCTGTGGCACCGTGTGCGGGAGGGAGCCATAGCCTGTGCACGTTAAAGAACACACTGGATGGCCTTGACGGGAGGCTACCATCTGTCTCCTAACAGCTGTTCCAGTGGGTCCCCTCCCCCAACCTACTCTGAGTCTTCGGGGTCCTTGTGACCTGGCCATTCAGCCCATTGTGTGCAAAAAAGTACTGCTCAGAGGTAAAACAACCCAACGAGATTCTTTTAAATCATTCCATATATTCAATATTTTTATGGGAGTTAGGCCATGAATGTTTTGTGTTACCTGTCTGCTGAGGTCTCGTCTTCCTCACAGATCTTCTACTATGGCGTGTAAAGTGACAGTCTCCTGTCAAATCTCTAGGGCAAGTAGCTGCTTGAGTGGTTCTTTTTCAGTTATAAAACCTGGATGATAAACACAAACAGTTGAGTTGTATTATCTCTTAGAAGCACATTTGTGAAAACTACTAAATGGCTAGATGGTAAAGACCCAAGGGCTCAGAGAAGATTGGGTTGGGTTGTTTTACCTCTGAGCGGCACTTTTTTGCACACCATGGGCTAAATGGCCAGGTCACAAGGACCCCGAAGGCTCAGAGAAGGTTGGGGGAGGGACCCACTGGAACAGCTGTTGGGAGACAGATGATAGCCTCCCGTCAAGGCATCCAGCGTGTTCTTTAACGTGCACAGGGTATGGCTCTCCCGCACACGGGACCACGGCTTAACGTCCCATCCGACGGACGGCGTTATTTCCAAGCCCATCGGTGTTTCATATTGACCGTTGGCAGGGCGGGGAATTTTGCGGAGATAAATCCCAACGCTGACCCAGCTGGGACTCGAAGCTAGGAACTACAGATTACGAGCCTGGCGCGCTACCGACTGAGCCACCCCCATCCCAGAAGATTGGGGGAAGAGGATGTACTGTACAGCTATTTGGAGACAAATGAGGTCATCGCATCAAAGCGCCTACGCAACATGTTGTTAACGTGTACAGGGTATGTCCCTCCTGCACACGGGGCCATGGCCTTACGTCCCATCGGACGAACGGCGACCTTTCCAATGTCACTGGTGTCCCTTTTCTCCCGTAGGACAGAGCAGTGGTAAATGGAGAGAATTTTAACTGAGCGATGGACTCGAACCCGAGAACACCAGGTTTCGTGCGAGTCCATCTTCTGATCATCTCGTAGCGCAAGACCAATTAGCGTCCCCGAATGTAGCCCGAGCTCTGCAAAGGGTGATGAAAACAGATTTAGTTTCGGAGCTAATTAAGTGTTTTCTCTTCCACAAACGGAATCTCAATATCTATCTGAACTTCCGTTTCCTCTTTCCTTTTAATTCCTTGAGAGCAAGATAATGTGCTATAAATAGTCTCCCCCGGACGCCGCATCCTTCCTTCCTCTTGCATCCAATGGCAACCACACAGATTTCACGAATTTAACTCCTTGGCTTAGAATGACTCGATATTCATCTTTCCTGCACGAGCTGTGACGTTAACGCAGAGCGACGTCACCTATGATTGTCACAGAAAGAAGTGACGTCGTTCTACGTCATCTGTATATCCTTTCTTCTCAGCATATGAGAGGAAAATAACTTGTAATTGAAGTTAACGACGAAAGCTTTTCTTTCGAAACTCTAGGGAAAAATTTATCAACTGGTATTTCATTTAGCAGGATCAGTGGCGGTCATAGGAAAGGCTTTTTTTGGGGAGGAGGGTGGACAACTTTCAATAGTAGAACTGATTGGAACGGCTATAGTTCAATCTCCGCTTTCTCTTTTACCCCCCCCCCCCCCCGACAGGGAACCACCTTGACGTGGTGGGGGGTGGCTTGAGGGCCCATTTAGGTCGAAGGCTCTGCTGATCGGTTTGGGCCCCGGTTGGGACAGGCTAAGATCTTGAGGTCGAAGGCTTCACTCTGTACCGGTTTGGGCCCCGGTTGGGACAGGCTAAGATCTTGAGGTCGAAGGCTCCACTCTGTACCGGTTTGGGCCCCGCTTGACACAGGCTAAGATCTTGAGGTCGAAGGCTCCACTCTGTACCGGTTTGGGCCCCGGTTGGGACAGGCTAAGATCTTGAGGTCGAAGGCTTCACTCTGTACCGGTTTGGGCCCCGGTTGGGACAGGCTAAGATCTTGAGGTCGAAGGCTCCAATCTGTGCCGGTTTTGGCCCCGGTTGGGACAGGCTAAGATCTTGAGTTCGAAGGCTCCACTCTGTACCGTTTTGGGCCCCGGTTGGGACAGGCTAAGATCTTGAGGTCGAAGGCTCCACTCTGTACCGGTTTGGGCCCCGGTTGGGACAGGCTAAGATCTTGAGGTCGAAGGCTTCACTCTGTACCGGTTTGGGCCCCGGTTGGGACAGGCTAAGATCTTGAGGTCGAAGGCTCCACTCTGTACCGGTTTGGGCCCCGGTTGGGACAGGCTAAGATCTTGAGGTCGAAGGCTTCACTCTGTACTGGTTTGGGCCCCGGTTGGGACAGGCTAAGATCTTGAGGTCGAAGGCTCCAATCTGTACCGGTTTGGGCCCCGGTTGGGACAGGCTAAGATCTTGAGGTCGAAGGCTTCACTCTGTACCGGTTTGGGCCCCGGTTGGGACAGGCTAAGACCTTGAGGTCGAAGGCTTCACTCTGTACCGCTTTGGGCCCCGGTTGGGACAGGCTAAGATCTTGAGGTCGAAGGCTTCACTCTGTACCGGTTTGGGCCCCGGTTGGGACAGGCTAAGATCTTGAGGTCGAAGGCTTCACTCCGTACCGGTTTGGGCCCCGGTTGGGACAGGCTAAGATCTTGAGGTCGAAGGCTCCACTCTGTACCGGTTTGGGCCCCGCTTGACACAGGCTAAGATCTTGAGGTCGAAGGCTTCACTCTGTACCGGTTTGGGCCCCGGTTGGGACAGGCTAAGATCTTGAGGTCGAAGGCTTCACTCTGTACCGGTTTCGGCCCAGGTTGGGACAGGCTAAGATCTTGAGGTCGAAGGCTCCACTCTGTACCGGTTTGGGCCCCGTTTGGGGCAGGCTAAGATCTTGAGGTTGAAGGCTCCACTTTATACCGGTTTGGGCCCCGGTTGGGACAGGCTAAGATCTTGAGGTCGAAGGCTCCACTCTGTACCGGTTTGGGCCCCGGTTGACACAGGCTAAGATCTTGAGGTCGAAGGCTTCACTCTGTACCGGTTTGGGCCCCGGTTGGGACAGGCTAAGATCTTGAGGTCGAAGGCTCCACTCTGTACCGGTTTGGGCCCCGGTTGGGGCAGGCTAAGATCTTGAGGTCGAAGGCTCCACTCTATACCGGTTTGGGCCCCGGTTGGGACAGGCTAAGATCTTGAGGTCGAAGGCTTCACTCTGTACCGGTTTGGGCCCCGGTTGGGACAGGCTAAGATCTTGAGGTCGAAGGCTTCACTCTGTACCGGTTTGGGCCCCGGTTGGGGCAGGCTAAGTTCTTGAGGTCGAAGGCTCCACTCTATACCGGTTTGGGCCCCGGTTTGGACAGGCTAAGATCTTGAGGTCGAAGGCTCCACTCTATACCGGTTTGTGCCCCGGTTGGGACAGGCTAAGATCTTGAGGTCGAAGGCTTCAGTCTGTACCGGTTTGGGCCCCGGTTGACACAGGCTAAGATCTTGACGTCGAAGGCTCCACTTTGTACTGGTTTGGGCCCCGGTTGGGACATGCTAAGATCTTGAGGTCGAAGGCTCCACTCTGTACCGGTTTGGGCCCCGGTTGGGACAGGCTAAGACCTCGAGGTCGAAGGCTTCACTCTATACCGGTTTGGGCCCCGGTTGGGACAGGCTAAGATCTTGAGGTCGAAGGCTTCACTCTGTAGCGGTATGGGCCCCGGTTGGGACAGGATAAGATCTTGAGGTCGAAGGCTCCACTCTGTACCGGTTTGGGACAAGCTAAGATCTTGAGGTTGAAGGCTCCACTTTATACCGGTTTGGGCCCCGGTTGGGACAGGCTAAGATCTTGAGGTCGAAGGCTCCACTCTGTACCGGTTTGGGCCCCGGTTGACACAGGCTAAGATCTTGAGGTCGAAGGTTTCACTCTGTACCGGTTTGGGCCCCGGTTGGGACAGGCTAAGATCTTGAGGTCGAAGGCTTCACTCTGTACCGGTTTGGGCCCCGGTTGGCACAGGCTAAGATCTTGAGGTCGAAGGCTTCACTCTGTACCGGTTTGGGCCCCGGTTGGGACAGGCTAAGATCTTGAGGTCGGAGGCTCCACTCTGTACCGGTTTGGGCCCCGTTTGGGGCAGGCTAAGATCTTGAGGTTGAAGGTTCCACTTTATACCGGTTTGCGCCCCGGTTGGGACAGGCTAAGATCTTGAGGTCGAAGGCTCCACTCTGTACCGGTTTGGGCCCCGGTTGACACAGGCTAAGATCTTGAGGTCGAAGGCTTCACTCTGTACCGGTTTGGGCCCCGGTTGGGACAGGCTAAGATCTTGAGGTCGAAGGCTCCACTCTGTACCGGTTTGGGCCCCGGTTGGGACAGGCTAAGATCTTGAGGTCGAAGGCTCCACTCTAAACCGGTTTGGGCCCCGGTTGGGGCAGGCTAAGATCTTGAGGTCGAAGGCTCCACTCTATACCAGTTTGGGCCCCGGTTGGGACAGGCTAAGATCTTGAGGTCGAAGGCTTCACTCTGTACCGGTTTGGGCCCCGGTTGGGACAGGCTAAGATCTTGAGGTCGAAGGCTTCACTCTGTACCGGTTTGGGCCCCGGTTGGGGCAGGCTAAGATCTTGAGGTCGAAGGCTCCACTCTATACCGGTTTGGGCCCCGGTTGGGACAGGTTAAGATCTTGGGTCGAAGGCTCCACTCTATACCGGTTTGGGCCCCGGTTGGGACAGGCTAAGATCTTGAGGTCGAAGGCTCCACTCTGTACCGGTTTGGGCCCCGGTTGACACAGGCTAAGATCTTGAGGTCGAAGGCTCCACTCTGTACCGGTTTGAGCCCCGGTTGGGACAGGCTAAGATCTTGAGGTCGAAGGCTCCACTCTGTACCGGTTTGGGACCCGGTCGAGTAAGCTAAAACCTCCATCTCAGAGACTCAAGGGAGTCGTTCGGGGCCCTGCTGACTGACTTGGTCCGTCAGGTCGGATAGGGCCCCAAATTCCGGGCCCGACTAAGAGTTCTCACCACGGGAGCAACTTGGATCTATATATCCTTGTTTGTGGCTAACCGGGCGCTGATTAAAATCCAGGTTTTGCAGCGGCGATGCCGTGGGTCGAGCTTTACTTCTATAGTACTGTTCACCCTAGACTGTCGTGGGCTGTGCATTTACCTATATGGTATTGTATGTTCCCGACCTTTAGATAGTGGTCAAAGTGTCATTCCCTATACTGGTGGGGCGGGGGTGCTCAGTCGGTAGCGCGTCAGGCTCGTAATCTGTAGTTCCCAGGTTCGAGTCCCAGCTGGGTCAGCGTTGAGATTTATCTCCGCAAAATTTCCCGCCCTGCCAACGGTCAGTAGGGGACACCGATGGGCTTGGAAAGCCGCCGTCCATCGGATGGGACGTTAAGCCGTGGCCCCGTGTGCAGGAGCACGGCTTACCCTATGCACGTTAAAGAACACGCTGGATGGCCTTGACGGGAGGCTACCATCTGTCTTCCAACAGCTGTTCCAGTGGGTCCCTCCTCCAACCTTCTCTGAGCCTTCGGGGTCCTTGTGACCTGGCCATTTAGCCCATGGTGTGCAAAAAAGTGCCGCTCAGATGTAAAACAACACAACCCTGTTTAAAAAATTGCTAAAAGAATCCATTCTATGTAATGAGCATAGGCAAGGGCAGTTGATTGGTTCTCATTGGCATTAATAAAGTTTACTACTTCTTTTGGAGATTGGGATTCCAATTCCATTTAATTGCTAAAACATTTGCCATAAATTGCTTGTAAAATGGAATTTCAATTAATAATAGCATGAATGAGAAAATGGTGAAACTATCAGACTGCGCAGTTTTAAAGTCTCCATGTTCATCATAAGTCAACAGCTTGATTCACTTCTCAAGCTATCTATGAAAACTGCGCATGATGAATGAAATGCACTAACCTCTGATGAAGTACTTTCTAACCATTAGATCAGTACTTTCTAACCATTTTCAGTCCATGTGGCTCTTTTAGCTTCACGACTCAATTTTTTTTAACAGGCGACAGATTTGTTGTGCACTGTTTATACCCTCAAATACAGGAAAACGCGCAGACAAAGGACTTTTCACATAAAAAACTTTAGTACAGACAAATAAAATTAAAAATATAGCATATCATAAACATCAAATTTATTAATCAAACCTTGTTCATCTTTACTGTCAATTAACAAATTTATACGTAGTAATACTTTGGAGAGAGCTTACACAAACATTATACTCGGCTTTCCAATTTGTACCTCGCTTTCGTTTCGAGTTGGGTTGGGTTGTTTTACCTGTGAGCGGCACTTTTTTGCACACCATGGGCTAAATGGCCAGGTCACATGGACCACGAAGGCTCAGAGAAGGTTGGGGGAGGAGACCCACTGAAACAGCTGTTGGGAGACAGATGGTAGCCTCCCGTCAGGCCATCCAGCGTGTTCTTTAATGTGCACAGGGTATGGCTCTGCCGCACACGGGGCCACGGCGTAATGTCCCATCCGACGGACGGCGTTATTTCCAAGCCCATCGGTGTTTCATATTGACCGTTGGCAGGGCGGGGAATTTTGCGGAGATAAATCTCAACGCTCACCCAGCTGGGACTCGAACCTGGGAACTACAGATTACGAGCCTGGCGCGCTACCGACTGAGCCACCCCCATCCCAGAAGATTGGGGGAAGAGGATGTACTGTACAGCTATTTGGAGACAAATGAGGTCATCGCATCAAAGCGCCTACGCAACATGTTGTTAACGTGTACAGGGTATGTCCCTCCTGCACACGGGGCCATGGCCTTACGTCCCATCGGACGAACGGCGACCTTTCCAATGTCACTGGTGTCCCTTTTCTCCCGTAGGACAGAGCAGTGGTAAATGGAGAGAATTTTAACTGAGCGATGGACTCGAACCCGAGAACACCAGGTTTCGTGCGAGTCCATCTTCTGATCATCTCGTAGCGCAAGACCAATTAGCGTCCCCGAATGTAGCCCGAGCTCTGCAAAGGGTGATGAAAACAGATTTAGTTTCGGAGCTAATTAAGTGTTTTCTCTTCCACAAACGGAATCTCAATATCTATCTGAACTTCCGTTTCCTCTTTCCTTTTAATTCCTTGAGAGCAAGATAATGTGCTATAAATAGTCTCCCCCGGACGCCGCATCCTTCCTTCCTCTTGCATCCAATGGCAACCACACAGATTTCACGAATTTAACTCCTTGGCTTAGAATGACTCGATATTCATCTTTCCTGCACGAGCTGTGACATTAACGCAGAGCGACGTCACCTATGATTGTCACAGAAAGAAGTGACGTCGTTCTACGTCATCTGTATATCCTTTCTTCTCAGCATATGAGAGGAAAATAACTTGTAATTGAAGTTAACGACGAAAGCTTTTCTTTCGAAACTCTAGGGAAAAATTTATCAACTGGTATTTCATTTAGCAGGATCAGTGGCGGTCATAGGAAAGGCTTTTTTTGGGGAGGAGGGTGGACAACTTTCAATAGTAGAACTGATTGGAACGGCTATAGTTCAATCTCCGCTTTCTCTTTTACCCCCCCCCCCCGACAGGGAACCACCTTGACGTGGTGGGGGGTGGCTTGAGGGCCCATTTAGGTCGAAGGCTCTGCTGATCGGTTTGGGCCCCGGTTGGGACAGGCTAAGATCTTGAGGTCGAAGGCTTCACTCTGTACCGGTTTGGGCCCCGGTTGGGACAGGCTAAGATCTTGAGGTCGAAGGCTCCACTCTGTACCGGTTTGGGCCCCGCTTGACACAGGCTAAGATCTTGAGGTCGAAGGCTCCACTCTGTACCGGTTTGGGCCCCGGTTGGGACAGGCTAAGATCTTGAGGTCGAAGGCTTCACTCTGTACCGGTTTGGGCCCCGGTTGGGACAGGCTAAGATCTTGAGGTCGAAGGCTCCAATCTGTGCCGGTTTTGGCCCCGGTTGGGACAGGCTAAGATCTTGAGTTCGAAGGCTCCACTCTGTACCGTTTTGGGCCCCGGTTGGGACAGGCTAAGATCTTGAGGTCGAAGGCTCCACTCTGTACCGGTTTGGGCCCCGGTTGGGACAGGCTAAGATCTTGAGGTCGAAGGCTTCACTCTGTACCGGTTTGGGCCCCGGTTGGGACAGGCTAAGATCTTGAGGTCGAAGGCTCCACTCTGTACCGGTTTGGGCCCCGGTTGGGACAGGCTAAGATCTTGAGGTCGAAGGCTTCACTCTGTACTGGTTTGGGCCCCGGTTGGGACAGGCTAAGATCTTGAGGTCGAAGGCTCCAATCTGTACCGGTTTGGGCCCCGGTTGGGACAGGCTAAGATCTTGAGGTCGAAGGCTTCACTCTGTACCGGTTTGGGCCCCGGTTGGGACAGGCTAAGACCTTGAGGTCGAAGGCTTCACTCTGTACCGCTTTGGGCCCCGGTTGGGACAGGCTAAGATCTTGAGGTCGAAGGCTTCACTCTGTACCGGTTTGGGCCCCGGTTGGGACAGGCTAAGATCTTGAGGTCGAAGGCTTCACTCCGTACCGGTTTGGGCCCCGGTTGGGACAGGCTAAGATCTTGAGGTCGAAGGCTCCACTCTGTACCGGTTTGGGCCCCGCTTGACACAGGCTAAGATCTTGAGGTCGAAGGCTTCACTCTGTACCGGTTTGGGCCCCGGTTGGGACAGGCTAAGATCTTGAGGTCGAAGGCTTCACTCTGTACCGGTTTCGGCCCAGGTTGGGACAGGCTAAGATCTTGAGGTCGAAGGCTCCACTCTGTACCGGTTTGGGCCCCGTTTGGGGCAGGCTAAGATCTTGAGGTTGAAGGCTCCACTTTATACCGGTTTGGGCCCCGGTTGGGACAGGCTAAGATCTTGAGGTCGAAGGCTCCACTCTGTACCGGTTTGGGCCCCGGTTGACACAGGCTAAGATCTTGAGGTCGAAGGCTTCACTCTGTACCGGTTTGGGCCCCGGTTGGGACAGGCTAAGATCTTGAGGTCGAAGGCTCCACTCTGTACCGGTTTGGGCCCCGGTTGGGGCAGGCTAAGATCTTGAGGTCGAAGGCTCCACTCTATACCGGTTTGGGCCCCGGTTGGGACAGGCTAAGATCTTGAGGTCGAAGGCTTCACTCTGTACCGGTTTGGGCCCCGGTTGGGACAGGCTAAGATCTTGAGGTCGAAGGCTTCACTCTGTACCGGTTTGGGCCCCGGTTGGGGCAGGCTAAGTTCTTGAGGTCGAAGGCTCCACTCTATACCGGTTTGGGCCCCGGTTTGGACAGGCTAAGATCTTGAGGTCGAAGGCTCCACTCTATACCGGTTTGTGCCCCGGTTGGGACAGGCTAAGATCTTGAGGTCGAAGGCTTCAGTCTGTACCGGTTTGGGCCCCGGTTGACACAGGCTAAGATCTTGACGTCGAAGGCTCCACTTTGTACTGGTTTGGGCCCCGGTTGGGACATGCTAAGATCTTGAGGTCGAAGGCTCCACTCTGTACCGGTTTGGGCCCCGGTTGGGACAGGCTAAGACCTCGAGGTCGAAGGCTTCACTCTATACCGGTTTGGGCCCCGGTTGGGACAGGCTAAGATCTTGAGGTCGAAGGCTTCACTCTGTAGCGGTATGGGCCCCGGTTGGGACAGGATAAGATCTTGAGGTCGAAGGCTCCACTCTGTACCGGTTTGGGACAAGCTAAGATCTTGAGGTTGAAGGCTCCACTTTATACCGGTTTGGGCCCCGGTTGGGACAGGCTAAGATCTTGAGGTCGAAGGCTCCACTCTGTACCGGTTTGGGCCCCGGTTGACACAGGCTAAGATCTTGAGGTCGAAGGTTTCACTCTGTACCGGTTTGGGCCCCGGTTGGGACAGGCTAAGATCTTGAGGTCGAAGGCTTCACTCTGTACCGGTTTGGGCCCCGGTTGGCACAGGCTAAGATCTTGAGGTCGAAGGCTTCACTCTGTACCGGTTTGGGCCCCGGTTGGGACAGGCTAAGATCTTGAGGTCGGAGGCTCCACTCTGTACCGGTTTGGGCCCCGTTTGGGGCAGGCTAAGATCTTGAGGTTGAAGGTTCCACTTTATACCGGTTTGCGCCCCGGTTGGGACAGGCTAAGATCTTGAGGTCGAAGGCTCCACTCTGTACCGGTTTGGGCCCCGGTTGACACAGGCTAAGATCTTGAGGTCGAAGGCTTCACTCTGTACCGGTTTGGGCCCCGGTTGGGACAGGCTAAGATCTTGAGGTCGAAGGCTCCACTCTGTACCGGTTTGGGCCCCGGTTGGGACAGGCTAAGATCTTGAGGTCGAAGGCTCCACTCTAAACCGGTTTGGGCCCCGGTTGGGGCAGGCTAAGATCTTGAGGTCGAAGGCTCCACTCTATACCAGTTTGGGCCCCGGTTGGGACAGGCTAAGATCTTGAGGTCGAAGGCTTCACTCTGTACCGGTTTGGGCCCCGGTTGGGACAGGCTAAGATCTTGAGGTCGAAGGCTTCACTCTGTACCGGTTTGGGCCCCGGTTGGGGCAGGCTAAGATCTTGAGGTCGAAGGCTCCACTCTATACCGGTTTGGGCCCCGGTTGGGACAGGTTAAGATCTTGGGTCGAAGGCTCCACTCTATACCGGTTTGGGCCCCGGTTGGGACAGGCTAAGATCTTGAGGTCGAAGGCTCCACTCTGTACCGGTTTGGGCCCCGGTTGACACAGGCTAAGATCTTGAGGTCGAAGGCTCCACTCTGTACCGGTTTGAGCCCCGGTTGGGACAGGCTAAGATCTTGAGGTCGAAGGCTCCACTCTGTACCGGTTTGGGACCCGGTCGAGTAAGCTAAAACCTCCATCTCAGAGACTCAAGGGAGTCGTTCGGGGCCCTGCTGACTGACTTGGTCCGTCAGGTCGGATAGGGCCCCAAATTCCGGGCCCGACTAAGAGTTCTCACCACGGGAGCAACTTGGATCTATATATCCTTGTTTGTGGCTAACCGGGCGCTGATTAAAATCCAGGTTTTGCAGCGGCGATGCCGTGGGTCGAGCTTTACTTCTATAGTACTGTTCACCCTAGACTGTCGTGGGCTGTGCATTTACCTATATGGTATTGTATGTTCCCGACCTTTAGATAGTGGTCAAAGTGTCATTCCCTATACTGGTGGGGCGGGGGTGCTCAGTCGGTAGCGCGTCAGGCTCGTAATCTGTAGTTCCCAGGTTCGAGTCCCAGCTGGGTCAGCGTTGAGATTTATCTCCGCAAAATTTCCCGCCCTGCCAACGGTCAGTAGGGGACACCGATGGGCTTGGAAAGCCGCCGTCCGTCGGATGGGACGTTAAGCCGTGGCCCCGTGTGCAGGAGCACGGCTTACCCTATGCACGTTAAAGAACACGCTGGATGGCCTTGACGGGAGGCTACCATCTGTCTTCCAACAGCTGTTCCAGTGGGTCCCTCCTCCAACCTTCTCTGAGCCTTCGGGGTCCTTGTGACCTGGCCATTTAGCCCATGGTGTGCAAAAAAGTGCCGCTCAGATGTAAAACAACACAACCCTGTTTAAAAAATTGCTAAAAGAATCCATTCTATGTAATGAGCATAGGCAAGGGCAGTTGATTGGTTCTCATTGGCATTAATAAAGTTTACTACTTCTTTTGGAGATTGGGATTCCAATTCCATTTAATTGCTAAAACATTTGCCATAAATTGCTTGTAAAATGGAATTTCAATTAATAATAGCATGAATGAGAAAATGGTGAAACTATCAGACTGCGCAGTTTTAAAGTCTCCATGTTCATCATAAGTCAACAGCTTGATTCACTTCTCAAGCTATCTATGAAAACTGCGCATGATGAATGAAATGCACTAACCTCTGATGAAGTACTTTCTAACCATTAGATCAGTACTTTCTAACCATTTTCAGTCCATGTGGCTCTTTTAGCTTCACGACTCAATTTTTTTTAACAGGCGACAGATTTGTTGTGCACTGTTTATACCCTCAAATACAGGAAAACGCGCAGACAAAGGACTTTTCACATAAAAAACTTTAGTACAGACAAATAAAATTAAAAATATAGCATATCATAAACATCAAATTTATTAATCAAACCTTGTTCATCTTTACTGTCAATTAACAAATTTATACGTAGTAATACTTTGGAGAGAGCTTACACAAACATTATACTCGGCTTTCCAATTTGTACCTCGCTTTCGTTTCGAGTTGGGTTGGGTTGTTTTACCTGTGAGCGGCACTTTTTTGCACACCATGGGCTAAATGGCCAGGTCACATGGACCACGAAGGCTCAGAGAAGGTTGGGGGAGGAGACCCACTGAAACAGCTGTTGGGAGACAGATGGTAGCCTCCCGTCAGGCCATCCAGCGTGTTCTTTAATGTGCACAGGGTATGGCTCTGCCGCACACGGGGCCACGGCGTAATGTCCCATCCGACGGACGGCGTTATTTCCAAGCCCATCGGTGTTTCATATTGACCGTTGGCAGGGCGGGGAATTTTGCGGAGATAAATCCCAACGCTGACCCAGCTGGGACTCGAAGCTAGGAACTACAGATTACGAGCCTGGCGCGCTACCGACTGAGCCACCCCCATCCCAGAAGATTGGGGGAAGAGGATGTACTGTACAGCTATTTGGAGACAAATGAGGTCATCGCATCAAAGCGCCTACGCAACATGTTGTTAACGTGTACAGGGTATGTCCCTCCTGCACACGGGGCCATGGCCTTACGTCCCATCGGACGAACGGCGACCTTTCCAATGTCACTGGTGTCCCTTTTCTCCCGTAGGACAGAGCAGTGGTAAATGGAGAGAATTTTAACTGAGCGATGGACTCGAACCCGAGAACACCAGGTTTCGTGCGAGTCCATCTTCTGATCATCTCGTAGCGCAAGACCAATTAGCGTCCCCGAATGTAGCCCGAGCTCTGCAAAGGGTGATGAAAACAGATTTAGTTTCGGAGCTAATTAAGTGTTTTCTCTTCCACAAACGGAATCTCAATATCTATCTGAACTTCCGTTTCCTCTTTCCTTTTAATTCCTTGAGAGCAAGATAATGTGCTATAAATAGTCTCCCCCGGACGCCGCATCCTTCCTTCCTCTTGCATCCAATGGCAACCACACAGATTTCACGAATTTAACTCCTTGGCTTAGAATGACTCGATATTCATCTTTCCTGCACGAGCTGTGACGTTAACGCAGAGCGACGTCACCTATGATTGTCACAGAAAGAAGTGACGTCGTTCTACGTCATCTGTATATCCTTTCTTCTCAGCATATGAGAGGAAAATAACTTGTAATTGAAGTTAACGACGAAAGCTTTTCTTTCGAAACTCTAGGGAAAAATTTATCAACTGGTATTTCATTTAGCAGGATCAGTGGCGGTCATAGGAAAGGCTTTTTTTGGGGAGGAGGGTGGACAACTTTCAATAGTAGAACTGATTGGAACGGCTATAGTTCAATCTCCGCTTTCTCTTTTACCCCCCCCCCCCCGACAGGGAACCACCTTGACGTGGTGGGGGGTGGCTTGAGGGCCCATTTAGGTCGAAGGCTCTGCTGATCGGTTTGGGCCCCGGTTGGGACAGGCTAAGATCTTGAGGTCGAAGGCTTCACTCTGTACCGGTTTGGGCCCCGGTTGGGACAGGCTAAGATCTTGAGGTCGAAGGCTCCACTCTGTACCGGTTTGGGCCCCGGTTGGGACAGGCTAAGATCTTAAGTTCGAAGGCTTCACTCTGTACCTGTTTGGGCCCCGGTTGGGACAGGCTAAGATCTTGAGGTCGAAGGCTCCACTCTGTACCGGTTTGGGCCCCGGTTGGGACAGGCTAAGATCTTGAGGTCGAAGGCTTCACTCTGTACCGGTTTGGGCCCCGGTTGGGACAGGCTAAGATCTTGAGGTCGAAGGCTCCACTCTGTACCGGTTTGGGCCCCGCTTGACACAGGCTAAGATCTTGAGGTCGAAGGCTCCACTCTGTACCGGTTTGGGCCCCGGTTGGGACAGGCTAAGATCTTGAGGTCGAAGGCTTCACTCTGTACCGGTTTGGGCCCCGGTTGGGACAGGCTAAGATCTTGAGGTCGAAGGCTCCACTCTGTACCGGTTTTGGCCCCGGTTGGGACAGGCTAAGATCTTGAGGTCGAAGGCTCCACTCTGTACCGTTTTGGGCCCCGGTTGGGACAGGCTAAGATCTTGAGGTCGAAGGCTCCACTCTGTACCGGTTTGGGCCCCGGTTGGGACAGGCTAAGATCTTGAGGTCGAAGGCTTCACTCTGTACCGGTTTGGGCCCCGGTTGGGACAGGCTAAGATCTTGAGGTCGAAGGCTCCACTCTGTACCGGTTTGGGCCCCGGTTGGGACAGGCTAAGATCTTGAGGTCGAAGGCTTCACTCTGTACCGGTTTGGGCCCCGGTTGGGACAGGCTAAGATCTTGAGGTCGAAGGCTCCAATCTGTACCGGTTTGGGCCCCAGTTGGGACAGGCTAAGATCTTGAGGTCGAAGGCTTCATTCTGTACCGGTTTGGGCCCCGGTTGGGACAGGCTAAGATCTTGAGGTCGAAGGCTTCACTCTGTACCGGTTTGGGCCCCGGTTGGGACAGGCTAAGATCTTGAGGTCGAATGCTCCACTCTGTACCGGTTTGGGCCCCGGTTGGGACAGGCTAAGATCTTGAGGTCGAAGGCTCCACTCTGTACCGGTTTGGGCCCCGGTTGGGACAGGCTAAGATCTTGAGGTCGAAGGCTTCACTCTGTACCGGTTTGGGCCCCGGTTGGGACAGGCTAAGATCTTGAGGTCGAAGGCTCCAATCTGTACCGGTTTGGGCCCCAGTTGGGACAGGCTAAGATCTTGAGGTCGAAGGCTTCACTCTGTACCGGTTTGGGCCCCGGTTGGGACAGGCTAAGATCTTGAGGTCGAAGGCTTCACTCTGTACCAGTTTGGGCCCCGGTTGGGACAGGCTAAGATCTTGAGATCGAATGCTCCACTCTGTACCGGTTTGGGCCCCGGTTGGGACAGGCTAAGATCTTGAGGTCGAAGGCTTCACTCTGTACCGGTTTGGGCCCCGGTTGACACAGGCTAAGATCTTGAGGTCGAAGGCTCCAATCTATACCGGTTTGGGCCCCGGTTGGGACAGGCTAAGATCTTGAGGTCGAAGGCTTCACTCCGTACCAGTTTGGGCCCCGGTTGGGACAGGCTAAGATCTTGAGGTCGAAGGCTCCACTCTATACCGGTTTGGGCCCCGGTTTGGACAGGCTAAGATCTTGAGGTCGAAGGCTCCACTCCATACCGGTTTGGGCCCCGGTTGGGACAGGCTAAGATCTTGAGGTCGAAGGCTTCAGTCTGTACCGGTTTGGGCCCCGGTTGACACAGGCTAAGATCTTGACGTCGAAGGCTCCACTTTGTACTGGTTTCGGCCCCGGTTGGGACATGCTAAGATCTTGAGGTCGAAGGCTCCACTCTGTACCGGTTTGGGCTCCGGTTGGGACAGGCTAAGATCTTGAGGTCGAAGGCTTCACTCTGTAGCGGTATGGGCCCCGGTTGGGACAGGATAAGATCTTGAGGTCGAAGGCTCCACTCTGTACCGGTTTGGGACAAGCTAAGATCTTGAGGTTGAAGGCTCCACTTTATACCGGTTTGGGCCCCGGTTGGGACAGGCTAAGATCTTGAGGTCGAAGGCTCCACTCTGTACCGGTTTGGGCCCCGGTTGACACAGGCTAAGATCTTGAGGTCGAAGGTTTCACTCTGTACCGGTTTGGGCCCCGGTTGGGACAGGCTAAGATCTTGAGGTCGAAGGCTTCACTCTGTACCGGTTTGGGCCCCGGTTGGGACAGGCTAAGATCTTGAGGTCGAAGGCTTCACTCTGTACCGGTTTGGGCCCTGGTTGGGACAGGCTAAGATCTTGAGGTCGGAGGCTCCACTCTGTACCGGTTTGGGCCCCGTTTGGGGCAGGCTAAGATCTTGAGGTTGAAGGCTCCACTTTATACCGGTTTGGGCCCCGGTTGGGACAGGCTAAGATCTTGAGGTCGAAGGCTCCACTCTGTACCGGTTTGGGCCCCGGTTGACACAGGCTAAGATCTTGAGGTCGAAGGCTTCACTCTGTACCGGTTTGGGCCCCGGTTGGGACAGGCTAAGATCTTGAGGTCGAAGGCTCCACTCTGTACCGGTTTGGGCCCCGGTTGGGGCAGGCTAAGATCTTGAGGTCGAAGGCTCCACTCTATACCAGTTTGGGCCCCGGTTGGGACAGGCTAAGATCTTGAGGTCGAAGGCTTCACTCTGTACCGGATTGGGCCCCGGTTGGGACAGGCTAAGATCTTGAGGTCGAAAGCTTCACTCTGTACCGGTTTGGGCCCCGGTTGACACAGGCTAAGATCTTGAGGTCGAAGGCTCCACTTTGTACTGGTTTGGGCCCCGGTTGGGACATGCTAAGATCTTGAGGTCGAAGGCTCCACTCTGTACCGGTTTGGGCCCCGGTTGGGACAGGCTAAGATCTTGAGGTCGAAGGCTTCACTCTATACCGGTTTGGGCCCCGGTTGGGACAGGCTAAGATCTTGAGGTCGAAGGCTTCACTCTGTAGCGGTATGGGCCCCGGTTGGGACAGGCTAAGATCTTGAGGTCGAAGGCTCCACTCTGTACCGGTTTGGGACAGGCTAAGATCTTGAGGTTGAAGGCTTCAGTCTGTACCGGTTTGGGCCCAGGTTGACACAGGCTAAGATCTTGACGTCGAAGGCTCCACTTTGTACTGGTTTGGGCCCCGGTTGGGACATGCTAAGATCTTGAGGTCGAAGGCTCCACTCTGTACCGGTTTGGGCCCCGGTTGGGGCAGGCTAAGATCTTGAGGTCGAAGGCTCCACTCTATACCGGTTTGGGCCGCGGTTGGGACAGGCTAAGATCTTGAGGTCGAAGGCTCCACTCTGTACCGGTTTGGGCCCCGGTTGACACAGGCTAAGATCTTGAGGTCGAAGGCTCCACTCTGTACCGGTTTGTGCCCCGGTTGGGACAGGCTAAGATCTTGAGGTCGAAGGCTCCACTCTGTACCGGTTTGGGACCCGGTCGAGTAAGCTAAAACCTCCATCTCAGAGACTCAAGGGAGTCGTTCGGGGCCCTGCTGACTGACTTGGTCCGTCAGGTCGGATAGAGCCCCAAATTCCGGGCCCGACTAAGAGTTCTCACCACGGGAGCAACTTGGATCTATATATCCTTGTTTGTGGCTAACCGGGCGCTGATTAAAATCCAGGTTTTGCAGCGGCGATGCCGTGGGTCGAGCTTTACTTCTATAGTACTGTTCACCCTAGACTGTCGTGGGCTGTGCATTTACCTATATGGTATTGTATGTTCCCGACCTTTAGATAGTGGTCAAAGTGTCATTCCCTATACTGGTGGGGCGGGGGTGCTCAGTCGGTAGCGCGTCAGGCTCGTAATCTGTAGTTCCCAGGTTCGAGTCCCAGCTGGGTCAGCGTTGAGATTTATCTCCGCAAAATTTCCCGCCCTGCCAACGGTCAGTAGGGGACACCGATGGGCTTGGAAAGCCGCCGTCCGTCGGATGGGACGTTAAGCCGTGGCCCCGTGTGCAGGAGCACGGCTTACCCTATGCACGTTAAAGAACACGCTGGATGGCCTTGACGGGAGGCTACCATCTGTCTTCCAACAGCTGTTCCAGTGGGTCCCTCCTCCAACCTTCTCTGAGCCTTCGGGGTCCTTGTGACCTGGCCATTTAGCCCATGGTGTGCAAAAAAGTGCCGCTCAGATGTAAAACAACACAACCCTGTTTAAAAAATTGCTAAAAGAATCCATTCTATGTAATGAGCATAGGCAAGGGCAGTTGATTGGTTCTCATTGGCATTAATAAAGTTTACTACTTCTTTTGGAGATTGGGATTCCAATTCCATTTAATTGCTAAAACATTTGCCATAAATTGCTTGTAAAATGGAATTTCAATTAATAATAGCATGAATGAGAAAATGGTGAAACTATCAGACTGCGCAGTTTTAAAGTCTCCATGTTCATCATAAGTCAACAGCTTGATTCACTTCTCAAGCTATCTATGAAAACTGCGCATGATGAATGAAATGCACTAACCTCTGATGAAGTACTTTCTAACCATTAGATCAGTACTTTCTAACCATTTTCAGTCCATGTGGCTCTTTTAGCTTCACGACTCAATTTTTTTTAACAGGCGACAGATTTGTTGTGCACTGTTTATACCCTCAAATACAGGAAAACGCGCAGAAAAAGGACTTTTCACATAAAAAACTTTAGTACAGACAAGTAAAATTAAAAATATAGCATATCATAAACATCAAACTTATTAATCAAACCTTGTTCATCTTTACTGTCAATTAACAAATTTATACGTAGTAATACTTTGGAGAGAGCTTACACAAACATTATACTCGGCTTTCCAATTTGTACCTCGCTTTCGTTTCGAGTTGGGTTGGGTTGTTTTACCTGTGAGCGGCACTTTTTTGCACACCATGGGCTAAATGGCCAGGTCACATGGACCACGAAGGCTCAGAGAAGGTTGGGGGAGGAGACCCACTGAAACAGCTGTTGGGAGACAGATGGTAGCCTCCCGTCAAGGCCATCCAGCGTGTTCTTTAATGTGCACAGGGTATGGCTCTGCCGCACACGGGGCCACGGCGTAACGTCCCATCCGACGGACGGCGTTATTTCCAAGCCCATCGGTGTTTCATATTGACCGTTGGCAGGGCGGGGAATTTTGCGGAGATAAATCTCAACGCTCACCCAGCTGGGACTCGAACCTGGGAACTACAGATTACGAGCCTGGCGCCTACCGACTGAGCCACCCCCGCCCCAAATATGAATCTGAAATACACTCTTACCTTTGCCATGAGTATATTTTTCAGACAGAATCCAATGCATAATATTAAAAAAAAATTAGACATTTGTGCGACACACAGAGCAGAAAAAGCGAGCAGCTACTATGTCACGCCTTTGCAACATAAAGTCTCTGTAATTTAAGCTCTTTTGAGTTTTAGGACACGCAACAAATATGTTTTAAAGAGTATCTCAGGTAACCCTAGATCGGACTTCTCATGCCTCTTGTACTCTAAATTGGGAACTCTTACGCTGAATTAGTATTTGTATTTTCCATTTAATACCAGGCAGAATTTTGTCTGCAAATTCCGATACGAAATCGATTGCATTTATCTGTGGATTTCCCACGTGCTCCACTTCTCGGATATGGTGCTATTCTTAACCGAAACTCGCGACGTGAAATCCGATCTCTCCAGCATCCGGATACTGCAAACTCATCAATGCGAAGCTTTCGATAACAAACTCTGTGGAAACGAACTTCGTGCTTTTCCGTGCGGCCTCGCGACATATATGGCCACAAAGTGGGATATGGATCAAGCTCACTTCTGTTGTAAACAAACCATTTGACACAAGAAAGTTATCCCATTGTATTCAGTAGGGGTGGGGGTGGCGCAGTCGGTAGCGCGCCAGGCTCGTAATCTGTAGTTCCCAGGTTCGAGTCCCAGCTGGGTCAGCGTTGAGATTTATCTCCGCAAAATTCCCCGCCCTGCCCACGGTCAGTAGGAGACACCGATGGGCTTGGAAAGGCCGCCGTCCGTCGGATGGGACGTTAAGCCGTAGCCCCTTGTGCTGGAGAGCCATACCCTGTGCACGTTAAAGAACACGCTGGATGGCCTTGACGGGAGACTATCATCTGTCTCCCAACAGCTGTTCCAGTGGGTCCCCTCCCCCAACCTTCTCTGAGCCTTCGGGGTCCATGTGACCTGGCCATTTAGCCCATGGTGTGCAAAAAAGTGCCGCTTAGAGGTAAAACAATCCAATCCATTGTATTCAGAAAAAAGAGCTGCCACTGGTTTCGTAGTTTCAGTTTTTTTACGTTTCAATCCCGGTGGTTGAGTGGTTAACGTTCTTGGCTGCTGATCAAAGGGACTCGGGTCCGAGCCCCAGATAAGACATAGACGTCCCTTTCCTTGTGTTGTCTTTCTGTTGGAGTTTCACAGTCTCTACCGCTTATTACACTGACAAACTTCTTTCAGACCTCTTTGGGAGGCAGCTTCTTCAGGAGCCATCTATTTTATTGTTTAACATTCGGGCAGTGATAACAACCAGTTTTTTGTTCATTTTTTTTGTTTCTTGCTTCGGATTTGTATTCTGTAAACGAAAATGCATCCGTTCTTCACTTTTCAAACGAAGACCAACATTTTCAAGTTCACAACATTCTGACTTCGCAGAATGTATTAATCATTCGAAATTCAACTGCAATGTCACGCATCAGTTATGAAGCATTTTATCGATACCTTACTGATAAATGGCACAGAAATGCCAAAAAATGCTACATCTGGGAGAGTTTTCGAGTTCAGTCGGAATCCAGTCTCAATAGCTACTAATTCGCCGCAGGAATTCGCCGCAGTTGCTGATTCTGCATAAATGTTGGGCGGGAATTGTCTCCGTCGGTACCGCGTCAGGCTCGTAATATGCAATTTCCCTTATGTCGAGTCCCAGATAGGCTAGCGTTGAGATTTTTCTTTGCAAAACATCCCGCCCTGCCCACGGTCAGTAGGGGACACCAATTGGCTTGGAAAGATCGCCGTCCGTCGGATGGGACGTTAAGCCGTGGCTCCGTGTGCGGGAGAGAGCCATACCCTGTGCACGTTAAAGAACACGCTGGATAGTCTTGATGGGAGACTACCATCAGTCTCCCAACAGCTGTTCCAGTGGGTTCCCTCCCCCCAGCCTTCTCTAAACCTTCGGGGTCCTTATGACCTGGCCATTTAGCCCATGGTGTTCAAAAAAAGTGTCGCTCAGAGGTAAAACAACACAAACGCTAAAGTTATCAGAATAGTGGCTGGAGACTCTATCCTGTTAGGGGCGGGGGTGGCTCAGTCGGTAGCGCGCCAGGCTCGTAATCTGTAGTTCCCAGGTTCGAGTCCCAGCTGGGTCAGCGTTGAGATTTATCTCCGCAAAATTCCCCCGCCCGCCCACGGTCAGTAGGGGACACCGATGGGCTTGGAAAGGCCGCCGCCCGTCGGATGGGACGTTACGCCGTGGCCCCGTCTGCTGGAGAGCCATACCCTGTGCACGTTAAAGAACACGCTGGATGGCCTTGACGGGAGGCTACCATCTGTCTCCCAACAGCTATTCCAGTGGGTCCCCTCCCCCAACCTTCTCTGAGCCTTCGGGGTCCATGTGACCTGGCCATTTAGCCCATAGTGTGCAAAAAAGTGCCGCTCAGAGGGAAAACAACCCATCAGATTCTAATTTTGTTTTCTATAAAATGACCTAGTTTAGATAACCTAAAGTATAATAGACTCTCCAATGTTTAGAAGTATAAGCCAACAATTTGTATTTGAGTTTTTGAAACAAAAACTTTCCTCATCTGAGGTTGGCCACAAATAATCCAATCGTAAAATGGGCCCCTGGTTTTCGCTGGTCGAAAAAATTTCAGTCTAGACGTAGAAGATCTCACATCTTGGACCTTTCAAGATTTTCTTTCTTATTTCTAATAGAAAAATATTATTATTGGTATTATGAACTTTTGGGGCTGGATAGAAGCAGTCGGTATCCCCGCTGGTCTCTTTAATTACAGTTGGAGTCGCACCTGGGCCACCATTGAGATTTATCTTTCAACCTCCACACTGCCTTCGATAGAAAGGAGACAATATTGGATTTGGGAAGGCCACCATCTATCGGATGGGTTACTTAGCCGTGAATCTGAGTATAGGAGAGCCATTTCATGCATGTGCATGTTAAGTAGCGCAATGAATTACCTTGACAGGAGATTTCCATATATTTTCTAACAGATGTCCTGTGTCTGTCCTATTTTCTAACAGATGTCCCTTCCCCAACCTACTCTTAGTCCTTGGGGTTCTTGTGACTGGTGCAGTTCCTAGGTTCGAGTCTCATCTGCGTCAGCGTTGAGATTTATCTCCACAAAACCCCCTGCCTTGCCCATGGTCAGTAGGAGACACCGATGGGCTCGGTAAGGCCGCCGTCCGTCCGATTGGATATTAAGACGTGGCATCGTGTGCAGGACAGCCATTAAAGAACACGCTGGATGGCCGTGATGGGAGTTAAATCTATCTCCTATTAGCTTTCCAGTGGGTCCCCTCCCCCAACTTTCTGTGAGACTTTGGGGTCCTTGTGACATGGCCATTTACCGCAATGTGTGCAAAAAGTGTCGCAGCTTTTTTGGGCCAGTTGAGGGGAGATTGCAGGCGATGTTCGGTCATGTTCCAAACAAGCTTGATGAATGGCAGGGCCGAGGACATGGCTGACCTTCGAATTGTCTGGCTGCCTAGTGCACATGCTTAGAGGTGAAACAACCCAAATTTATGTAAAATTTATTTTGAAGAATGTTTTTTAGATACATTTAACGGAATTATTTTACTTTTGAATAAAACACAATCAGCTAGATAATCGTCCCATATTGCGAATTTTAAATCGTTTTTACGTAATTTTTTCTATCCTTTCAGTTGTTTATATTTTCTGTGTTGATTTTTCATAAGTTTTGCAACAAAGAATTTGAAAAAAACTTTTCGTATTATAAGTTTCCATTCCACAAAATGTACGAAATATTTCCCACAATTTGGAAATGCATTTTTTTTTTGTACAACTGCTGGAATTTCACTTTCTTTTTTTAATTATATTTTTTTTCTGTTGAATCTGTTTGAATCTATCTGTTACCAGATGGTGTCGCAATGCTTTTCGTATGAAATGGAAAACAATATTTAGTATTCTAGGGAGAGTGCAGCCGTTCTCTTCAAACGTTATGACTGACCTTCCAGTTAGCAATAACAAATCAAGCAGCACAAAGACGCAGCTTGTGCGCCGATCATGCTGCAGCTGTCATACAGAGGCAGCAATAAAAATGGGATTTTCTAACGAGGATTCCGCAAAGTGGCAAATATCCTGTGTAGCATTAAGAGTGGGTTCGGTTGTTTTACCTCTGAGCGGCACTTTTTTGCCCATCATGGGCTAAATGGCCAGGTCACGTGGAGCCCGAAGGCTCAGAGAAGGTTGGGGACTCAGCCACCCCCGCCGCATTAAGAGTGGGGAGAAAAGTCTTCTTAGCAATGTTTGATGGTTCATTATTGGGTTATTTTACTTCTAAGTGGAATTATTTTGCTCACAATCGACTAAATCAGCAGCTGACCCACTATTGGCCCTTTTACGTGGAACTCACGTGACCACCCTGAGACAGGGAGCGAGGAAGAGACTTTGTTCCTGCGTCCTTCTGCTCGAGAATGTGCTGCAGGTCGGAGGTCATACTCCGACCTGCAGCACACTCTCGAGCAGGGATAACACAGGGATAAGAATTCGGCTTGGGAAATATCCCAGCCGGGGACAATGTTTTCGGCCAAGGTTTTTGTGTGCAGCTAGGCTTAATATTGTAAATATTAGTGATAATAAATGTGTTGAACATATTGATAATTTATATGACCACCCAGATCGCCAAACATTCTGACAAGATTTAGTAGAACATGTCAGGTACCTTTTGAATCAAATGCTCGGGACCCGCTCCAGTTCAACAACTAGATGACTCCCCACGAAAACGCAACGTTACAAACTCTATAGCCTAAGACATGAGTGGGCAGGGAGGGATGTACTGATCAGCTGTTACAAGACAGACGTAAACCTTTCATCAAGGTCAACCAGCGTTTCACACCTTTGGTTTACTTTTCGAACCCCAAGTCATTTCCCAAGTTTCGTACGTGGGGATTCCCCTTTGCCACTGAAAGTTGCGCAGATTGGGTTGGGTTGTTTTACCTCTGAGCGGCACTTTTATGCACACCATGGGCTAAATGGCCAGGTTACAAGGACCCCGAAGGCTCAGAGCAGGTTGGGGGGAGGGGACCCACTGGAACAGCTGTTGGGAGACAGATGGTAGCCTCCCGTCAAGGCCACCCAGCGTGTTCTTTAACGTGCATAGGGTAAGCCGTGCTCCTGCACACGGGGCCACGGCTTAACGTCCCATCCGACGGACGGCGGCCTTTACAAGCCCATCGGTGTTCCCTACTGACCGTGGGCAGGGCGGGGAATTTAGCGGAGATAAATCTCAACGCTGACGCAGCTGGGACTCGAACCTGGGAACTACAGCTTATGAGCCTGGCGCGCTACCGACTGAGCCACCCCCGCCCCAGGTTGCGCAGAAAAGTCGCGTCTCCATCTTTGATAGAACTGGAGTATGGTTTTAAAACAGTTTTAGTTTCCCACTTCAGGGACCCGTTGAACGGAAAATTTGCTAGTATAATAAATTAAATGATTTTCGTCATCAGAAAACATAAAAAAAAACTAATTAAGAAATGGTGGTACGCAATGAGTATAGCATTGCGTACCACCATTTCCGAACCGTCTCCATTTAATGTGATTGACGTAACACAATCACTAACCAGTCCTCCAGCTATTACACAATATATGGACTACCTCATTTTGCACTGAAATCTCGCCTTATAATATATAATAATAATTTATTCCATTCACATGTACAGTAAAGCCAAAGTACAGGTAATTTTGGATATTAATTTCAACGTTCAAATGGTTTGATGCCCCAGCACATTTGAGAAATTAAAAAGAAATATTGATGACAGTAAAAAAATAGAAATATATTTAGAGGCATTGCATAATTATTTGATACATATAAACAAAATGACAAGTTGCATAGACGAAGACAAACATATAATATGAAATATGATAAAAAAAAAACATAGTAAACTGAGGGGGAAGAAAAGGAAGGTTTAAGACAACAAAGAGTAATATTAAACGACTGAACAAGGGAAAAAACGATTGTGGATAATCCAGACAAAGGGCAAAGATGGGGAGTGGGAATAGGGATGAGGAGATGTTGTTGGTTAAATGTTTCAATATTTTAATAGGAATGGAATGATGTAGTTTTTGAATTTTGTTTTGGAATTTAGAGAAGTGATATCGCATCTGTAGAGAGTTCCAAGTTGAGGTTGCTTGAAAGGCAAAAGAAATTTCACGATACTTAGCTTTGAAAATTTTGTGAGTAGAAAACATTTTATTATCAGAGCGAACGATGTGGCGATGTTGTAATCGAATATAGGGTGTAAGAATCGAATGAAGGGGATGAGACTTGTTATAAATAGTGTCGTGAATAAGGGTAATAAACCGCAGCTTTCTTCTAGCTTCAAGAGTGGGAATTTGGTAGTTGGAACGAATATCAGTAAGTGTTAGAGATTCTTGTTTGTTGAAATAGATTTTGTTGAGGATTTTGAGAGCTTCATTCTGAACTTTTTCTAATTTATAAGAGTTCTTTCTTATTAATACCAAAAAGAGTGGAAGCACAATATTCGAGTTTCGGTCGGATGTAAATTTTGTAGAACATTTGAGCATGGGAGGATAAATAGTTTCGAATGTACCTCAATGAATAAGTTCTTTTAGAAGCTGAAGCGACGGTTTTATTAATGTGAATTACAAAGTCAAGATTATTATCTATCGTCATACCTAAGAACTTCATGGAAGTGGAAACTGTAATATGGGTGTTATTGATTTTAATTGTTTGTGTCAGGCGGGGGAGAATTTGAAGTTGAAAGAAAAACATTATTGGTTTTCTTGATATTGACAGTGAATGCATTTTTAGTACTCCAGTGAAGCACATTATGAATATTATTTTCTATTTCTTGTTTTAGACTAGTGAGAGAACTTGAGGTAAAGGAAAGAAGACAATCATCTGCATACATAAAAATATTGTAGTTGGTGGAGAATTCTAGAAGATTATTAACGAAAAGGATAAAGAGAAGTGGGCTAAGAATGGTTCCTTGAGGTACTCCCCGATTGATTTTAAGAGGTGTAGGGATCTCATTAATGCTTAATTTAGTTCGGATAACACGGTCATTGAGGTAATTTTTAAACCAGAAAAGAGCTGAGGGCGATAGATTAAGATTATAGCAGAGTTTTTGCAAGATAAGTTTGTGTTCATCTGAATCAAATGCCTTTGAGATGTCAAGGGAAACCAGTCCCAAAACCGTTTTCACTTTGCTAAAGCCAATCTCCACTGATTAACAAAAAGTGTCATGAGAGTTTCAGTTGACCGATTTTTCCTAAACCCGAATTGTCTGCACGAATATAAATTAAAATTTTCAACCAAAGTCGATAATTGTCTCTCGACGGCTTTTTCAAAAATTTTGCTTAGAACACATGTAACTGAAATAGGTCGATAATCCAGAGGGTTAGAAGGATTTGAAATTTTAGGTATAGGTGAGATGATGGCTTCTTTCCATGGAACTGGGAATTCATTAGTGTTAAATGAACAATTAATTGGATCACAAAGGGGTGCAGAAATTAATGGGGAAAGAATTTTTAAAATAGTGACAGGGATTCCATCTGTTCCGACACTGCGAGTGTTTTTTAGCGAATTTATAAGGTTAAAAACTTCGATTTCGGTAACATTTTTGAGCTTAAAGGTTTCCAGATTTTTAAATGATTTATTGGAATAGGATAATGACTCATTTGCGTTTGCATAATTTTCTGTAGAAGTGCAGGATTTACATAATACATTATTTAAAACATTAGCAATGTCTTTAGGATCACAGCAGGAGTTGTCATTGTAAACGATCTTATTAATTTTGGTATGGACTCTTACGTTACTAGTAATAGAATCAAAAATTCGAAATAGTTCATTACTATTTGGATTAATAACGGAAAGTCGATTAAGAAAATATAAATGCTTGGTATTTTTAATACTACTGTTGGGTTGGGTTGTTTTACCTCTGAGCGGCACTTTTTTGCACACTATGGGCAAAATGGCCAGGTCACATGGACCCCGAAGGCTCAGAGAAGGTTGGGGGAGGGGACCCACTGGAACAACTGTTGGGAGACAGATGGTAGCCTCCCGTCAAGGCCATCCAGCGTGTTCTTTAACGTGCACAGGGCATGTCTCTCCCGCACACGGGGCCACGGCTTAGCGTCCCATCCGACGGAAGGCGGCCTTTCCAAGCCCATCGGTGTCCCCTACTGACCGTGGGCAGGGCGGGGAATTTTGAGGAGATAAATCTCAACGCTGACCCAGCTGGGACTCGAACCTGGGAACAACAGATTACGAGTCTGGCGCGCTACCGACTGAGCCACCCCCCGCCCTAAAATACTGTTGACCAGATTACTGAAAGTTTTATAGTTCTCTCATGTGTATGGGTGATTGGGGTTAATAGCATTCTTAAAGTGTTTATTTTTAAATGAGATCATTTTCAGAAGCTCTTCTGCAATCCAAGGCTTTTGAGAAGGGCAAACTTTGAAACTTTTATAAGGAACATAGGTATCAAGAGAAAAATTGATTAAACAAGAGAGATTTTGTGCTTTTGAAGTAGGAGTTGTGCATTCGGAAATACTCTTGTGGAAAGCGAGATATTTTGAAAACTCAAAAAACTCATCATTGTTGAAATTTTTAAAGGATCTTTTTGAAATTAAAACTTTAGGTGCACGAGGTGTATAATACAATACAGATGTGCTAATAATAAAATGATCACTAATGTCTTCGAAGAGAGTGAATGTATGCTTGTGAAGGTCTATTGGAGAAAATCATATCAATTAGAGATTCACTGTGATCAGTAATGCGAGTGGGCAATTTGTTTAAATGTATATGTCTGAATGCTTCTGTGCTCTCCATTCTAATGGTTCCTACTGTGGTCCGAAGACCACAGTAAGAACCACTGGAATGGTAATTAGTAATGTAGTAAAGGGGACCTATTGCTATTGTCAATCTTTCAGGAAGCTCTAATGGAAATAGTACATTTGCCGCCTTTTCTTCCTTTTGGCTGGAATTATGCCATTTCAGAATGAAAACATTGGATATCTCATGCCATTTCAGAATGACAACATTGGCTATCTCATGCCATTTCAGAATGACAACATTGGCTATCTCATGCGATTTCAGAATGACAACATTGGCTATCTCATGCCATTTCAGAATGACAACATTGGCTATCTCATGCCATTTCAGAATGACAACATTGGCTATCTCATGCTAAGCACGAGATGCAATTGGCTGTTGATGACATAAGAATTTACGGCGTATATATTTTTCTACTCAAATGTGTAAATTCAAATTCCAAAATATCCAATACATGAATAGCAGATAAAGAAGTTTCTCAAGCTACGAAAAAATATTAAAAGTTCTCAACATTCACTGTTTGGAATGGTAAAGGTTGTTTCATGATTTAAAAATCTGCTACAAAATCATTAACAATTTCATCTATTCAAATTCAGCCGATCCTTTATTTCATGACATGGACCCTGGCAGAGCAAGCAAGTATCCTATGTGCATTCATATTCCTCGTTGCAGAACAAACTTCAAGTATGCCTTCGTATGCCGAGTCTGTATTTATCTCCGCAAAATTCCCCGCCTTGCCCACGGTCAGTAGGTGACACCGATGGGCTTGGAAAGGCCGCCGTCCGTCGGATGGGACGTTAAGCCGTGGCCCCTTATGCGGGAGAGTCATATCTTGTGCATGTTAAAGAACACGCTGGATGGCCTTGACGGGAGGCTACCATCTGTCTCCCAACAGCTGTTGCAGTGGGTCCCCTCCCCCAACCTTCGCTGAGCCTTCGGGGTCCATGTGACCTGGCCATTTAGCCCATGGTGTGCAAAAAAGTGCCGCTCAGAGGTAAAACAAACCAAACAAACCGAGTCTGTCGGGTTTGGAACTCTTTATCTCCTGATGTTGTGATCTCCCTAACTTTATACATTTGTTTAACGTTCGACTAAATCAAGTCGATTTATTTAAATTTTTAAAATGCTTTACGTTTTAATTTTCATTTAAGTATTTGTGTTTATACACTGGTTTCCATAAAATAAGGAAAATACCTATGTTAAGTTAATGGGAAGCTAAAGTCGAAGCTCCATAACTTCTAAAATAAGTTTTTTGTTTTGAAAAATGTGATTGCAGATAAAGATCTCAATCAAATAAATCAAATATATCTCAATTTTCAAACAATATTCGTTCAGTATTTAATGAGTTATGGAAGTTTGAATATTTAACAACAGCAATGCCAAGTCTTAAGAAATTGATACAAAACTGAAGAATAGTGAAAAACTTATATACACAAAGTTCTAAAATGCAAACTTATTTTATTAAATACTTTGATACAATACTTATTATTAAGTTTTAATTAACTTCTGAAGTCAATTTTTGTGACTGGCATTGTTATCGCTAAATATTCAAACTTCCATAACTCTTTAAATACTGAACGAATATTGTTGAAAATCGAGATATTGATTTTTTTGATTGAGATCTTTATATGCAATCACATTTTTCGAAACGAAAAAACTTATTTTAGAAGAAATAGAGCTTTCACATTAGCTTCCCATTGATTTAACATAAAAAGGATTTTCCTTAATTTATGGAAACCAGTGTATGTATGTTGTTAAAGTGATCATTACAACTTTACAATTATATCACTTTTTTTTTTCTCTCAACCTTAAATGTAACATAATCTTAATCTTTAATAAATTTAAATAAAATGAGACATCTCTTATATATAGCTCTCCTCTTGTGTGCTGTTAACCACGTTATAGGCATTTCGCTGTTCCTTTTAAAAACATAGCCACTGCTGACCATTCAGCAATGCACTGTTCATGTATGTTTGCCCACTTCACAATTTGTTTTCATGTTGTTGATATATATTGAGCGGCGTTAGTGTACATTTTTGTACCTTCCTTTCAACAGAATAAATAAATGAATAAAAAATAAAAATAAAGTAGAGATATAACCAATCTTAGGACTTTTATAGAGATCTTGTTGCGAGGATTTATATTTTAGTTGAAATTTATCAGGTAATGATGGTAAGAAGTTAGCATTCGTAAGGGGTTCACACACAGAATTAGACTTCATAGGTGTCCTTGGCGCCGAAAAGGTTAGGAACCCCTGGTCTATTTTATTGATCTTTCCGAAGTTCAATGGCAAGTGAACTGATGCTGGAATAATTTTTCTTTTGAACTGATTTTCAAAGATATTAACTCCTTCATTATGGTAATAATGCTATTGTGGCCGAATCGTTAGTGTGCTAAGCTATGGAATAAAGGAACCGGGTTTCGAATTCAGAATAACACATGCATATTTTCATTGTGACACATATTATCTTTCGGCTGAGGTTTCGCCTTAATCAAGAAATTTTCCATAGGGTATTGTATTCAGAGGCAGTTGTTAGACTTCCGAAGCAAATAGACTGCCTCGGAAATATTTAAAGGGCCTATATATAAATAGGTTTCACTAAAAAACCAGGCCACCACGTGGGTCTGCAGAAAATTTACACACTGATTAAGCATTTGAAAGTGAAGGGGGCATATTGAAAATGGAAATATGATCCTAACGATGCGACTTATGTTTGCCCTACCCTGTCAAATTCTAAAAGCAGCGCCTTTTTTTCATTATAATCTTTTCCGTTTCATTAATCTTCCATTTATTACGATCATAATTAGATTTATGAAGCGCGAATGTAATTTTAAGCGACAAAATCAACTTATTTCTTCTTTCCCATTGTTTTGCCTGCATCTCCATTTCACTATTTTGCCTCTTTTTTTATTGTTCGCATCTTCCTTTTTTTGTTCAAACCTAGAAAAGGTTTTGTTCAAACCTTTTTTTTAGCCTTCATCTCCTTTCATTGTTAATCTTCATTCGCCCTTTCATTAGAATAGAATAAATCAGCAGAATAGAGGAGAGTTTAGCCCTCATCTCCTTTTCCTCATTATTTCACTTTTATCTCCTTTTTCCCGTTGTTCTCCTTCGTCTTTTTTTTCCACATTGTTCTTCTTCATCTCCTTTTCCCCATATTTCTCTTTCATCCCCTTTCCCCGTTGTTCTCCTTCATCTCCTTTTACACATTGTTCTCCATCTCCTTTTTCCCATTTTTTTCACCTTCATCTCCTTTTCCCCATTGTTTCATTTTCATCTCCTTTTCCCCGTTTCACCATTGTTTCACTTTCATCACCTTTTCCCCATTGTTTCACCTTCATCTCCTTTTCCCCATTGTTTCACCTTCATCTCCTTTTCCCCCATTGTTCGCATCTTCCTTTTTTTGTTCAAACCTAAGTCTCTTTCATCTCCTTTTACAATAAACAGAAAAAATCGTCAGATCGATGTTTATTAAGTGAAGATCAACATGATATTAATTTTAAAAAATATTTTTTTTTACTATTTTTAGAGGAAAGAGAAATATTTTTGGAAAAAGTAAATTTGATACTTCAGTATTTTATGAATTGAATTGAGTTATTTTTACCTTTGAGTGACAATTTTTTGCAAACAAATGTGCTAAATGGCCAGGTCACAAGGGCTGAGTCGGGATAGGAGATCCACTGGGAAATTGCTAGGTGACAGGTCGAAGTTTTTCGTCAAGGCTATCTAAGGTGATCTTTACCAGGCAGGAGGAATGGCTCTCCTAGTTACGTCTTTTCAAGCCCATCGGTGCGTATATTTTACAGGATGCACTTTTAAAATATTGCTAATCATTTGTTTTTCAAGGAAACAAAAAGCAAAATCGAATATTAAAATTTGTTTTTATTTTCGTTTTATATTTATTTGAATAAACATATATAACTGCTGTTACAAAATTAAAACAGCGCTCACAATAGTACTAGAGGTCCTATATAGGTAAAGGTTGGCCATCTCAAAATTGGACGACATGTTTTCTCCTCGTTCAAATTGTTTAGCTTGCAAAGCTGAATGGTATTGCGCGAATGGGTTGGGTTGTTTTACCTCTGAGCGGCACTTTTTTGCACACCATGGGCTAAACGGCCAGGTCACATGAACCCCGAAGGCTCAGAAAAGGTTGGGGGAGGGAACCCACTGGAATAGCTGTTGGGAGACAGATGATAGCCTCCCGTCAAGGCCATCCAGCGTGTTCTTCAACGTGCACAGGGTATGGCTCTCCCACACACGGTGCCACGGCTTAACGTCCCATACGACGGACGGCGGCCTTTCCAAGCCCATCGGTGTCCCCTACTGACCGTGGGAAGGGCGGGGAGGGGCGGGGGTGGCTCAGTCGGTAGCGCGCCAGGCTCGTAATTTGTAGTTCCCAGGTTCGAGTCCCAGCTGGGTCAGCGTTGAGATTTATCTCCACAAAATTCCCCGCCCTGCCCACGGTCAGTAGGGGACACCGATGGGCTTGGAAAGGCCGCCGTCCGTCGGATGGGACGTTAAGCCGTGGCCCCGTGTGTGGGAGAGCCATACCCTGTGCACGTTAAAGAACACGCTGGATGGCCTTGATGGGAGGCTACCATCTGTCTCCCAACAGCTGTTCCAGTGGGTCCCCTCCCCCAACCTTCTCTGAGCCTTCGGGGTCCATGTGACCTGGCCATTTAGCCCATGGTGTGCAAAAAAGTGCCGCTCAGAGGTAAAATAACCCAAACAACCCAGGGCGGGGAATTAGGTATTGCGTGAATTCTTATGGATTACCTAAAAGGATAATATTTGATACAGATTTCAGTGCTCACGATTGGAATCACTTTAGAAAACGGCTGAAACAGAAAATTTAATTTTACGACTTTTTTTTAAAAAAAAAAGAGATAATTTCTTCTTTGCCGTCTGTCTTTCTGTAGACATCGAACTTTTTTGTTTATAGAGATAAATAAATTCTTTTTATGTTGCATAGATATTGATGAAATATTACGATTTGCACTTTCTGAATCTCCCAAAAAGTATAACACGTCCTCTAACGGTGGAAAATTCTGAAAATTTCAAACGATATATTTATGTTAGAAATTTTAGTATTGGAATGTGATTGTTGCGAAGTTACCATTTGCAGCAACGAGTTCACCCTTTAGACCGGCGGGCGTTGTGCAACCTTTTTTGGTTTTAGCGGAAAATTGTATGCTTTTAGAGATTAAATTATAAATTTTTTTTGGATTGGACAGGAATTGATGAAATATAATGATTTTCACCTTCCGAATCTCCCAAAAGCTATAATCGCGCCCTTTAACAGTGGAAAAAAATCGAAAAATTCTAAAATTTAAACAAATATTGCAAACTAGGTAGTTATACCAGAAATTTGAATTTTTGGTGGTGGAATCAAGACCGTCACGGTCTTGAAGATTTCATTAACAACAGTGAGTTGACCCCTTACGCCCAAGGTTGGTAGGAAATGCAACTGTTTCGTTTTAAGAGATAATTTGAAAACATTTTTAGTTGGTACTAATGATATATTAGAATCATCATTTTCAGAGGTAATTTCATTTTATATCGTTAGACATCACTAAATGTGCAAACGGCAAACCTTTTAGCAAATTGTTCAAGTGATCTGTTTATGGTAGAAATTCCACTGACAGCAATGATCTGCCCACTATTTTCAGAGGAGCCAGAGAAAAGCAACTTTTTGAATTTAAGAACTAAAAGACAAATACTTTTATGCTGTATAACTACTAATAAAATATTGCTGTGTGAATTCCTCTCCTCCATCATCCAAAACTGTTAAGGATTTTAAAAGTAGATAAATGAAAAACTTCATCTATTTTTGAAAACAAGATATCTAGATGCGCCACAGGTGATATGCTTTCTTCTAGTTATTTCACACATTCAGTACCCTCTAACAGTGGAAATTCGAACTAATGCTGATTGGGAAAATAAACCATTAAGTTTTTATTAGTATCTGTACAACACAAAATTATTTTTCATATATTTCTTAAAACAGAAAAGTTGCATTTTACCAACACCCCATTGCTATAAAGGGGGAAATCATTACTGTTGTGCAATCAATCTCCAAAATTTTAAATTTCTAGCATATATAAAAAATAAAAAAAGAAATACCCCCTCAAAGCAGTTGCTTGCCACAGTGGTCTGACAGGAGCCTTTCAGTTTATATGCCATAGTAGAAGGTTTGTGAGGATGAAAGCAGAAAAACAACACACACATCCATGACTTATCCGGGGCTCGATCCCAGGTCCCTTAGATCAGTAACCAAGCGCGCTAACCACTCGGCCACGGCCTTTTTTGTTTCGCCTTTCCTATTAAACACCAATATTTAATATGATTGTTATTTACCTTAATTGTTATTAGATAATTATGCTATGTAAATGTATATGGTATTGACTGGCGGAATAAAAGATTATTATTATTATTACATCGTTTACAATTTTGCTTAAATATTTGATATTTCCCAGCTTTTTCCGTCGCTAGAGGCTTTTTCGAGTTTTTATTTACTGCCTTTAGCACTCTCTAACAAAGGAAATTTCAACTCATGGGTGATGCGAAAAATATAAATATTAATATTTTGTTAGTACGTGTAAAAAAATTTTCTACTCCCCAGGGAGTAAGCGGATAAAAAAAAGCCTTGTTGCTATTGTAAATCTTTTGACCATAATCCTCTACTACCAAAATTTCAGAATTCCAGTGTAAATAGATCGTTTGCAATATTCGTCTGAGATTTTAGCATTTTCCATTTTTCTACCGCTAGTGGGCGCTGTTAAAGCTATTGGGAGATTTCAAAATTTGCTATTCGTAATATTTTATCAGTACTTATGCAACGCAAAAAGAATTTTTCCTTCATCTCTAAAAGTAAAAAGCTTATTTTCTATAGAGGGGGCGGGGGGGGGGCTCAGTCGTTAGCGCGCCACGCTCGTAATCTGTAGTTCCCAGGTTCGAGTCCCAGCTGGGTCAGCGTTGAGCTTTATCTCCGCAAAACTCCCCGCCCTGCCCACGGTCAGTAGGGGACACCGATGGGTTAGGAAAGGCCGCCGTCCGTCGGATGGGACGTTAAGCCGTGGCCCCGTATGCGGAAGAGCCATACCCTGTGCACGTTAAAGAACACGCTGGATGGCCTAGACGGGAGGCTACCATCTGTCTCCCAACAGCTGTTCCAGTGGGTCCCCTCCCCCAACCTTCTCTGAGCCTTCGGGGTCCATGTGACCTGGCCATTTAGCCCATGGTGTGCAAAAAAGTGCCGCTCAGAGGTAAAACAACCCAACCCATCTAGTGCTAATCGAAAAATAACTTCGTATTCGATGAAAACTGTTTTTAGCATCAAACTGAGTGGAAAAATTGTCTTGAGCCGGAATGGAATACGAACCCGTGTCCTCCTGATAACATGTTAGGTGCTGTGGTCATTGAGCTACCTGCCACGGGGCAAGATTTTATTTCTATATGATCCTTCTACGTGATCAGTAGTCGCCTGACATGTTACCAGGATGTCATGGATTCTTATCTCATCTAGCTCAAGTCAATGTTTTCTCTGTAACTTTGTTCTCCTTAGAATTGGTGTTATAACTCAGTGCTCACTAAACTATAACCATCTCTCTCCATGTTATGTCAACGGAAGCAAATTTCGAAGCTCTATAACTTCTAAAAATAGAGTTTTCTGGCAGAATGGGACTGAAGATAAATTAAAGATTTCAATAAAATCTAAATCTCGATTTTCAATAATATTCCCCTAGTATTTCAAGAGTTATCAAATTTTGAATATTTAACAACAACAATGCCTAACGATAGAATATAACTCAGAAGTTAATTATAATTTGAAGAAGTATTATTTCATACTATTATTGCTGTTAAATATTCAGATTTCCTTAAATCTTGGGGCGGGGGTGGCTCAGTCGGTTGCGCGCCAGGCTCGTAATCTGTAGTTCCCAGGTTCGAGTCCCAGCTGGGTCAGCGTTCAGCTTTATCTCCGCAAAATTCCCCGCCCTGCCCACGGTCAGTAGGGGACATCGATGGGCTTGGAAAGGCCGCCGTCCGTCGGATGGAACGTTAAGCCGTGGCCCCGTGTGCGGGAGAGAGCCATACCCTGTGCACGTTAAAAAACACGCTGGATGGCCTTGACGTGAGGCTACCATCTGTCTCCCAACAGCTGTTCCAGTGGGTCCCCTCCCCCAACCTTCTCTGAGCCTTCGGGATCCATGTGACCTGGCCATTTAGCCCATGGTGTGCAAAAAAGTGCCGCTCAGAGGTAAAACAACCCAACCCAACCTTTCACTTATATAACATGGAGGGAGGTGGTCATAAGTTAATGAACACTGAGTGTGTATCTAAAGGAATACATCATCATCATCCTCAAGCTGCCACTGGCTATGGAGGTCCAACCAGACCACACAGTTTAATTCTCCAAGCATATCTGTCCTGAGCTACATCTGCTGCATCCGGCCACTGCACACCAATTCTAACAAGGTCCTGTTTGACATTGTCTGCCCATCGCATCCTAGGTCTCCCCCTCCTTCTGAGGCATCTAGGCACACTGTTCATAACCTTATTCGCCAATCTATAATTATCCATACGGGCAACATGGCCAAACCAGCGAAGTCTCTCTCTGCACAATATGCTGCTTAAAGGAGGTTGCAGACTCCTTTGCCTAACCTCATCATTAGTTACAAAGTTAAACCACCTAATACCCAAGATACTGCGTAAGCATCTAGAATCAAAAGCATCTAGTTTCCTGTTATCTTGTTTACACAGCGTCCAAGTTTCACTACCATAACTAACCCTAGAAAGAACCAAACTATTATACAGTCTAATTTTAGTCTTTAGGTGTATACGCCTATTTCTCCACAATCTCCATAGATTCTTAAAAGTCCCGGCAGCAATACCTATTCGTCTGTTAATCTCATGCCGCACATCACCATTATCTGTTACATAGCTCCCAAGATAATTAAACTGTGACACCTGCTCAAGACTGCAACCATTCAGAGTAACTGAATCACAACCTGCCTGACCAATTTTCATCACTTTAGTTTTCTCTCTGTTTATAACCAAACCTACTCTACTACCAGTCTCATCAACAGTCGAATGAAAGAGTTCATCTCATCAACATCATTTGTCAAAAGGGCTAAATCATCAGCATAATCTAAATCAGAAATTTTCGTATCTCCAGCCCATTTAAGGCCAAAATCTTTCCCTTGAAGTGAATTTCGCATAACATAATCAACAACCAAACTAAAGAGAAAAGGAGACAAAATGCACCCTTGTCGAACACCAGACGTAATGCTAAACCAATTGCTACAAGACTTACCAACTCTCACATATGACTCAGTGTTATTATGGAGAGCTTTCATTATGTTAACTAACTTGTCTGGTATACCATATGACTTCACAATCAACCACAAATTATGACGATCAACAGAGTCAAAAGCCTTTTTGAAATCAACAAAGCTAGCAACCAAAGGTTTCTGAAACTCTAAACATTTCTCAAGAATCTGCCTAAGTGAAAATATCTGATCTACATATCCCCTACCACTTCTGAATCCACATTGCTCATCACGCAATTTCCTGTCAACCAGATTCTTAATTCTATTAAGCACAATCATGGAAAGAACTTTACGTGGAACAGAGAGTAGGCTGATACCCCTATGGTTATCACAAGAACTGCGATCACCTTTTTTGAAAATAATAGCTCTGGTAAAATCTTTAGGAACCATGCCTTTATCATAAAAGTTATTCAAAATTTCAGCCATCCAAGTGGTAACCGAAACATTCCCAGCTCTGAGCATTTCTATAGTAATTTCATCTACCCCTGGGGATTTATGAAGTTTAAGTTTAGAGATAGCCAAACTAACTTCAGATTGTGTTATAGGGTCAACATTAAAGCTGCCAATGCATCTATCATCATTACAAACAATGGGAGTAGAACTAACCATATTGTTTAGAACATCACTGAAATGCTCATCCCACCTAGCCATGACAGAATCATCCCCTTCTATAACCTTACCTTGTTTATCCTTCAATCCCTGTATGCCTGTCCGTTTTCTACCACATAAAACATTAACTATCTGGTACAGCTCTCTGCTGTTGTGCTGTCTAACTGCTTCCTCAGCTTTGTCAGCCAGGCCATCAAGCCAAAGATTCTTATCAGTAGCTAACTGATCCTTTACACGTTTATTACGTTCTCTGTAATCTTTTCTATTAGGACTAGTAGGGTACTGATTAAGGACATTCCTGCAGTTCCTTCTTTCAGAAATAAGCTCAATTGCCTTATCACTTAAATAATTCTGTCTCCTCTGCTCCTTTTCTCCTAAAAGAGTACTGTTAGTTTCCAAAAAAGCCTGTTTAAAATGGCCCCATTCTTCCTCAACTTCAGTATTAAGCAAACCATGACTATCATAATGACTAAGTAACCTATCATGGTAAGCTTTAGCTATAACTGGGTCTTTCAGAGCTTCAGTATTAAAGGTAAATTTTTTAACCCTAGCACAACACTTTTTAAGTTTAAGTTGCAAGTCACTTTTAACAAGGTAATGATCAGATCCAATTTCAGCTCCCCTATATGCCCTGGTATTTCTAACAGCACTAGCCCATTTGCTGTTAATTAATATATAATCAATCATATTCCTATGCAGCCCATCAGGTGAAACCCATGTGTATTTATGTATGTCGCGGTGTATGTAATAATATGTTAGTTATTCTGAAACCATTTAGTTTACTTACCTGTAGGAGACGTTGCCCATTGCCATTGCAGCTACCAATAGCAAAAGGGCCTATCACCCCTCCCCAAAGATCAGAGTTAGTACCAACTTTGGCATTGAAGTCACCAAGAACAAGGGTAATATCTCCTTTCTTGTCAGAATTCAAAATATCCTGAAGTTGTCCGTAAAGCCTATCCTTCTCATCCTCATCAGCATCCTCAATGGGGGCATAACATCAGATACCATTCAAGTCTTTAATGCTTGTCTGAAATTTTGCTGTAAGAAACCTTTCATTAATGCACTCATATCCTAGAAGAGCATCACTAGCATGTCTGCTGAGCTGCAGACCCACGCCTTGGTGATGCTTTCCATCCTCCCTCCCTGTAAAGAGAAATTTAAAGTTATTTTTAAGTATCTCACCTTTACCTGTCCATCTGGTCTCTTGCAAGCCTAGAATATCTAGGTTATAGCGCTGGAATTCCTGCATGAGGACATCAAGAGAATATTCTCTATGTAATGTCCTCACGTTCCACGTTCCTGCAGAGAGAAAATGATTAGTAGGATTTTTAAAGAAATTAGGTTTATTGAGATTGGTAGGGTCAACAATATCAAACAGCCCCCTGATCGCAGGCATGGGGCAAAGACCTGTTCCTCCTCCGCTAAAGGCTGAAGTCACCGATGCTGGTAGGAACTTCAGGCACCACATTTTCAAGTGGACTTTTTCAAGAACCATATGGCCTGCCTGAGACACATTACTCCAGTTTAGGCTTGACGATGCCCAACTAGCTAAGTAAGGTTCAGGTACCTGCGATGGCCTCTGATTAGGATTATCCACCAGCTGATATAAGGCATCCCATGCCTTTGTTCACTTAGGGTTGGCAACCCAGAAAGGAAACAGAAAACACAGCGGCAGACTATCCCTCAACAGAGGCCCACCAGTGCAGCAAGTCCAGGATCCATAATCAAGCTCGAATCCATAAACAAGTCCAGTCTAGTAGGTATAAATGGTCAGCACCAGGACCCTGTGAAGTTGACCACTCCTCAGCAGGGTTGAAAAAAAAGAAAAAAGTGGCCATAGATGACCAGATCAGTAGGCCATACTGAACTGGCAGCCCTCCCCTTCCGTTCCCTTCCAAAAGAGAATATCTCTTTTGAAAGGTACTAACGGCCTGCACCACGATAAGGCGGGGTCGGACATTAGGTGCTAGGCCTGGCCGGTTCTGTGCATCATCACTAGGGATTGGTACACAGCTCTCCTTCCAGTTTACGCCTAGCTACCATTTACAGGCTAATGGAATACACTACAGGAAAAAAAATATTTGCAAGACCTAGAAGGATTAACGCCATTTTATTGAAACACAGGCAGCTGTTGGCATACACTGAGATGCGCGATTGATTACATTATTCAAAAAGAAAATCGTGTCAAAAAGAAAATCGTGACACGAAGGTTGCCAGATCACTAATTTCTAAAAAAATCGTTGCCAGATATTTTTTCTGAATTCTGTAATCAACCATAGTGTTCGGATACTTTTTTGAACGACTGTACATATCGCCAAATATGTAAATGCAAAATGTAATCGAGGGTTGGGTTGCTTTAACTCTGAGCGGCACTTTTTTTGCATACAATGGGTTAAAATTCCAGATCACAAGAATCATCAGAGAAATTTGTGGGGAAGAGGACACACTAGGCAGCTCTTAGGTGACAAATGGTATCCTCCCGTCAAGGATATCCAGCGTGTTCTTTAACATGCACGAGGTATGGATTATCCCTCATACGGGTCACTGCTCTACGTCCAATCCGACGGACGGCGGCGGACTTTCCAATCTCATCGATGTCTAGTACTCACCGAGGGAAAATGTAATCGTGAAATTAGTACATGTATATAATAATGGATATGTTATAGAGGGGTATTTGACGTTTTACAAAAAAAAAAACCCTTTGGAGACTCAGAACCCCTTTGCTTTGTGGTAGTTATGCCCCAGACTGTCACTGAAACTCGCCAAAGAGAGCACTAATGAACGAGAGCATACATTGGATGATCGACACCTCAAACAAACCAGATTTATACGAGAATCGAATCCAGATCTTTTCCTCCATAGTCCAACATTCTAGTAACTCAGGTATTAAATCAGTGCAGGTGCAATACAAAAATTACATTTAATCTTTTATTCTTCAAAACGTTAAAAAAATACGAACGTCGTCAAGGGCTTCGAGTGAGTAATAAAAAATATCCGCTGCCACTATCACACCTGTGTCAGTTTAGTTGCAGCTAGAAGTAGCGCAGAGAACAAAGGTAATTATGTCAGATGCTTGTCAGGCATACAAACATGCTAGAATGCAGGTTACTGCGGTCGTACAGATGGAGTTGCAGCTAGGAGGAACCAGTTGGCGGTGAGTTCCCAGAAGAGCACAAGGACATCCTTTGCGGAGCAGCACAAGGGGGCTTTTTGGACTCGTTGCAGCGAGGGGAATCGCTAACAGAAGAAACTTCACCTGCGTTGAAAATACACTTGACATCACATGACATACATATTATCGTTCACAGAGTTAACTCGGGCGATGACTTTAAAATAAAGTAAACGAATAGGAAAAGTAAAATTATATTTATCGAAGCTAAAGTTAGTTTTGGAGTTTATCTTCATGCTAATTGCTTAATTCGCATTTTTATTTTTAAGACGTTCCTAGAAGGTTGCAAAAATTGCATTTGCCGTATTTTTTAGTGCACTTATTATACTATTTAAATAATATCGAAGGATTTTGTTTGTCATAGTCTTTTGTTTTTAATTCTATCAAATTCCAGTTCAACCACTACCAGGAAATCAAAAAAAAAATGGTACTGGTCGCGGAATCAAGAAGAGAGGTTGCGCGAGCAAGTGAATGAATTGATCTCGAAAAGAAGAGATTTCTCTCTTGGCATTTCTAGCTTCTTTTTTTTGGAACAAAATAGTTACGTTTTTTGACTGTTTTTTGACACTTTATTGACTGTCCGTCTGTAGTTCAGTCAATACTGGAATAGGCTCATAATTTGAATTTCCCAGTTTCGAATCCCAAATGTTCTAGCGTTGAGATTTATTTTGCATTCCCTGCCCTCGGTGAGAAAGGAGACATCGTTGGGATTGTAAAGACTGCCGTCCGTCGGATGCGACTTCATGCCGTGGACGGTGTGCTCGATGGTCATACCTTGAATACATTGAATAACACGCTGGATGATCTTAACAGAGTTGGGTTGGGTTGTTTTACCTCTGAGCGGCACTTTTTTGCACACCATGGGTTAAATGGCCAGGTCACATGGACCCCGAAGGCTCAGAGAAGGTTGGGGGAGGGGACCCACTGGAACAGCTGTTGGGAGACAGATGGTAGCCTCCCGTCAAGACCATTCAGCGTGTTCTTTAACGTGCACAGGGTATGGCTCTCTCCAGCCCACGGGGCCAAGGCTTAACGTCCCATCCGACGAACGGCGGCCTTTCCAAGCCCATCGGTGTCCCCTACTGACCGTGGGCAGGGCGGAGAATTTTTCGGAGATAAATCTCAACGCTGACCCAGCTGGGACTCGAACCTGGGAACTACAGATTACGAGCCTAGCGCGCTACCGACTGAGCCACCCCCGCCCCTGATCTTAATAGAAGGGTACTATTTCTCGTCCTGATAGCTGTCCAGTGGGCTTCCTTCTTTTAATCTTCTCTGAACCATTGGAGTCCTTGTGATCTGGCCATTTAGCTCAGTTCAGAGGTTAAACAAACCAAATCAATTCTTCCCGAAATTTTTTCTGCCTTGGGGTCCTTATCACCTGGCCATGTCGATTATTGTGTGGAAAAAATTCTCGCTCAGGGTGGAAAATTTTTATGTTTTAAATCAAAGTTTTCTTTCTATTGTACATGTATCAATAGGATATCATTGTTTGGATTTGCCGAATCATGAACGAGTTGAATTTCCATTCTTTGAGGATGTTGAAGTCAATAAAAAAATGGAACATTCTGCATTCTCTTCGAAAACGAGCGTGACATATTCATCATCATCATCATCCTCAAGCAGCCATGGGCTACGGAGGTCCAACCAGACCGTGCAGTTTAATTCTCCAAGCATATCTGTCTTGAGCTACATCTGCTGCATCCGGCCACTGCACACCAATTCTAACAAGGTCCTGTTTGACATTGTCTGCCCACCGCAACCTAGGTCTCCCCCTCCTTCTGAGGCCTCTAGGCACACTGTTCATAACCTTATTCGCCAATCTATAATTATCCATACGGGCAACATGGCCAAACCAGCGGAGTCTCTCTCTGCACAATATGCTGCTTAAAGGAGATTGCAGACTCCTTTGCCTAACCTCATCATTAGTTACAAAGTTAAACCACCTAATACCCAAGATACTGCGTAAGCATCTAGAATCAAAAGCATCTAGTTTCCTGTTATCTGTTTACATAACGTCCAAGTTTCACTACCATAACTAACCCTAGAAAGAACCAAACTATTATACAATCTAATTTTAGTCTTTAGGTATATACGCCTATTTCTCCACAATCTCCATAGATTCTTAAAAGTCCCGGCAGCAATACCTATTCGTCTGTTAATCTCATGCCGCACATCACCAGTATCAGTTACACAGCTCCCAAGATGTAATAGCTGATCAAGACTGCAACCATTCAGATTAACTGAATCACAACCTGCCTGACCAACTTTCATCACTTTAGTTTTCTGTCTATTTATAACCAAACCTACTCTACTACCAGTCTCATCAACAGCTCGAATGAAAGAGTTCATCTCATCAACATCATTTGCCAAAAGGGCTAAATCATGAGCATAATCTAAATCAGAAATTTTCGTATCTCCAGCCCAATTAAGGCCAAAATCTTTCCCTTGAAGTGAATTTCGCATAACATAATCAACAACCTAACTAAAGAGAAAAGGAGACAAGATGCACCCTTGTCGAACACCAGAAGTAATGCTAAACCAATTGCTACAAGACTTACTAACTCTCACACATGACTCAGTGTTATTATGGAGAGCTTTCATTATGTTAACTAACTTGTCTGGTATACCATATGTCTCACAATCAACCACAAATTATGACGATCAACAGAGTCGAAAGCCTTTTTGAAATCAACAAAGCTAGCAACCAAAGGTTTCTCAAACTCTAAACATTTCTCAAGAATCTGCCTAATTGAAAATATCTGATCTACACATCCCCTACCACTTCTGAATCTACATTGCTCATCACGCAATTGCCTGTCAACCAGATTCTTAATTCTATTAAGCACAATCATGGAAAGAACTTTACCTGGGACAGAGAGTAGGCTGATACCCCTATAGTTATCACAAGAACTGCGATCACCTTTTTTGAAAATAGGGATAATAATAGCTCTGGTAAAATCTTTAGGAACCATGCCTTTATCATAAAAGTTATTCAAAATTTCAGTCATCCAAGTGGTAACCGAAACATTCCCAGCTCTGAGCATTTCTGTAGTAATTTCATCTACCCCTGGGGATTTATGTAGTTTAAGTTTAGAAACAGCCAAAATAACTTCAGATTGTGTTATAGGGCCAACATTAAAGCTGCCAATGCATCTATCATCATTACAAACAACGGGAGTAGAACTAACCACATTGTTTAGAACATCACTGAAATGCTCAGCCCACCTAGTCATGACAGAATCCTCCCCTTCTATAACCTTACCTTTTTTATCCTTCAATCCTTGTATACCTGTCCGTTTTCTACCATACAAAACATTAAGTATCTGGTACAGCTCTCTGCTGTTGTGCTGTCTAACTGCTTCCTCGGCTTTGTCAGCCAAACCATCAAGCAAAAGATTCTTATCAGTAGCTAACTGATCCTTTACACGTTTATTAAGCTCTCTGTGATCCTTTCTATTAGGACTAGTAGGGTACTGATTAAGGACATTCCTGCAGTTCCTTATTTCTGAAATAAGCTCAAGTGCCTTATCACTTAAATAATTCTGCCTCCTCTGCTCCTTTTTTCCTAAAAGAGTACTGTTAGTTTCCAAAAAAGCCTGTTTAAAATGGCCCCATTCTTCCTCAACTTCAGTATTAAGCAAACCATGACTGTCATAATGACTAAGTAACCTATCATGGTAAGCTTTAGCTATAACTGGGTCTTTCAGAGCTTCGGTATTAAAGGTAAATTTTTTAACCCTAGCACAACACTTTTTAAGTTTAAGTTGCAAGACACTTTTAACAAGGTAAAGGTCAGATCCAATTTCAGCTTCCCTATATGCCCTGGTATTTCTAACAGAACTAGCCCATTTGCTGTTAATTAATATATAATCAATCATATTCTTATGCAGCCCATCAGGTGAAACCCATGTGTATTTATGTATGTCGTGGTGTTTGTAATATGTGTTAGTTATTCTGAAACCATTTAGTTTACTTACCTGTAGGAGACGTTGCCCATTGCCATTGCAGCTACTAATACCAAAAGGGCCTATTACTCCTCCCCAAAGGTCAGAGTCGGTACCAACTTTGGCATTGAAGTCACCAAGAACAAGGGTAATATCTCTTTTCTTGACAGAATTCAAAATATCCTGAAGTTGTCTGTAAAACCTATCCTTCTCATCCTCATCAGAATCCTCAGTGGGGGCATAACAGCAGATAACATTCAAGTCTTTAATGCTTGTCTGAAATTTTGCTGTAAGAAACCTTTCATTAATGCACTCATATCCTAGAAGAGCATCACTAGCATGTCTGCTGAGCAGCAGACCCACGCCTTGGTGATGCTTTCCATCCTCCCTCCCTGTAAAAAGAAATTTAAAGTTATTTTTAAGTATCTCACCTTTACCTGTCCAACTGGTCTCTTGCAAGCTTAGAATATCTAGGTTATAGCGCTGGAATTCCTGCGTGAGGAAACCAAGAGAATAATCTCTATGTAATGTCCTCGCGTTCCACGTTCCTGCAGAGAGAAAATGATTAGTACAATTTTTAAAGAAACTAGGTTTATTGAGATAGGTAGGGCCAACAATATCACACAACCCCCTGATCGAAGGCATGGGGCAAAGACCTGTTCCTCCTCTGCTAAAGGCTGAAGTCACCAATGCTGGTAGGAACATCAGGCACCACCTATTCAAGTGGACTTTTTCAAGAGCCACATGGCCTGCCTTAGACACATTACTCTAGTTTAGGTTTGACGATGCCCAACTAGCTAAGTAAGGTTCATGTACCTGTGATGGCCACTGATTAGGATTATCCACTAGTTGATATAAGGTATCCCATGCCTCTTTTCACTTAGAGCTGGCAACCCAGAAGCAAACAGAAAACACAGCGGCAGACTCTCCTTCAACAGAGGCCCACCAGTGCAGCAAGTCCAGGAACCATAATCAAGGTCAAAGCCATAAACAAATTCAGTCTAGTAGGTATAAATGGTTAGCACCAGGACCTTGTGAAGTTAACCACTCCTCAGCAGGGTTGAAAAAAAAAGAAAAAAGTGGCCGTAGATGACCAGATCAGTAGGCCATACTGAACTGGCAGCCCTCCCCTTCCGTTCCCTTCCAAAAGAGAATATCTCTTTTGAAAGGTACTAACGGCCTGCACCACGAGAAGGCGGTGTCGGACATTAGGTGCTAGACCTGGCCGGTTCTGTGCATCATCACTAGGGATTGGTGCACAGCTCTCCTTCCAGTTTAGGCCTAGCTACCATTTACAGATCACCATTTACAGGTCATGTCTGACTGTAAAATTTTCATCATTAATAATTAATAGTTTCGAATTATTATTTATTATCTGCTAATATTTTACTAAAAAACTTTTTAATATTTCTAGGGCATGGAGATATGTTTGGGTTCAACTGTTGGAGTCCGAACCATTTGGACAATTATTGATTACGATGCCCGAATTCGACTTGAAGAAAAATTTAACTGACGCATCATAATTTTTTATAGAAGGTGAGGATTCTGTCACGGCTAGGCGGGCTGAGTATTTCAGTGATGTTCCAATCAATGTAATTAATTCTACTCCCATTGTTTGTAATGGGTTAGGTTGTTTTTCCTCTGAGCGGCACTTTTTTGCACACCATGGGCTAAATGGCCAGGTCACAAGGACCCCGAAGGCTCAGAGAAGGTTAGGGGAGGGGACCCACTGGAATAGCTGTTGGGAGACAGATGGTAGCCTCCCGTCAAGGCCATCTAGTGTATTCTTTAACGTGCACACGGTATGGCTCTCTCCCACACACGGGGCCACGACTTAACGTCCCATCTGACGGAAGGCGGCCTTTCCAAGCCCATCGGTGTCCCCTACTGACCGTGGGCAGGGCGGAGAATTTTGCGGAGATAAATCTCAACGCTGACCCAGCTGGGACTCGAACCTGGGAACTACAGATTACGAGCCTGGCGCGCTACCAACTGAGCCACCCCGCCCCTGGTTTGTAATGAGGAATACTGTCGTTAACGTTGGCCCTATATTACATTCTAAAGTCACTTTGGCTATCTCGACATCAAAACTGCTTAAATTCCCAGGAGGGGATGAAATCACTGACAGAATTATACAACACAGTACAGAAAAATACAACGCAAAAAGAATTTTTAATTTACCTCTAAAGAAAAATAGAATGTTTACGGACAGACAGATGAACGACAAAGTGAAAACATTAGCTCGTTTCTTTAAAAGCGAGCTAAAGGAAAAACTCCAATCATTTGTATTTTCAAAATGCACATGAAATGCTGTTATTAACACGCGGTGGGGCACATTTTAAGTCAGTACGGCAATATGCAACAGATAGTAAGAAGAAGTCTTAACAAAGATCTCAAATTGAAATACTAAATAACAGAAATGGCTTAAAAACGAATTGAACGAGGGACTTTTTTTCATTATTATCATTGTCTCCAACCTCACCTCTACCATATGTGGGACTCGAATATATCCACTTGAGTTGTCGGAACACTAGAGAAGGAGTTTCCTGCACACTGCACTAGACGTACAGTTTAATCGAAATTTCCTCTACTGCACGCAGCCATGTCTAGATAACGTCAGTTTGTTTGCTCAGGTACTCGTGACAGTTTCCACTGCTCTTTTGATAAAGAATAAATCTAAACACTGAAACCAGATAAGCTGTAGGTTACCACTCACTTTTTAGGGGCGGGGGTGGCTTAGTCGGTAGCGCGCCAGGCTCGCAATCTGTAGTTCCCAGGTTCGAGTCCCAGCTGGGTCAGCGTTGAGATTTATCTCCGCAAAATTCCCCGCCCTGCCCACGGTCAGTAGGGGACGCCGATGGGCTTGAAAAGACCGCCGTCCGTCGGATGGGACGTTAAGCCGTAGCTCCGTGTGCGGGAGAGCCATGCCCTGTGCACGTTAAAGAACACGCTGGATGGCCTTGACGGGAGGCTACCCTCTGTCTCCCAACAGCTGTTCCAGTGGGTCCCCTCCCCCAACCTTCTCTGAGCCTTCGGGGTCCATGTGACCTGGCCATTTAGCATATGGTGTGCAAAAAAGTGCCGCTCAGAGGTAAAACAACCCAACCACTCACTTTTTCCTTCAATTGCAGTGTGTGCCAAAAAAAAAGGTCATTCTGACCTTTTTTTTTGGCACACACTGCAAAATAAACCCTCTCAACTTTCCTTTATAAAAGATTCTGCAAATGCGATTGTTTCAATGGAAAAACTGGGAAATCACTACGCCTAGGCGAACCGATCAAATTCATCAGAATTAAAAAATTGAGCGAATTTATGATTTAGAGATGAATTCGGATTCAATTTTTAGAGCCCGACCCATTTCGACAACTATAGAGTCAGAGCGCAATTTGGGAACAAAATGTCTCTGACGCGTCATATATACAGGAGTGCAGATTGACAATCATTTATTTTATTCTTATATTATTAATTATAATTATTTCATGAAAATTTTAAAATGTTAACGGTGAAGCTGTTAAAGACCAAGTTATAGCCAAAGCTTACCATGATAGATTACTTAGTCATTATGACAGTCATGGTTTGCTTGCTACTGAAGTTGGGAAAGACTGGGACCGTTTTAAACAGGCTTTTTTGGACACTAACAGTATTCTTTTAGGAAAAAAGTAGCAGAGGAGGCAGAATTATTTGAGTGATAAGACACTTGCGCTTATTTTTGAAAGAAGAACTATAGGAATATTTTTAATCAACACCCTACTAGTACTAATAGAAATCATTACAGAGAGCTTAATAAACATGTAAAGCATAATTTAACAGCTGATAAAGATCTTTGGCTTGATGGCTTGGCTGACAAAGCCGAGGAAAACAGTTAGACAGCACGACAGCAGAGAGTTGTACCAGATAGTAATGTTTTCTGTGGTAAAAAAAGGACAGGTATACAGGGATTGAAGGATAAACAAGATAAGGTTATAGAAGGTGAGGATTCTGTCATGGCTAGGTGGGCTGAGCATTTCAATAATCTTCTAAACAATGTGGTTAGTTCTACTCCCATTGTTTCTAATGATGATAGATGCATTACTGGCATTAATATTGGCCCTATAACACAGTCTGAAGTTATTTTAGCTGTTTCTAAACTTAAACTACATAAATCCCCAGAGGTAGATGAAATCACTAAATAGTTAGAGCTGGGAACGTTTGTGTTGTTACGTGGCTGACTGAAATTTTGAATTTTTTTTTTTGTAGTAAAGGCATTGTTCCTAAAACTTTTACCACAGCTATTATTATCCCTATTTTTAAAAAAGGTGATGGCAGTTCTTCTGATAACTATAGGGGTATCAGCCCACTTTCTGTTCCAGGTAAAGTTATTTGCATGATTGTGCTTAATATAATTAAGAATCTGGTTGACAGGCAATTGCGTGATGAGCAATGTAGATTCAGAAGTGGTAGGGGATGTGTAGATCAGATATTTTCACTAAGGCAGATTCTTCAGAAATGTTTAGAGTTTCAGAAACCTTTGGTTGCTAGCTTTGTTGATTTCAAAAAGGCTTTCGACTCTGTTGATCGTCATAATTTGTGGTTGATTGTGAAATCATATGGTATACCAGACAAGTTAGTTAACATAATGAAAGCTCTCTATAATAACACTGAGTCGTGTGTGAGAGTTGGTAAGACTTGTAGCAATTGGTTTAGCATTGCTTCTGGTGTTCGACAAGGGTGCATTTTGTCTCCTTTTCTCTTTAGTTAGGTTGTTGATTATGTTATGCGAAATTCACTTCAAGGGAAAGATTTTGGCCTTAATTGGGCTGGAGATACGAAAATGTCTGATTTAGATTATGCTGATGATTTAGCCCCTTTTGGCAAATGATGTTGATGAGATGAACTCTTTTATTCGAGCTGTTGATGAGACTGGTAGTAGAGTAGGTTTTGTTATAAACAGAGAAAAAACTAAAATAATAAAAATTGGTCAGGCAAGCTATTGTTCAGGCAATCTGAATAGTTCCACTCTTGAGCAGGTGTCACAGTTTGATTATCTTGAGAGCTATTTAACTGACCTGATGACGTGCGGCATGAGATTAACTGACGAATGGAATCTATGGAGAGTGTGGAGAAATAGGCGTATACACCTAAAAACTGAAATTAGACTGTATAATAGTTTGGTTCTTTCCAGGGTTAGTTATGGAAGCGAAACGTGGACCCTTTGCAAAAAAGTTAACAGGAAACTTGATGCTTTTGATTCTAGATGCCTACGCAGTATTTAGGCAAAGGAGTCGGCAACCTCCTTTGAGCAGCATATTGCGCAGAGAGAGACTCCATTGGTTTGGCCATGTTGCCTGTATTGGTAATTATAGATTAGCGAATAGGATAATGATAGTGTGCCTAAAGGCCTCAGAAAGAGGGGGAGACCTAGGATGCGGTGGGCAGACAATGTCAAACAGTACGCTGTTAGAATTGGTCTGCAGTGGCCAGATGCAGCAGAGATCTCCGTAGGCCATGGCTTCTTGACAATGATATGATGACAGTTTTGGAATTGGAGATCTGCATTTTTTTTTAGTTGGAAAGGCAATTCTGAAAAAATGTAGAATGGAATTTAAAATCCTTCATTGCCCTGCGGATCCGACACTGTTTGCAAGGGAGATTGAAATTATGACGATCCCTTTCACATGCTGACTGGAAAGGGTTAAAGTTCATCATAACCTGACGTTCCCATGTTTCAGTTCACACTGTGCCAACGTTGAGATTTTCTCCTTTACGTCCTACACTTCTCTCGGTGAGAAAGAGGACATCGATGACATTGTAAAGGCCACCCATTCCTCGGATGGGACGTTAAGCCTTGGCATTATTGTGAAGCAGAGGCCATACCTTGTGCACGTTAAAGAACACAATGATGCGATGCCCTTGACAGGAGGAATCCGTTTGTCTCGTAACAATTATTCGGTGCAGTCAAGCAGCCAGAAAACATTTGAACAGTTTCCGGGGGATGGAAGGCGAAAAATGAATTGTGATGGAAATAAAAATTACAAAATTGCGATTTGGTGCAATATCTTTTATTTTTTATGATTAAATTAATATAATGAAAAAAAAATACTTCTCAAACAGCTTCTTGCCACAGGAGCCTGTCAGTGAGACTTCAGCAGAAAGACAGCACAAACACTCATGCCTTACCTGAGGTCCGAACTCAATTCCTTTGATTACTAGCCAAGCATACTAAACACTCAACAGATGGCTATAAACAACTAAATAAAGAAAAAATAATTTTTTTAGTCTCCGAATATTTTTTGGGGGATGAGAGGTAGCAGGATCGAAAAGTCATCCTCTGGTTATATGCCTAGTCTATGGATCCCCTTCCTCCACTAAACTCTGCGCCCGTTGGGGTTCTTGCGACCTGGCCATTTAGCTCACTGTGTGCAAAGTGAGTTTAAAACTCAATCGTAAAACTTTCCTGACAGATAGACGGGATTCAACTGCATCCAATATTTCGATCGGATCAGGTTTTACTAAGCAAGTACCCCTACCCAATTATAACCAGTTTCCGCATGCTTGTGGTTAAATCGTGCCCAACATAAAGCAGAGATAGAGAATCATGATATGACGTTTGCCGGAAGAAGGCTCTGAAACCTACTATGCGATTGTTCACGTGACACGCGGGGGAGGCTTTTGCCTCGCGACAGAGGAGACAGGAAAGGGCTCGTGCTGACGTTTCACAACGAGCGTCGGCTGTCGTCAATAAACAGCAGTTGGACTTGTTGAGGGAGGAGTCAAGGTTATCTTCGTCGTTGCAGTTCAGCGCATCGCAAATGCCGCACAAAAGGATGCATTTGAAATACGTGCCTCGGCGGACTCTCATGAAAGGACATTTGAGAATTACGAAATGATGCACAGAATTCTTTGCTTTCGGCGGAAAAGTTCAAAAATAATTGCTGTGGCATTTTGGCGGGGTTTCGTTAGGATGGAATTGTTGTATGATTAGGTTATTTGCTAATGAGAATGGCAGTACTAATTTATGCTCTTCGCTGATTTCGTTTGTTCACTGCAACTAGGTTGGGTTGTTTTATATCAAAGCGGTACTTTTTTTGCACACCATGAGCTAAATGGCCACGTCATAAGGATCCCGAAGGCTCAGAGAAGGTTGCGGGGAGGGCACCCACTACACAGTTGTCAGGAGACAGATGGTAGCCTCCCATAAAGGCCATCCAGCGTGTTTTTAACGCGCAGAAGTTATGGCTCTCCCGCACACGGGGCCACTGCTTAACGTCTCATCCAATGGACGTCCTTTACAAGCCTATCACCTATTGACCGAGGGAAGGGCGGAAAGTTTTGTGCAGATAAATCTGGAAACTGGTACCAGGCGGGACTCGAACCTGGGAACTACAGATTACGAGCCTGACACGCTACCGAATGAGCCAACCCCGGCTCACTGTAACTAGGATTGCTATACTCTTTTGCGCAGAAGCAGAAGAGATTTTGATTATTTTATAATCAGAAACATTTGCTCAAATGTGCGAACCTTCATTGTTTTAGGATGCACTTTCTGGAATACTTGGCTCGAATTTGATTTTGGTTTCTTTCTGATTTGGTCCATTGCGTGAGTTAGGTTTGGTTGTTCTACCACTTTTCTTTCGTACACAATGCACTAAATGGCCAGGTCACAAGCACCCCAAGGCTCAGAGAAGGTTAGGAAAGGGTCCTCACTGGATAGCTGTTAGGATGTCTCCTAACGGTAGCCACTCGTCTTTAAAGTAATATGAAATTTTATGAATAATCTTGCGTTTAGTTCGTGTTACAAAAAATGCAAGGTGCGGGGCTGTGTAGTAGGGCAATCCAGTGTGTTCTTTAACGTGTACAGAGTAATGGTCTTAGACGGAACCACGGCTTAAAGTCCTATCCAACAGACGGTGTCGCTTTTAAACCCGTCGGGGTCCCTTTTCTGATAGACGACAGCGTGGGTGGTTAGCAGAGATAATTCTCGATTCAGGCGCAACTGCGCCTGAGTTGAGAATTGGACTCGAACCAGAGAACTATAGGAGGAGAGGTAGACTCGAACCAGAGAACTATAGGAGGAGAGGTAGACTCGAACCAGAGAACTATAGGAGGAGAGGTAGACTAGAACCAGGGAACTATAGGAGGAGAGGTAGACTCGAACCAGAGAACTATAGGAGGAGAGGTAGACTCGAACCAGGGAACTATAGGAGGAGAGGTAGACTCGAACCAGAGAACTATAGGAGGAGAGGTAGACTCGAACCAGAGAACTATAGGAGGAGAGGTAGACTGGAACCAGGGAACTATAGGAGAAGAGGTAGACTCGAACCAGGGAACTATAAATTACGAGTGTTGTACGCTGCCGACTGTATCCTGCCATGCAATGAAACACCATTTAATCGCCAATATGGGAATCCTCGTTTTCAGAGAATAAAATTTTGTCATCTTATAAATTAAATCCAATCTAATGGTGGATAATCAAAATAGTGGAAGGTTTGGAGTTCGGGGTACCTTGGTGTCCTCAATGAACACCAGGTTCGAGGTACCTTGGTGTCCTCAATTGAGCACCAAGGTTCGGGGTACCTTGGTGCCTCAATTCAGCCTCATTTAGGACACCAAGGTTCGGGGTACCTTGGTGTCCTAAATGATCGATCAGGTATCACAAGGTCCCCTGGGGTTCAGAGCTGGCTGGCTGATGAGGATCCAGTGGACATCTCGTCAAGACCATCCGATGTGACGTGATAATCTGTGAGTATCATGGGCTGCCTTCATCCTAACAGTAACGAATTGATCCTCAAATGAGAGCTTGAGACATCTGGATATCACGAATGAGCACAGGTTTGGTTTTTTTGCAAGATCATTGAAAGGGCCAGGCTCACTCTCTCATCCGACGGATGGGAACCTTCGCAAGCTCATCGGTGATCCCTTTCTCATCGATAACAGAGCGGGAGAAACTCTCGACACATGCGTAATGAGGATTCGAATTTGGGAACAGTACCTTACGAACCTGGTATGCTACCAAGCCCCGCGCCTTAGATTTCTTTTTCAAATTTCTTTTATGAGTTCTTGATCGAACAGACTGTCAAACGAACCGAGAGACAAACTCTTTATTTAGTAGATACAAAAGACAAAATTTATTGATTGTGTTCTCCTAAGGGAGAATACAACTAATAAATTTTGTTAAGATCATCTGATAACTTTGAAAGCAAAAAATTTATAGGATCATTTTCAACACCCACAGCAGTTTCCTTACGAAATATTATAAGATATAACCAAAGTGGTCAGAGTCAAAATATAAGGATCTACAGTTTTGACAGGTTTCTGCATTTTTTTTGTATGGTTACAAAAGCGAGATGATTTTCACTTGTATTGACCAATTTGGTGGGTCCAGAAGGAACAATGTCTATCTGCTGTTGAAAATCACTTCCCAGTGTGGTGAAGAGTTTACTTTTCAGCATCAGAGGTGAATTTTTGACACCCGATTCGCTAACTGCAGGCCACCGCAGCTACTATTACTTCAAGGACATCAGGTTTATGCATCAGCTATGATTGGGATATGATTATTACCTTCAGATGAATACAAATTTCACGGAAACTTGCCGCTGGCTATTTCCAATTGTTGGATTCTGCGTCATAATTGGCGGTTACGGTTGAGTACTTCCAATAATAACGATGAAAATTGACTAAGTGTATTCAGCTACAAACTAGTCTATCGATACTGGCATCGAAATAAAACCACAAATTGTACTTGGTACTATTTAGAGGTCTGTATAGTTAGAGGTGGCCATCTCATGATTGATTGCCATTAGTTGAATGAGTCACGTGGTTTATGGGCGCCATGTTTTCTCGTACCGTGAGACGAAAGCCTATGAGTACCTACATAAAGGTTCTCTGTTTTTATAATTTAATACATTTCTACCGCTTTTTTGCTTATAAAAGCTTCTATATTTTATTAATGTCTAACTGCGCTTCGTTTGGAGGAAATATTCTACTCGCAGAAATTAATTAATAAAGCTTTTTCTAAGAAATTAGTCAGATGCAGTGCAAAAGCGAAACGAACTAACTGAAAACTAAGAAAAACTCTTTTTAGTTCGCTTGCAAAACGGGCTAATGTTTTCACTTTGTCGTCTGCGAATACAATGTTGTTTCGTTTGTCTGTTTGTCTATATGTTAAGTGTTGTCCGTCTGTCTACCTCGCTACCTGTCTATCCCTCTATAGATGGTTGGGTTGGGTTGTTTTGATATGTAGTTCCCAGGTTTGAGTCGCACCTGGGCCAGCATTGATATTTATCTCCGCAAAACTCCCCGCCCTGCCCACGGTCCTAAGGGACACCGATGGGCTTGGAAAGGCTGTCGCCTGTAGGATGGGACGTTAAGCCGTGGTTCCGTGTGTGGGAGAGCCATATCCTGTGCACGTTAAAGATCACGCTGGATGACCTTGACGGGAGCCTAACATCTGTCTCCCACCAGCTGTTCCAGTAGGTCCCCTCCTTCCCTTACGATCTTCCCTGAGACTCGAGGTCTTTGTGACCTGGCCATTTATCTCATTGTGTGCAAAAAAATGCCGCTCAGAGGTAAATTGTCCTACCAGTTGGCTCAGCCGGCAGCGCACCAGGCTCGTAATCTGCAGTTCTCACGCTCGAGTTCTAACTGTGCCTGCGCTGAGCTGTATCTCCGTTAAACCCCTGCCCTGCAAACGGTCAGAAAAGGAACACCGATGGGCTTGGAAAGGCCGCCGTCCGTCCGATGGAACGTAAAGCCTTTGATCCGTGTGCACGTTGAAGAACACGATGGATGATACTTTATATCATATCGCATATTAAGTATTATTATGAGGTAGTAACAATGAATACGGAGTTCAGTATCGATAAATATAAGTACAAACTGTGATAAAAAGGTATATTCTTCATTTCTTTTACAATATTCTATTTGGGTTGGGTTGTTTTACCTCTGAGCGGCACTTTTTTGCACACCATGGGCTAAATGGCCAGGTCACATGGACCCCGAAGGCTCAGAGAAGGTTGGGGGAGGGGACCCACTGGAACAGCTGTTGGGAGACAGATGGTAGCCTCCCGTCAAGGCCATCCAGCGTGTTCTTTAACGTGCACAGGGTATGGCTCTCCCGCACACGGGGCCACGGCTTAACGTCCCATCCGACGGACGGCGGCTTTTTCAAGCCCATCGGTGTCCCCTACTGACCGTGGGCAGGGAATTTTGCGGAGATAAATCTCAACGCTGACCCAGCTGGGACTCGAACCTGGGAACTACAGATTACGAGCCTGGATATTTGACAGGAGGCTACCATCTGTTTCCTAACCACTATCCAGTGGGTCCCCTCCTCCAACCTTCTCTGAGCCCACGAGGTCCTTGTGACCTGACCATTTAGCCCATTGTATGCAAAAAAGTACCGCTCAGAGGTAAAACAACCAAGTCTTGAAAGTATGAAACGTGTCCAGATATACTGTATAGCAACAATTCTAAGGTGGATAATTTTGCAGCTTAAACTGCAAGTGGAAAAGCAGTTTGCAATAGAAGAAAAAGTCTTCCATTTGGAATCTATGAATGAATTTGGTTGTAGATTCTAATGTGAATTTTTGTAAGCAGATATCAGTCTTTGTTTTATTAATAAGAGATTTTTTATTAACCCTCAGAGTGCAGGATCGATTATATCGACTTTAGAAAAGTGTGCGTCAATTGCCAGGATCGATCAGGTAGATCCTCTATTTTTCTTACATAATTCATTTAAAAATCAAGAAATGGCATGAATGGGTAGACCGGAGTTAAAACTATTACCAACCTCAATAGCAATTGCAAAGGCTATGTACAGGTGACATGCACCTCAACTGGCACTCAGAGGGATAGGGGCGGGGGTGGCTCAGTCGGTAGCGCGCCAGGCTCGTAATCTGTAGTTCCCAGGTTCGAGTCCCAGCTGGATCAGCGTTGAGATTTATCTCCACAAAATTCCCCGCCCTGCCCACGGTCAGTAGAGGACACCGATGGGTTTGGAAAGGCCGCCGTCCGTGGGATGGGACGTTAAGTTGTAGCCCCTTGTGCGGGAGAGCCACACCGTGTGCACGTTAAAGAACACGCTGGATGGCCTTGACGGGAGGCTACCATCTGTCTCCCAACAGCTGTTCCAGTGGGTCCCCTCCCCCAACATTCTCTGAGCCTTCGGGGACCATGTGACCTGGCCATTTAGCCCATGGTGTGCAAAATAAGTGCCGATCAGTGGTAAAACAACCCACAACTCAAAGGGGTGAGAAAAAAAATGAGACTTTAAGCGTTAAAGGATTGCATTAGATCAGGTTGCTGTCGGTCAACTTCTTCCCTTTTGCCGTCAAGCTAATGTTGTTCGACTAACGAGTCAGACAGAGCCCATTTCGGCCGCGATTTTTCAACCTGTGTCGAACTTTGTTCCCGATATTAGTAGAAAAGCCAGTTTTAGTGTTATGAGCTGATAAGTGTCAGGTCTTCTTGCTGCTTCCTTTGCTGTACAAAGTTCTGTGACTCAGGCATTCGCGTCCATCTTAAAATCAACTCACGTAGAGACTTTCCTTTTATAATCTGGGTTAATGCTCGTCCGCTGAGTTCACTGAAAATGCTCTTGAGTAGTTCGCTGTTTTGATCCTGAGACGATATTTTCTCCGTTTCTGTCGTTCGGTTCACCTTATTGGGCACCCCCCCAATAAGGTAGCGCGCCAGGCTCGTAATCTCTACTTCCCAGGTTCGAGTCCCAGCTGGGTCAGCGTTGAGATTTATCTCCGCAAAATTCTCCGCCCTTCCCATGGTCAGTAGGGGATACCTATAGGCTTGGAAAGGCCGCCGTCCGTCGCATTGGACGTTAAGCCGTGGCTCCGTGTGCGGGAGCCATACCCTGTGCACGTTAAAAAACACACTGGATGGCCTTAACGGGAGACTACCATCTATCTCCCAACAGCTATACCAGTGGGTCCCCTCCCCCAATCTTCTCTGAGCCTTCGGGGTCCATCTGACCAGGCCATTTAGCCCATGGTGTGCAAAAAAGTGCTGCTCAGAGGTAAAACAACCCAACCCTTATTGTGGAATAGTTTATTTATGCAGATCTTCCATACCTTTGCAATAATCTTCTGCTAGGTTTGTTCCCATTGTCACCTTTTGTCATAGAACTTTCAGATGGGAAAAAATTTCATATTCCTCTCATATTGGTTCTCTCTCTCTCTCCTCAAAAACTGATGTGTTAATTCAGAGGATATTCATTATTTTGATAATCACGTGTTAACCTCACTTACTGTAAAAATCAAGGTCTTTGCTTAACTAACTGGAAATGGCTCAACTAATTCAGATGCATGTATTGCTTAATTCGGAAAATCTTTAAGACGATGGAAAAAACTTTTCATGTCTAGTAACGATATTTAAACGAGCTTAATATCCATGGAATTGAAATTAGACTATATAAAGTTTGATTTGATAACGGAACTTGGACTCTTTGTTAGCAAGATAACAAGAAACTTGATATCTTTGGTTCTAGCTAATTTGCGTAGCATCTTGGAAATTAGAAGTTTTGACTCTGAAGTAATAATGCGGTTAGAAGAAGTCAGCAGCCACCTCTGAGTAGCATTTTGTGCAGAGAGAGACTGCGTTGGTCTGACCATGTTGTCCATATGCATATCTGCGGATTGTCAAACGGGAATATGAACAGTGTGCCTAAAGGCTTCAGAAAAAAGGCGGAAGACCTAGGATGCGGTAAGCACAATGTCAAACAGGGCCTTGCTAGAATTGGTCTATAATGGCCAAATGCAGCAGTTGTAGTAGCTCAAAATGGATATATCGTTTGGAGACATAAATTTAAGAAATTATATTTCTTTCTGGTTGGACTTCTTGTGCCTGCTTCAGAATTTTGCATGTGCTTATCAATGTAAATTAATATTACTGAATCACCTGAAAGCTCGGAATACGAAATATTTTTTTCCTTATAAAACACCTCCACTTAATTCAAAAATTATCATTCCATAGGTACCTTTCTGACAACCTTCTCTGTAGCCTATTACATACTTCTATTTGTCTTCTGTGGCAAACAGCTGCATGAAGAGTAGTTCATTACATCTCTTTTTTTTTCAAAAAAAAAAATCGTGCTACGACACTAATATTTATCAGGCAGGATAGAAAAGATTTTGCTGAGTCTACTGCGAGCCCCAGTCAAGGCTGCCAGCACCTATTGCGCTGAACACATCCCTAGTCACAGCTGTTGATTTTTGTCATTTCATCAGTTAACAAAGCAACAAAATAATTGTTCTCAGAACAGATGAACATTTCGTCGATAGCTGATGCCAGGAAATGTTACCAGGTATGTCCAATTCCAACTTCAAGACTGCCATCTGTTGAAGAGGATTGAGATCCTTTGATAGTGTTTATTTTTTAATCTAACATATAGCATGAGTGACCACAACATCATTCTGCAATTATTGTAATTTTTTTATTAATGTATTGTCGTGTTCACGCCATTCCTAAAGAAACTGTGTTCAAATAAAAGAATTACATACACTGTATTATCAAAAGTTCTGGACACTTCCATATTATATAAACCGACAGGTTAAAAGTTTGAAAACTTTGAAAATTATCCGTAATGTATTACCCATTATTTGATGCGTTTTTTTTTATTTATTTTTATATTTTGTACAATAATAAGTCCTTGAGGTTTATCGTTATAAATAGTTTTCTAAGCAATTAGGAAAAAGGGTAGAAAATTTCAAGTTGATTAATTAGCATTTTCTAGAGATGTCCACGATTCTGTCATTTTTATATCATTTGTAAGAAGTTTTGCTATTATGCTCTTCAGTTGCTGGGAGGTCAGTCTTCCGATGTAAATAGATGAGCAATTGTTGTTTGTTGTTAAACAAAGTAACGGGGTAGACCAGTCAACAAGGTGGCATTGGCGAAGTGGGGCGAATCCGATTGTGTCAACAGCCTGATGTCTTGGAGAGCGAGAGAATGGTAGGTGTTTTAAAGATGGAGTTGCTTTTGTCAAGGAGCTTTTTCTCACGGCGAGAAAAGGGTTGGGTTGTTTAACCTCTGAGCGGTACTTTTTTGCATACCATGGGCTAAATAGCCAGGTCACATGAACCCCGAAGGCTCAGAGAAGGTTGGGAGAGGGGACCCACTGGAACAGCTGTTGGGAGACAGATGGTAGCCTCCCGTCAAGGCCATCCAGCGAGTTCTTTCACGTTCACATGGATGGCTCTCCCGCACACGGGGCCACGGCTTAACGTCCCATCCGACGGACGGCGGCCTTTCCAAGCCCATCGGTGTCCCCTACTGACCGTGGGCAGGGCGGGGAATTTTGCGGAGATAAATCTCAACGCTGACCCAGCTGGGACTCGAACCTGGGAACTACAGATTACGAGCCTGGCCCGCTACCGACTAAGCCACCCCCGCCCCAAGAGAAAAGGGAGATGCCCTGTGATACACTAGAAGTGATCTATTCCAGAGATTTAAGTTGATCTCTGAAGTAGGACAAATGATTTGATTCGAGTGTGCAGCAGGTGAGGTGCAGGCTAGATATAATTTTTTGGGTATCAGAGTGGCTCATCAGAGTGATGTTGAGTCAGCTTGAAAATTGACTAACAAGAACTGTATATATAGCTTTTAAAATAAAAACAAGAAACAGGTACTGCTTTTACTTTTCCATCTGTCTGTCGTTAGACATTCATATTTTTCGTTTTTAGACAAATGTTAAAAATTATTTTGAGATTGGAAAGTTTTTGATGAAATATTAGGATTCGAGTTTACCGAATCTCCCAATAGCGTTAATAGAGCCCTCTAGCGACAGAAATTTTTCGAAAATGAGCAAATTATAAACGAATATTGCAAACGATTTATTAATGCTGTAAATTTTAATTTTATTCGTAAAGTGCGAAGTTCAAGGGTTGTGTTGGGTTGTTTTACCTCTGAGCGGCACTTTTTTGCCCACCATGGGCTAAATGGCCAGGTCACATGGACCCCGAAGGCTCAGAGAAGGTTGGGGGAGGGGACCCACTGGAACAGCTGTTGGGAGACAGATGGCAGCCTCCCGTTAAGGCCATCCAGCGTGTTCTTTAACGTGCACAGGGTGTGACTCTCCCGTACACGGGGCCACGGCTTAACGTCCCATCCGACGGACGGCGACCTTTCCAAGCCCATCGGTGTCCCCTACTGACCATGGGTAGGGCGGGGAATATTTGCGGGCGAAGTTCAAGAGTTTACGCCATTTTTCTTTTAAGAACTAAATGAACAATTATTTTTGTTTTTATAGCTACTAATAAAATATTATTATTTGCATTCTCAGTTATCCATTAGTTCGAATTTCCACTGTTAGAGGGTTCTAAAAATGAAAAATAAAAATTTCGTTTTCAAAACAAACATTTCATATTCTCCAGAAACTGTCGCTATTTTTCTACTCCCAACCTGCTGGGTCCTTGTAAACTGGCCATTTAGCCCATTGTGAGCAAAAGAAAAGTGCCACACAGAAGTCAGAGCTAAAACAACTTAGTTCTTGTAAAATAATTGAGTATTAAATAAGTTCTTTATTACTTTTCTAGTTAATTCGAACACACTACACAACACTGTCGAATAATTATTACTGAAATTTCTGTAACGATATCTTCGAATTGCTGGTGATAGACTTAAACGTTGCGTGCTTAGATTATTTGCTCGACTCAAGAGCATCGGATTAATAATACCCGGACGTGGATAAAAAAAAAAATGAATATTAAAAGTTGTCTTAAATGGAAATTCGACCCTACCTGCGACTGCAGAAATAATTAATGAATAGAAGAAAATGAGAGAGACCACACTGAGGTTGGTGAAGGATTACCAGATAGCACGTGGAAATGAGGTCATTTTTATCACCATTACCTTGGAAACATATTTTTTATAATTTATCATTAAAGATTAAAATAGTAACTCGATATTGTTCATTCTGTTTAGAAAACTGATATTAATGATCGGATAAAACTAAAATTGTTCTTTTGTTTTAAGACAACTAAACCAATATGCGTAAAATGAAAATAAAACTGTTAAACTTGGTATCAACATGCAATGACAGAATTGCTCGATCACATTTTAATAATCAATAACTTTTATTCAATCTTCATTCACAGTACATTTTCGTAGAAAACGTCTCATATACTACTGATCCTAATTTCATATACACTACAGGCGCTCGAAAAGTATCCGAACACCATTTTTATAATTTATAAAAAAATAGTGATCTGGCAACCTTCGTGTTACGTAACACGAAGGTTGCCAGATCACTAATTTCTAAAAAAAAAATCGTTGCCAGATATTTTTTCTGAATTTTGTAATCAAGCATGGTCCCCCCCCCCCCTCAACAGGGGACCACCTTGACGTGGTGGTGGGGGCTTGTGGCCCAGCAACGGTCGAAGGCTCTGCTGTCCGGTTTGGGCCTCGGTTGGACAGAGCTAAGACCACCCCCGAGGTCGAAGGCATTGCTGTCCGGTTGGACAGAGCTAAGACCACCCCGAGGTCGAAGGCATTGCTGACCGGTTTAGTGGCCCGGTTGGACAGTGCTCAGACCTTAAATCAGGGCTCAGTGGAGCAAGTACAGGGCCCTGCAGGAAGAAGTGGTTCCTCTAGTAGGCTAGGGCCCTTTTCAAAGTCTAGATCCAACTAAGAGTCTCCACCCTGGGAGCCGAGCGAACTTGGATCTATATATCTTTGTTCATGGCTAAATTTAGGTTTTGACCGATGGATGAGCTTTCCTTCTATAGGACTGCTCCCCACAGGACCGTCAGGGATGAGATATATCAATATGGTATAGCCTTGCCCCTGACAGCAGATAGTACACGGCATTCCTTACTGGTAGTGTCGAAAGGAGGAATCAGGGTTTGTCGTGTTTGCTGTGGTTGTCACAGCAAATCAGAAATCAATCAACCATAATGTTCGGATACTTTTTTGAGCGACTGTACATAAAAATTTTGATACATATCAGAAATATATATTTACAAAGAAAAAGCAAAACACATAATAATATTAAAAAAAATAATGAACACCAAAACATCTTCCATATTTGAGAGGCGCAACGAGCTTTTGCTCTTACTGTAATGCCCTCCCCTTCGTCATCTTGAAGCTTCAAGGTACGGGGGGGGGGGCTCTAAATAATCCGATTCGAGATTACTTGTCCGAGACAACATAAACAATAAATAGTTATATTGGCAAAAACAAGAATATGCAACCTTGTGGAAGAATAACATGTAAAGGATAGATTTCTGATGAGCATGAAAAAATAATGTAAAATAAAAATGGTGTTATTTTTACTTCAAATATTATAGAACGAAAAAATATCCCCCAAAAAATTACTTGCTCTAAACACGTATTTGTGCGAAAATCCTAGCTCTAATTATCGCAATATAATCTTGACTGGAAGAAATGTAACATTTTCGATAGAACTGTCCTTTTAATTAAATGCAACGAAATAAAGTTCATTCAAAAGAAGGTCTTAATCGCCTCCACATTGATTTCAGATAGCAGGTGTGATGGCAACGGAGTGTACAGAACTGTGTTTACGGGATCCGCCCTCTTATCTGATTCGAAAAACTCGTTTCGGCAGTTAGCCTTTCATCGGTTGCTTCGGTCGGAAGACTGAACAGCGGACACTGGGAATTATTCTGATCACGTACAATGGGGTGTAGATGTGCGAGTGACTTCCGCAGATCACAAAAGCGCGACACTTGTTGAGGTGCACGAGTCCACACCTACGGAGGGTCATGGAGTAGGTGGGGAGGTACTCTCGGATATTGTGTTGGTGGTTATTGCCGGAAGTTGTAAAGAAACTGCACTTCGCAATCTCCATTTCCAAGAAAGAGAGTTGTCACAAGAAATATCTTTGGGTCTCATTATACTAAGTTACCACAAACATTCGTGCACTTCCATGCTCTGGGAAGGGGGATGATGGCTCAGGCGGCGGCACCGCAGGCACGAGGTCCAAATGGGGCTTGCGCTGAGAATTAATCTCCGCTAACCTCCACCTGACCTTCCGCAAAATTCCCCGCCCTGCCCACGGTCAGTAGGGGACACCAATGGGCTTGGAAAGGCCACTGTCCGTCGGATGGGACGTTAAGCCATGGCCCCGTGTGCGGGAGAGCCATACCCTATGCACGTTAAACAACACGCTGGATGGCCTTGACGGGAGCCTACCATCTGTCTCCCAACAGCTGTTCCAGTGGGTCCCCTCCCCCCAACCTTCTCTGAGGGATCGGGGTCCATGTGACCTGGCCATTTAGTCCATTGTGGGCAAAAAAGTGCTGCTCAGAGGTAAAACAACCCAACCCAACCCTCCACCTGACCTCTGTCAGAAAAAAGGATATCAATAGTTCGAAAGGGCGTCGTCCGTCAGATGAGACATTAAGCCGTTGTTCCGTATGCAGGAGAACCATAACGAACACGCTGGATGACCTTTATGGAATGTTTCATCTGTCTTCTAACATTGTCCATTGTGTCCCCTGTCCCCACCTTCTGTGAGCCCTCGGGGTTCTTGTGACTGGGTTATGCACAAAATATGTTGCTCAAAGTTAAACAGAACCCTATAAGTAAGAAAATTTCTTGAAAAACCTGATTAGATTCATTAAGGTTATTTCTGTGAAAATCACTGTTACAGATACCTTTAATTACTGCGAAAATGTTTTCAATTGTAAAATTTGAACTCAGCATACTAAAACGTTCTGTTCTCAAACAGACAGGCTCTAAAATATACTCCAAATGCAAAATATTCTAAATCTTTTTTTTTCATGATCACAATAAGTTCTCGATAGTTGATATGAGGAAGTAAAATACAGTTTTATCCTTTATTTTTATTATTGTGATATCAACGATACAACCGAAATTAGTTGGGTTGGGTTGTTTTCCTCTGAGCGGCACTTTTTTGCACACCATGGGCTAAATGGCCAGGTCACATGGACCCTGAAGGCTCAGAGAAGGTTGGGGGAGGGGACCCACTGGAACAGCTGTTGGGAGACAGATGGTAGCCTCCCGTCAAGGCCATCCAGCGTGTTCTTTAACGTGCACAGGGTATGGCTCTCCCGTACACGGGGCTACGGCTTAACGTCCCATCCGACGGACGGCGGCCTTTCCAAGCCCATCGGTGTCCCCTACTGACCGTGGGCAGGGCGGGGAACCAAAATTAGTTATGAAGAAGAGTTCGGAGATCTAATTAATTCAACTGCACAAAGAGGTTCCAGACTCACTGAACAAGAGTGGATTGAGAAATCTCATTCACAGTGAACTGTTTCGAGCAAGAAATCGTGAAGAACGAAAGTGGGCTTTAAATCAGGAAACCTTCCGTTTGATCAGCACAGCCGACTCAGTTTGAATTATGTTGCTATTACTTTACAAGTGAAGGTCACAGAGGGACGGACGGAAACACTGTCGGGGGGGGGGGGGGGTCAGTCGATAGCGCGCCAGGCTCGTAATCTGTAGTTCCCAGGTTCGAGTCCCAGCTGGGTCAGCATTGAGATTTATCTTCGCAAAATTCCCCGCCCTGCCCACGGTCAGTAGGGGACACCGATGGGCTTGGAAAGGCCGCCGTCCGTCGGATGGGACGTTAAGCCGTGGCCTCGTGTCAAGGCCATCCGGCTTGTTGCCGGATGGCCTTGACGGGAGGCTACCATCTGTCTCCCAACATCTGTTCCAGTGGGTCTCCTCCCCCCAACCTTCTCTGAGCCTTCGGGGTCCATGTGACCTGGCCATTTAGCCCATGGTGAGCAAAAAAGTGCCGCTCAGAGGTAAAACAACCCAAACCAACGAGCAAAAAATCGTGAAGGACGAAAGTGGGCTTTAAATCAGGAAACCTTCTGTTTGAGCAGCACAGCCGACTCAGTTTGAATTATGTTGCTATTACTTTATAAGTGAAGGTCACAGAGGGACAGACGGAAACACTGTCGGGGACGAAGCAGAGGAGCATTTAGAGTAGGTTTTAGTGAAGAGAGCAGAGCCAAGAAACGATCGCATTCTTTTAAAACACAACACGTTTAACGTTGAGACTACGGAGACTGAATTCACGATACACTCCAGTGCAAATGTTAGTTATGCACATTTTTTTCTTAATTTTTTTAAATATACGGCAATGAAACACGAAAACTGAGTTAGTTATGTGATATACAGTAAATACATAAATCAGTGATAAAACCACTTCACCAACTCCACGCATGCAAATGAACCGTCAGTACAAAAGGGACTCTCTAACAGATCTGTTCTTTGTTTGTTGTTCCTCCACGAATTAAGTGCATTGTTTGCCACGAATTGCAAAATGGAGATTGCCATTTCGTTAAAAATGTTTGAAATACATTGTTCTGGTGATTCTTTAAGGTGGCGTATCATTCTACATTCGTAGAAGGAGGCTCACTACTATCAAGCCAATGTAGCCAGAAGTTTGGCTGAATGTGTCTCGGATCAGGGAACCTTCATTCACCCTGTCTCGGATGGTGGTCTCCAGGCTCTGTAGGCAGTTTCAGGATAAAGGTGATGTCGCTAGAAGACGGGGCGGGGGTGGCTCAGTCGGTAGCGCGCCAGGCTCGTAATCTGTACTTCTCAGGTTCGAGTCCCAGCTGGGTCAGCGTTGAGATTTATGTCCGCAAAATTCCCCGCCCTGCCCACGGTCAGTAGGGGACACCGATGGGCTTGGAAAGGCCGCCGTCCGTCGGATGGGACGTTAAGCCGTGGCTCCGTGTGCGGGAGAGCCATACCCTGTGCACGTTAAAGAACACTCTGGATGGCCTTGACGGGAGGTTACCATCTGTCTCCCAACAGCTGTTCCAGTGGGTCCCCTCCCCCAACCTTCTCTGAGCCTTCGGGGTCCATGTGACCTGGCCATTTAGTCCATGGTGTGCAAAAACGTGCAGCTCAGAGGTAAAACAACCCAACCCAAAAGTCACTAGAAGACCAGGACAAAGTCTCCCAAGAATCACAACACCTCGAAGTGACCGGTATCCAGCTGTAAATGTCAGGTGTTATAGAAGCACTGCCATCTCTGGAAATTGCTTCGGAGCATGCGTTCGTCCACAGAAAGAAGGATTCCACTGTAGGTTGTTTAAAGAAGGCTTCGGAACAGAATGTTCCAGAAAGACGACCTGTGGTTTGTATCCTCTTAACACTCTCCCACAGATGAACCCTTCTGGATTGATCTTAGCAACATGTGCGTGACAACCCAAGAGCAGTTGGCGACTGTTCTCTTCGCATATGTGTTAAGATTTAGCTTACAGACTGATTCTCGATTCATCTGAAAAGACCATGGGATCATCAAGGAAACGGTGGTGATTTGATGATCTGGGCAAGTATATTTTGATGACACACCGAACTAGGAGACCTGGGTTAGGTTGTTTTACCTCTGAACGGCACTTTTTTGCACACCATGGGCTAAATGGCCATGTCACATGGACCCCGAAGGCTCAGAGAAGGTTGGGGCAGGGGACCCACTGGAACAGCTGTTGGGAGACAGATGGTAGTCTCCCGTCAAGGCCATCCAGCGTGTTCTTTAACATGCACAGGGTATGGCTCTCCAGCACACGGGGCCACGGCTTAACATCCCATCCTATTGACGGCGGCCTTTCCAAGCTCATCGGTGTCCCCTACTGACCGTGGGTAGGACAGGGAATTTTGCAGAGATAAATCTCAACGCTGACCCAGCTGGGACTCAAACCTGGGAACTACAGATTACGAGCCTGGCGCACTACCGACTGAGCCACCCCCTTAGGAGACCTGTTGCCAAAGGTTTCCAGATCAGATCCTCGAGTACATTATGCTCACCCATTTGCAGGTGCAGGGGACTCGGAGTTCATTTTAATGGACGATAATGCCTGCGTACATAGAGCTCACCTAGGGATCATTTATTTTGAATGTGAAAGTTTGGATTGGTCTGAAATATCAACCGACATCAGTCCTATTGAGCATGTTTGACTGTGAGTCTCGGCCCTCCTCGCAGATGCCTCCGTAATCTAAAGACAGCTCTTTATAATGCCATTGGATTTTTACTGCTTCTAGAATCCATTGGAGTTTGTTTTTTTTTGGCAATACGAGGAAGCAGTGTGAATCCTTCATTGTTATCAGAGGTGATTACACCCATTATTAACTTCGTGTTTATTCAACTTCTTGGTCTTTATGGGGGCGGGGGTGGCTCAGTCGGTAGCGCGCCAGGCTCATAATCTGTAGTTCCTAGGTTCGAGTCCTAGCTGGGTCAGCATTGAGATTTATCTCCGCAAAATTCCTCGCCCTGCCCACGGTCAGTAGGGGACACCGATGGGCTTGGAAAGGCCGCCGTCCGTCGGATGGGACGTTTAGCCGTGGCCCCCTTATGCGGGAGAGCCATACCCTGTGCACGTTAAAGAACACGCTGGATGGCCTTGACGGGAGGCTACCATCTGTCTCCCAACAGCTGTTCCAGTGGGTCCCCTCCCCCAACCTTCTCTGAGCCTTCGGGGTCCATGTGACCTGGACATTTAGCCCATGGTGTGCAAAAAAGTGCCGCTCAGAGGTAAAACAACACAACAACCCAACTCTTGGTCTTTAATTCCTTCACGTAAACATGATAATTAACTAAGCAACAATTCATCTTATAATCTTCATCTTTTGTCCAGAACTGTAATGCTACTGACCATCTTTCTGGCCGAGGGTTATCGCTCTTGGCTGCAGATCAAAGGGATCTGGGTTCGAGTCCCGGGTAAGGTACAGAGCTCTGCGCGGATACGGATATCCACAAGTAGAAATATGTTATGAAGCTACTAAAAGTGGCTTGCACTAAACGGAAATTCAGAATGAAAAGAATTTTCGTGTTGAAACAAATCGCCACTCAAAAAGATGGTAAAAATTCTTTCATTTCGTTCATTCAGAAAATTTTTAAAGTCATCGAATGTGAAAGCGTCAAATGCCCTTCTACATTGTTATTGGTTGAGGACAAATTCTTAGGCCACAGCATTTTGTTGCATTGTGGGTCATCAACCTAAACGTTAGTGATTTGTAAAATTCAGCGAAGCTAATGTTCATTTAGTTTCAAGAACATTGTTAAATATTAATGCATTATAGATGACTGACATGAGTGAGAAAACCCTGATTCAGTGATATTTACTTTAAAAAGGAAAAAAATTGGATTCGGATAAAGCCACAAATTTTAAAACTTATTTTATGTGAAAGAAACGATATATAACTTAAAAAAAAAATTACTCAAATGTTGCATAGAAAATGTTAATTAAATAAGTGAAAATTTCAGTGGTGGTGACAAAATTTACACAGTGAAATGTAGAGGTGTAATATATTGAGTTGGGTTGTTTTACCTCTGAACGGCATTTTTTTGCACACCATGGGCTAAATGGCCAGGTCACATGATCACCGAAAGCTCAGAGAAGGTTGGGGGAGGGGACCCATTGGAACAGCTGTTGGGAGACAGTTGGTAGCCTCCCGTCAAGGCCATACAGCGTGTTCTTTAACGTGCACAGGGTATGGCTCTCCCGCACACGGGGACACGGCTTAACGTCCCATCCGACGGACGGGGGCCTTTCCAAGCCCATCGGTGTCCCCTACTGACCGTGGACGGTGCGGGGAATTTTGCGGAGATAAATCTCAACGCTGACCCAGCTGGTACTCGAACCTGGGAACTACAGATTATGAGCCTGGCACGCTACCGACTGAGCCACCCCCGCCCCAATATATTGAGTAATAACTAGAAGAATGGCTATCGCCTTTGGCGCATATGGAAACCTCATTTTCAAAGAGAATGAAGTTTTTCGTTTACCTAATTTTTTTTCACTCCTTAAAGGTTTTAATTCGAACATGTGGATGATGGTGAAAATGCAAACAATAATCAATATATTAGTAATTATAGAACTGGAAAATTATTAACCTTTTCTACTTTAATTTAAAAAGTTACTTTTGTCATACCCCTCTGAGTAAAGGTGGCAGATTGTTGCTCTCAGTGGCTTATCTCTTGACACACTTCCACCGAAATTTCGAATTTCTTCCACAAATAGATCACTTGAAACATTTTTTAAAAATTTTGCCGTTTCCATATTTAGTAATTTTCGTTAGTAATTAGTCGTTAAAGTAATTTTCGTTAGTAGTTAGTAATAGTAGTTTCCATTAGTAGTATTAATAATTAATAACGATGTAAATTAAAACTACTTAAGGATTTGAAAAAAAAAACGAACTCTAGTATTTCATAAGTACCAAAGGAATGTCTTCCCGTAATCATGAATGACTGCATTTAAAAAGGAGAATAAACGCAAAACCATTGCCAAAATGGCATTTATGTAAATTTCTATCTCCGTTTTATGTAAGTCCTTTTTAACGCGTTTTCTTTTCCCAGTTTTCTGTAGCAAAACGTCTTTAAAAAATCTTAAAATCTTGTACGTATATGAACTCTCATAAATACACTGCTCGACATTGAAAGTGTCCCACCCAGATTGGGTTGTTTTACCTACGAGCGGCACTTTTTTCCACACCATGGGTTAAATGGCCAGGTCACAAGGACCCCGAAGGCTCAGAGAAGGTTGGGGAAGGGGACCCACTGGAACAGCTGTTGGGAGACAGATGGTAGCCTCCAGTCAAAGCCATCCAGCGTGTTCTTTAACGTGCACAGGGTAGGCTCTCCCGCCCACGAGGCCACGGCTTAGCGTCCCATCCGATGGACGGCAGAAGAAGATGACCGATGGGCTTTTGAAGCCCATCGGTGTGCCCTTCTGACCCAACTGGGACTTGAATCTGGGAACTGCAGATTACGAGCCTGGCGCGCTACCGGCTGAGCCACCCCCGCTCTTGATTTTATAAGGTAAATGGGTACTTGGGGGCAAGGGACAAATGTGTCCCTATGGTATTTTTCAATCGGAATTATTAATAAAGTTGTCACTCTTTGTAACAGAAATATATATGGATACTAATGTCTTCAGAATTTTTTATTAGAATGAATGCAATAAATAAAAAAGCATGGACCATTGATGAAATAATGACAGTAACATGATCAATTTTGCCGATAGTACAAATAGAGTTTCTACAGTTACGGTTATAGTACAGTTAGAGTTTTTGTTCAAGGTCCGTTTTTCTGGTTTGCCCATTCGGCACAAACTCGTCTTTATTATTATTTACTTCAATTGGCAAATGATCACCTATTTTGATCATCTATTTAAATGCTTTAGAGAGTAGACATAAATATGGGACTTATTTGTCCCTTGTGAAAGTGAATGGGTTAAAAAAACACGCTGGATGACACTTAGGGAAGGTTTCCATCCGGATCCTAAAAGCTGCCCAGTGTATCCCTTTCTTCTCTGAGGGGCGGGGGTGGCTCAGTCGATAGCGCGCCAGGCTCGTAATCTGTAGTTCCCAGGTTCGAGTCCCAGCTGGGTCAGCGTTGATATTTATCTCCGAAAAATTCCCCGCCCTGCCCACGGTCAGTAGGGGACACCGATGGGCTAGGAAAGGCCGCCGTCCGTCGGATGGGACGTTAAGCCGTGGCCCCGTGTGCGGGAGAGCCATACTCTGTGCACGTTAAAGAACACGCTGGATGGCCTTGACGGGAAGCTACCATCTGTCTCCCAACAGCTGTTCCAGTGGGTCCCCTCCCCCAACCTTCTCTGAGCCTTCGGGGTCCATGTGACCTGGCCATTTAGCCCATGGTGTGCAAAAAAGTGCCGCTCAGAGGTAAAACAATCCAACCCAACCCTTTCTTCTCTGCAGTCTTGAGATCCTTGTGGCTTGGCCTTTTAGCTGTGTGTAAAAATAGTATCGCTTAGAGGTAAAAACACCCAATTGAGTGACTGTCATGAGAAATGACACCGAACTTCTATAATGAGATGTGTTCACAGGAAAGGACAATTCATTTGTGGAGTTGCTGAAATTATGAAATGCTGTCTCACCTTATTAGACGCAATAAACGGAAATTCCCAGTGAGATGTGTTACTCATTTGGATGATAAACCTGACTCTTGAAGTAGTAAGGTGAAAATAAATCAGAAGCATCCGTTACATGGTAGACTAACAGTTATTAACCTTCTGCCCTAATAACAGGCGTGGTTTTATTCAATTATCATGAAAAAGGCAATGAGACGTTGTCTGGAAAATCATTTACAATTGGTAGTGGATTTTTATGAGGTCAGTGTCTTTACTCCTAACCAAGCATGGACGGGAAAGTGGAGCTGAGCGCTGTAGTCACTGGCCCCTGGGACCTCATAGGAGCAAGATTTTTTAAATAACAATAATTGTTTGTTTTTTTTTTCAGGAATTCCACAGAATTGGGGAAACCTATTTTAAGCTTCACATACGAACTTCCAAAAGAATAAGTATCGAAATCTTGAAAAAGGAACCGAATATTTTATCGCAGCCTGGGCTCTCCTGCTACAAAATAAGTGGCAGTCCGCCCTTGCTCCTAACAAACGATTGGCTGCTTTTCAAATACGAAATATTGAGGTGTTGTTCAACGTGTCCATCTTTCAGACGAGAAAAAATTGATGGATGGTCAATTGTGATAATCCATAACACTCCTCGCGCCACAGGGGCGGGGGTGGCTCAGTCGGTAGCGCGCCAGGCTCGTAATCTGTAGTTCCCAGGTTCAAGTCCCAGCTGGGTCAGCGTTGAGATTTATCTCCGCAAAATTCCCCGCCCTGCCCACGGTCAGTAGGGAACACCGATGGGCTTGGAAAGGCCGCCGTCCGTCGGATGGGACGTTAAGCCGTGGCGCCGTGTACGGGAGAGAGCCATACCCTGTGCACGTTAAAGAATACGCTGGATGGCCTTGACGGGAGGCTACCATCTGTCTCCCAACAGTTGTTCCAGTGGGTCCCCTCCCCCAACCTTTTCTGAGCCTTCGGGGTCCATGTGACCTGGCCATTTAGCCCATGGTGTGCAAAAAAGTGCCGCTCAGAGGTAAAACAACCCAACCCAACTCGCGCCACAGGCTTTCATTTGACATACAAGTTGTTACGTTTGGCCTTCGCGTTCGAAAGATATAGTAGAACAATCCATGACATATTTTCCCCTTATTTTTTTTGAGGGGGAGAAGCAAAAGAGACAAATTTTAATAACCTGTAACACTCCCCGTGTCACAATTCATTTCATATGATGTATAACCCATTGGTTTCGTTCCTAGCATTCCAAAGATATATCGGAACAATCGTTTTCATATTTTCCCCTTTTTAGGGGGAAGAAAGCATGGGGATCAATTTTTCCTAGCCTGTGACATAAGCTTTCATTTGATACATAAATCATTAAATTTGTCTGTCGCATTCCAAAGTTATGATGGAACAACTGTTTTGACAAATACACAAACTGACAAACCAACAAACCGATAAATGACGTGCGAAAAGCAATAAGAAGATAAATAAAAAAAGACAACCATGACATTTCAGGATTCGAACCCCGGTCCATTTGCTCGCATAGTAAAATTTTCCAATCGATCGATCATATATATATGCAGTAAAATCTGAAAATTACGAACAGTTCAGGATCTATGAGTGTTTCTAAAATCAAGTGTTCCTTACAGTTGTGATGATATCCATCAGACCTGATAAGATTTAAACGTTAATATATTTGGTGAAGATAGACATATGAATTAACTTTATTCATAATCTCCCCCCCCCCATTTTAATCCTTTTGATAATATTAATAACCGGAAGGGAGATGAAAAAATATTCAACTTGCAACTGTCAGACCTCTGATGTAAGCAGCTGCTTGAGAGGGTATTTATTTATTTTTATTATATTACACATTTTTTAGAAGGTAATTTTAAAGACTATTAAATCGAAAGAAATGATACGTTACATTCAGGCTCGATCCAGCCGTTTTTGCCCAGTCTTAATTTTCTTCTAGATTGAGGTCTACACAGTAAGATATTCAGAATTCCAACCCGTACTTTAGGTTGGATTGTTTTCACTTCTGAGAGGCAATATTCTACGCAGTATAGGGTAAATGGCCAAGTCACAAAGACCCACTTGATAAGTTGGGAAGGAGAATCCCTATCCACTGGACACTTGCTAAATGGAGATTTGTCAAGGCCATCCAGAGTGTTGTTTAACTGTACACAGGATGACTGTCGTCACACAGGACCACGGCTGACGTCACACTCAAATGGACAGCGGTCTTTATTAGCCCACTGGTGGCTCTTTTCTCATTGAGGGTAGAACTGTGTTTGACGAAAAGAATCTCAACGCAGGCTTTGAACTCAAACCTAGAAACATTACGTTACGAAACTGATGAGTAATTGTCAACCTCCGCCACTACCGAATTCTTACATTTCACTAAAATCAATACAAAAATTTGATCAGATCTATACGGAATATCGATATGCTATTTGCCAACGTTTACCGCCTCTGGAACACTCGCACATTACAACCAAAGCGGATACTGCGCACTCATTACAACCAAAGCTGATCCTGCGCACTCATTGCAACCAAAGCTGATCCTACGCACTCATTACAACCAAAGCTGATCCTGCGCACTCATTACAACCAAAGCTGATACTGCGCACTCATTTCAACCAAAGCTGATGCTGCGCACTCATTTCAACCAAAGCTGATCCTGCGCACTCATTACAACCAAAGCTGCTATTGCGCACTCATTGCAACCAAAGCTGATACTGCGCACTCATTACAACCAAAGCTGATACTGCGCACTCATTACAACCAAAGCTGATACTGTGCACTCATTGCAACCAAAGCTGATCCTACGCACTCATTACAACCAAAGCTGATCCTACGCACTCATTACAACCAAAGCTGATCCTGCGCACTCATTACAACCAAAGCTGATACTGCGCACTCATTTCAACCAAAGCTGATGCTGCGCACTCATTTCAACCAAAGCTGATCCTGTGCACTCATTACAACCAAAGCTGCTATTGCGCACTCATTGCAACCAAAGTTGATACTGCGCACTCATTGCAACCAAAGATGATACTGCGCACTCATTACAACCAAAGCTGATACTGCGCACTCATTACAACCAAAGTGGATACTGCACACTCATTACAACCAAAGCTGATCCTGCGCACTCATTACAACCAAAGCTGATACTGCGCACTCATTTCAACCAAAGCTGATGCTGCGCACTCATTTCAACCAAAGCTGATCCTGCGCACTCATTACAACCAAAGCTGCTTTTGCGCACTCATTGCAACCAAAGCTGATACTGCGCACTCATTACAACCAAAGCTGATACTGCGCACTCATTTCAACCAAAGCTGATGCCGCGCACTCATTTCAACCAAAGCTGATCCTGCGCACTCATTACAATCAAAGCTGCTATTGCGCACTCATTGCAACCAAAGCTGATCCTGCGCACTCATTGCAACCAAAGCTGCTATTGCGCACTCATTACAACCAAAGCTGCTATTGCGCACTCATTACAACCAAAGCTGCTATTGCGCACTCATTACAACCAAAGCTGATCCTGCGCACTCATTACAACCAAAGCTGATACTGCGCACTCATTGCAACCAAAGCTGATACTGCGCACTCATTACAACCAAAGCTGATACTGAGCACTCATTTCAACCAAAGCTGATCCTGCGCACTCATTACAACCAAAGCTGATACTGCGCACTCATTACAATCAAAGCTGATACTGCGCACTCATTACAACCAGGGCATGTTTAGAACGAGCGGGTTTGGAACAGAGCGTAGGCTAACCCGGATCGAGAAAAGAAATAAAGGATGAGCTGTCTTAGTAAAAGGTGAAAGGGGCAAGATTGAGTGGAAAACGCCATTCCAGCATAAAGTTTTTCCCTCCGTTTTAATGGTTTATAGAAAAATGTTTTTTGGAAAATACGTGAAATATACAGTTTGTTTAATATTTTTTACCACTGTTCGGGTTAATGTGTTTTGAAAGAGGACAGGAGAAAAGCCCAGCTCTGGCCCATGATGGAACCTTTCAAAAATTATCATTTCGATCACCATACGAGCCCTCTTCTCCCGTAATAAAACAATAATTATCTGTCAAGTAGCTGCTGCTACAGAGAACTGACAGGAATCTTTCAGTATTAGCCTTAACTGGCATAGTGGTTAGACAGCTAGGGACTGTTCCAGCAAGGCAAACTTTGTGTGTTGTGTTGGCTCTACCTAAGGCAGTGGTCGGCAGTGACTTCGGTCGTAATAGGGCATGTCCTTGTATGAGAAGGCCTGTAAAAGCTACGAGTAGCTTCTAGGATTCTTCTATGTCCTATATGTCGCAAATAATAAAAAAAAAATAATAATAATATGTAAAGGTCAGATAGTTGTAACTTTGCTAATTATCATTAAATATATATTATCATTTAATATATATTAATGATTTTTGCAATTTAAATTTATTTGGCAAAATCACAGCTTATGCGGATGACACAGCGATAGTGTATTCGACTGAAACTAATAATGAGTTAGTGTTCAAGATAAACAATGACTTAAAAAGCATAAGAAACTGGTTTAGTAGTAATAAACTGCAAATAAATGTGGAAAAAACTAATTTTATCTATTTCGGCTTATTGAATACAAGTAAAGAGGTTGTCATAAAATACCATAATTCTGGTTGTAATTTGGTAAATGGTTGTGTATGTAAAACTATCGAACAAGTTGAATGTGTTAAATATCTAGGCATTATATCTATCATGGAAGAAACAAGTAGATACAGTGTGTAAAAAATTAAGATTTATTTTGTACAAGTTATATTATCTTAAATCATGTTCTCATAAGAAGTTGTTAATTTTAGTTTATTTCGCTTGGGTTCACTCAATTTTAAGCTATGGAATCACATGTTGGGGGGGGAGATTATATATCAAACCTACTCCCTCTAGTGAAATTGCAAAATAAAATTGTAAAACTAGTTTCAAATAGCAATATTAGCAATGTAAATTATCATTACATAAGCAATAATATATTACCCTTGAGAAAGTTATATTTATATAGAAGTCTTTTGTATCTACATAAAAGCAACAATTGGATCGAAAAACGGTTCATCCCATACGATACCAGATGTTCTACAAACATATTTCATGTTGTGAAATCAAAAAAAGAAATCATGCATAAGCATTTCAATTTTATTGCACCAAAATTATATAATTCTTTACCAAATAGTATAAAAGAAGAAAAAAGTGATTGTAATTTTAAGAAAAAAACCAAACTTTTTTTGGTAAATACTGAAGATATTGAAGACGCTTTTAATGTAATTTCTTAGTTTTTTTTATCCATTGCCAAAGATTTTCGTTTACAGTAGAATTTTGTTTTTGTAATCTGTAAGAGTTGTTTTGTAACTCCTAGATTACACAGAAATACTTGTAAAATGTATGTTTGTGTGTTTTTTATTTTTAATCGTTTTTTTTTTAATTTTATTTTATATTATTTCCTTTTGCTATTTTCCATCCAAATTTGATGGTAAATTTTTGTGTGTAATGTTTCTGTAAGTGAGAATGGAAAATAAATATTATTATTTATTATTTATTACCTACTACAAGCTCAATAAACATTGGAAAATATATCGATGCCATATGAAGAATGTCCAGTACCGGCAATGGTTGTAATATTTCAGTGTTCAAATATGCGTTGATGATAATTGAACTGGGTTGGACTGTTTTACTCTGAGCGGTACTTTCTTGCACACCATGGGCTAAATGGCCAGGTCACAAGGACCCCGAAGACTCAGAGAAGGTTGGGGGAGGGGACCCACTGGAACAGCTGTTGGGATACCAGATGGAGCCTCCAGTCAAAGCCATCCAGCGTGTTCTTTAACGTGCACAGGGTATGATTCTCCCGCACACGGGGCCACGGCTTAACGTCCCATCCGACGGACGGCGGCCTTTCCAAGCCCATCGGTGTCCCCTACTGACCGTGGGCAGGGCGGGGAATTTTGCGGAGATAAATCTCAACGCTGACCCAATTGGGACTCGAACCTTGGAACTAGCAGATTACGAGCCTGGCGCGCTACCGACTAAGCCACCCCCGCCCCTAATTAAATTGGAATTAAGAGTTTATAGTTGCTATCCCATAAGGATGCCGTCCCATGGCCGAGTGGTTAGCGCGCTTGGCTACTGATCTAAGGGACCCGGGTTCGAGTCCGGGTTCGAGTCCCGGGTAAGGCATGGATGTTCGTGTTGTTTTTCTGCTGAGGTCCTGCCATCCTCTCAGATCCTCTACTATGGTATATAAACTGACAGGCTCCTATCAGACCTCTGTGGCAAGCAGCTGCTTAAGGGGTTATTTTTTTTTTACCCATAAGGCTCCGGAACAAATCACTATGAATGAGGAAGTATCTACAGGAAAAGTGTTGTTGAGGTTTTAATAGAAATATGTATATGATAAATGGCATTTGTGTGAATATGAAGGTTTGGCATGTTAACGACTCTGCATCCTTAACTATGCATTGTCACATTCATTATCTTTGGTAATATTGTGGATACACAATTCCCATTTTACAGTTCGCCGAATTTTATACTTCAGATAACGATCTTTAAACAAAAACCGAAATGCACTATTCTCCTCGCTTAATCAATAGCCTGGAGTTATTCTTCACGTTTTAAAGAGGAAGTTGTTACACTTATTTTCACTTCATTATGCACAGCGCATTGAAAGCCCTGTGCAAACGCTCCTTTAACATTTGGTGGAAGAAATATTGAAAGCTTTTCGTTGTCACAGCTTGCAGCCTTGAGACGTTAAAATTAAAGGAAACTTCGAGGGTATAGAATACGGAACAGAAAGACAAGGCCAGCCTCTGAGGCAACCGGTAAAAATGAAGGTGAGCGAGATTTTTCTCGATTGCAATCGCATCTTGTCAATACATTTTTTTCTTTCATGTAAATCTATTTTCAGATATTACCCCTTCGTTGCGAAGCTTTCCAAGAGGAAAATTCTTTTTCTTATTTGTTTTTTCTGTTTGGAAAGGATTCAAATTTGAATTATAAAGATGGTAATTTTGTGTCTCAGCTATGGGTGAGACAAAAGGCATACAACCGAGGCCTTGAGGGTTTTGTCTGTAGTTCTCTCTAACAGGCCGGAAATTCTTATTTCGGGAAGAATTCGAGTCCTTGCTGACCTCTTCTTTGGAAGGTAACAGATGTTACTGTACTTTTGTGTTTGGCTGCAATCAAATCCAGATCCAGAAAAAAATTGGGGGGGGGGATGGACAAGAGGGTTGTTTTAGGGTTTGGTTGTTTTACTTCTGAGCGGCACTTTTTTGCACACCATGGGCTAAATGGCCAGGTCACATGGACCCCGAAAGCTCAGAGAAGGTTGGGGGAGGGGACCCACTGGAACAGCTATTGGGAGACAGAGGGTAGCCTCCCGTCAAGGCCATCTAGCGTGTTCTTTAACGTGCACAGGGTATGGCTCTCCCGCACACGGGGCCACGGCTTAACGTCCCATCCGACGGACGGCGGCCTTTCCAAGCCCATCGGTGTCCAGGGGGGGAGGGACAAGAGACTGGATTTCCATTATAGTATAACATTTCTCCTCTCCGTTTCAGAAATCTTTAAAAACTTTCATAAAAAATTAACGTTTAATAATTTTTTGCCTCCTTTGCCCTTACCAGCATTCTCTGGAATAAATTCTCGTCAAGAGCAATTTTGGCAATTAAAGTTTGTTTAGTCCGTTGCTGAATTGAATCAGTAGCTTCCCGAAGGATTGGATTGTTTTATCTCTGAGCTGCGCTTTTTTTCCACCTAAATATTTACCCATTTCCCCCAAGGTTGCACCTGGGGGTCCTTGTGACCTCTCCATTTAGCTCATTGTGTTTTAGGAGATAGATGACAAAGCAAAAGTTCTATCTGCATCCTCAAAACTTGATCAGCATCAGCTTATATTGGCTACTTAATAATCGTCGAGGTTTTGCAGATGCTTGAGGTCTGTTGTATGTTGGCGATTTAAAAGAGATTTGTCTACTGGTTTATTAATAACTAATGATTGACTGAAAAAATGTACTGAGGTTGAAAAAAAGCCTGTGTTAAAAAAAATTTGCCTTACTAAATATTTGATAAAAGTTAATTACCAGAATGTAATTTTGCAAATTCTTCTGAATAAATTTTGCTCTTTGAAATGTAGTTATGTGTGATAATGCGAAGACACTCCTTTTCATTAGATTTTTGGGTTGTTTTACCTCTGAGCGGCACTTTTTTGCACACCATGGGCTAAATGGCCAGGTCACATGGACCCCGAAGGCTCAGAGAAGGTTGGGGGAGGTGACCCACTGGAACAGCTGTTGGGAGACAGATGGTAGCCTCCCGTCAAGGCCATCCAGCGTATTCTTTAACGTGCACAGGGTATGGCTCTCCCGTACACGGGGCTACGGCTTAACGTCCCATCCGACGGACGGCAGCCTTTTCAAGCCCATCGGTGTCCCCTACTGACCGTGGGCAGGGCGGGGAGTTCTGCGGAGATAAATCTCAACGCTGAACCAGCTGGGACTCGAACCTGGGAACAATAGATTACGAGCCTGGTGCGCTACCGACTGAGCCACCCCCACCGCACTTTCATTAGACAGTAACTCCCTGACTCAAAAACATTTGTCTGCCTTTCTCTGAATCGTACCTTCCAACAGGAGTGATGTATTCATAAACTCGTTCACACACAAATGCAAAATATTAATGTATTCAGTTCACGTAATTATTAGTCAACATCCTGTAACATATTTCTCTGTCTTTTGTAGTAAATGCCATCGTACTTGTCTCCAAAGAAATCTTCTTTATCTTCAGTTCCGTTTGTAATTGCGTAACTCTCGGGTGCAATCTGTGTCAATATTGCAACATCCATTCCTTCGCTTAATGTTATCAGTGTTCCAGTTCCGGCATTATCTTTAGACTGCGTTTTTTATACTTTAGTTTTTTACACAATTAAAAGAGAAACTTCTTACGCACTGTGTTCGTTTTATGGTAAGTGCAAACGTTTATATGTTTTTCATTTCGTTATCTGTTTTACATTATTTCTACAACATAAGGCGAAATATTCGAGGAAGTTTGGTTAATATATATTGAAATATAGGGCGAATCAAGTGTGTTTGTGTGGGGGGCAAGGTGACCCCCCCCCCCTTCTTGAGAACGTAGGAAAGGTAATGATTGCAAAAAATATTAAACTTATGCATATTTCGACTTCTTTTCCAAGAACGTTTTAAAGACCTCTGAAACGTCGTAGACATGCGTTATTTCGCAGTTTGACTATTCGATCTTTTATTTTTTCTGGGTCAATCGAGTCGTTTCCCCCCCCCCCTACACACACACACACCTTTTATTTTATTTCCCCCCCATATATTCAGCCCTGTTAAAATAGTACAACGAGCGACTCACTTTTTTTTTGGGGGGGGGATCTTTTATTTTTTCTGGATCAATAGAGTCGTTTCCCCCCCCCCCCTACACACACACACACCTTTTATTTTATTCCCCCCCCTATATTCAGTCCTGTTAAAATAGTACAAATGACCAACTCAGGGGAAGATTTCACAAACTTGCTTTGTTAAGAGTGAAATAATCAAAGGATGAGCCAAACAAGATTTCCTCAGAGCATTGGAACGCATTTTTTTCTAATTAATGATTATTCCCACAGGTTATGACAGAACATCTGGCCATGCCTCATTCTCCAACCACCAGATGACGTTTTCCCATTCTTAGCTATTTAATTCACAATTGAAACGTAAACTTTAGAAGCTTTTAAAAACTACAGCAGGGCGTACCCTTGGGGAGGGACCAGGGGGTCGGGACCACTCTCTCCCCCCCGAAAATCCGGTCATCTTATACGAAATCTGAAACTTTTGTATCTTCTTTGAAATCCAAAAGGTGTCTTTGAATAGTTTTATTTCATCCCCATAGTATGTTCGACACTAAAAATAGATTTAAAAAACAAATATATAAAAATTTTATTCTGTGTAGAATATCACTTTAACCATTTTTGTCCGGTGGAATATTTACTGAGGTCTTATTCTCAGACAACCTTCCCCTCTCACAACAACCCCTCCGAAATTTATGTTAGAGATTTGAAATTGTGATGGTAAATAAAGCCTAGCGATGATGGCCTCACTCGCTGAATTCGCATTCACTTCAAAGGAAGAGAGACCCCCCCCCCCCGCAATTTTTGTTTAAATAGGTTATCTCGTAATTCAAAACAAAAAGAGATCATTAAGAACAAATCTCAGATAATTTACTTAAAAAAAATACCCCTTCAAGCAACCGCTTGCCACAGAGGTCTGACAGGAGCCTGTCAGTTTATATGCCATAGTAGAAGGTCTGAGAGGATGGCAGGACCTCAGCAGAGAAACGACACATACATCCATGCCTTACCCGGGGCTCGAATCCAGGTCCCTATGATCAGTAGCCAAGCACGCTAACCACTCGGAGGAGTATAATTTGTGTTTTGATTAAATTTCCATTTTTTTAAATATTCCAAAATGTTTTAATATAGTAGCAAAAAATTAATTATTTTATTTTAAACTAAATTACTGGTAAATAAGTTTATAAAATTAAATCATTCAAACTTTATATATATATAATTTTGTTTCTTTTGTTTTCTTCCCCTTTTTGTGCCTAAATTGCCACCTAAATAAGACTGGCAGCTGTCTGGACCCGATCTCATCCTGGAGTCTCTGCCTGGTCAAGGGCTTCATACCGACTTCATTTGCTCTTTAGCCTTGTGCTGGGAGAAAATGCAACTTTTTCACTTTAAGGAATAAATGGGAAATTCTTCTTTTGTTGTTAGGATTGATAAACTACTAGTATTCGTATTTATCCAATCATGAATTACTACTTTTGAAAGATTCAGAATTCGCAAAATGAGAACCTTCACTCCCTTTGAAAACGAGCATATCATATTCGCCAGAGGTGAAAGGTTATTCTTTATCTATACTGCCTGGTCAAATTATTATTCAAACATTATTATGTTAAATTATTACGAAGCACGATGGAACAAATCAATGTATGAAAAATTTCTGAATGACATAAGTATTCTACGTTACTACGAAGTCCTATAAAGGCTTTAAAGGTGGGATGTTTTATCTCTGAGAGGCACTTTTTTGCACACCATGGGCTAAATGGCCAGATCACATGGACCACGAAGGTTCAGAGAAGGTTGGGGAAGGGGACCCACTGGAACAGCTGTTGGGAGACAGATGGTAGCCTTCCGTCAATGTCATCCAGCGTGTTCTTTAACGTGCACAGGGTATGGCTCTCCCGCACACGGGGCCACGGCTTAACGTCCCATCCGACGGACGGCGGACTTTCCAAGCCCATCGGTGTCCCCTATTGACCGTGGGCAGGGCGGGGAATTTTGCGGAGATAAATCTCAACGCTGACCCAGCTGGGACTCGAACCTGAGAACTACAGATTACGAGCCTGGCGCGCTACCGACTGAGCCACCCCGCCTTAAAGGTGTGATGGAATGCCGGGTCAAGAGCGATGTGGCTAAGATATCCGACTTGGCTGACTTCAAATGAGGGCTCGTCGTTGGAAAGCGACGGGCGCGAACATTTGTAATGGAGGTGATAGAACTCAGTGGCAAATCACGGGGACAATATCCCAAGTGTATGTGGAATGGCAACGATCTCAAGAAACGTCAAACGTGGCAAATGGGGGAGAAGAGAGTCTCTGGCAGACAGAGAGAGGTGTTTGTTGGCACGAGCTGTACCACGAAACAGAGCTGCTGCAGTTCATCAGCTGAGAGAGAGATGACCGCTGAAAGCTCTTCAAAATCCATTTCAAGATTCTTCAAAATCCATTCAAGGAGAACTATGCGCAACGCAGGAAAACTTTGAAATTTGAGAATGGACCATGATGATACATAAGATGAAGTTTATGTAAATACGATGATACATATAACACCGTCATTTATTTAGTGTTACATAAAAAAAAACTCTTCAAGCAGCTGTAGCAAATATTCTCTACGCCATAGAGAAGATCAGTGAAGAAAGCGAGACCTCACCAGAAAGACAACACAAACGCCCATGCCTTACCTGGGGCTCGAACCCAGGTCCCTTTGATCAGTACCTGGGGCTCGAACCCAGGTCCCTTTGATCAGTACCTGAAGCTCGAACCCAGGTTCCTTTGATCAGTACCTGAAGCTCGAACCCAGGTTCCTTTGATCAGTACCTGGAGCTCGAACCCAGATCCCTTTGATCAGTACCTGAAACTCGAACCCAGGTCCCTTTGATCAGTACCTGGGGCTCGAACCTAGATCCCTTTGATCAGTACCTGGGGCTCGAACCCAGGTCCCTTTGATCAGTACCTGAAGCTCGAACCCAGGTTCCTTTGATCAGTACCTGAAGCTCGAACCCAGGTTCCTTTGATCAGTACCTGGAGCTCGAACCCAGATCCCTTTGATCAGTACCTGAAACTCGAACCCAGGTCCCTTTGATCAGTACCTGGGGCTCGAACCCAGGTCCCTTTGATCAGTACCTGAAGCTCGAACCCAGGTTCCTTTGATCAGTACCTGGAGCTCGAACCCAGGTTCCTTTGATCAGTACCTGAAGCTCGAATCCAGGTCCCTTTGATCAGTACCTGGGGCTCGAACCCAGGTACCTTTGATCAGTACCTGGGGCTCGAACCCAGGTCCCTTTGATCAGTACCTGAAGCTCGAACCCAGGTTCCTTTGATCAGTACCTGGGGCTCGAACCCAGGTCCCTTTGATCAGTACCTGAAGCTCGAACCCAGGTTCCTTTGATCAGTATCTGAAGCTCGAACCCAGGTTCCTTTGATCAGTACTTGAAACTCGAACCCAGGTTCCTTTGATCAGTACCTGAACCTCGAACCCAGGTTCCTTTGATCAGTACCTGAAGCTCGAACCCAGGTTCCTTTGATCAGTACCTGGAGCTCGAACCCAGATCCCTTTAATCAGTAGCAGAAAAGGTTAACCACTTGGCCAAGGGACCGCAATATTTATTGTTATCCTTACTTATTTATGATGTAGTTTTTTTAGCGTCATAAATAAGAATTTTTTAAGGGTTCCGCAAATCTTTTTCGAGTGCGAAAGGGCTTCGTGGCCAAATTAAATTGGGAAACACTAATCTCGAGCAATGGTTCTCAAGTGTCACCACCAGAAAATTTTAATAATCGAAATAAAAAAGGATTCATGATAATTTTTATTATCGTATAAATTTTCTGCATAAGGACTTTTTCATCTACATGCTCAGCATTTCATTTTATTTAATTTTTCTCCATGCGGCCACATAGAATTTCTCGTGGTCGCTAGTTCGATCACGAGAAAATATCTCTTGAGAACCACTCGTCTGCAGTATAAAAAATATAGGACTTAGATAATGCTGACGATTTGGCCCTTTGGAAAATGATGTTAGCTGGATGAACTTTTTCATTAAAGTTGTTGATCAGACTGGTAACAGGTTTCATAAGGGAGAGAAAATTAAAGTGATTAAAATTGGTCCTCTGAGTGGTGTTCCAGTTCTTTTCAATGATTGTTCTCTTGACCAGGCTTCCCCTTTACAAAAAAAAATAAATGGTTCCTAACCAACTGATGTCGTCCCCCTAATTTTTTCATTAAATCGCCAAAAACTGATTTTTGTTATTCATTATCATATTTTTGTGTCAAAAGCTCCAAATCCAGATTCTTTATCCCGTAATCTAGATTTTAGTTTCATATGTCTCCTAATCCAGATTTTTGGCGTCACATATCTACTATTCCATATATTTTTTGCATTATGTACCCCTAATGCAGTTTTCTACTATCGTATTAAACTATCATATTAAACTGTATTATTACTTATTATTATGTATCGTATTATTTAGCGTATTAACTGTCTTTTTGTTGCCGCTTAAACCCAATCCAGCAATGTTCGAATTATTAAAATGAGTGTTTGTTTATTGAACAAAGGGACCTGGGTTCGAATCTCGGGTTAGGTATATGCCATAGTAGAAGGTCTGACAGGATAAAAAATAAATAAATAAATACCCCCTCAAGCAGCTGCTTGCCACAGAGGTTTGACAGGAGCCTGTCAGTTTATATGCCACAGTAGAAGGTCTGAGAGGATGGCAGGACCTCAGCAGTAAAACGACACAAACAGCCATGCCTTACCTGGGGCTCGAACCCAGGTCCCGTAGATCAGTACTAACAGGCCTCTGTCAGGCCTTTGTGGCAAGCAGCTACTTGAGGGGGTATTTATTTAATTTTTTTTTATTTTAAAGAACGAATCAACAATATCTGTATGTTACTTTGGAGACAATGTGGAATACCCTATATCACCTAATACAAGAATCTCCGCAAAAATTCCCCGCCCTGCCCACGGTCAGTAGGGGACATCGGTGGGCTTGAAAAGGCCGCCGTCCGTCGGACAGGACGTTAAGCCGTGGCCCCGTGTGCGAGAGAGCCATACCCTGTACACGTTAAAGAACACGCTGGATGGCCTTGACGGGAGGCTACCATCTGTCTCCCAACAGCTGTTCCAGTGGGTCCCCTCCCCCAACCTTCTCTGAGCCTTCGGGGTCCATGTGACCTGGCCATTTAGCCCATTGTGTGCAAAAAAGCGCCGCTCAGAGGTAAAACAACCCAACCTAATACAAGAAAACAGAAAACAAAGATAAAACTTCTGATATAAGTGATGACCTTGTGTTCTCTTTTTTACCCTATATATTTCATTTATAAATTAGGTATTTGTTTATATTGTTTAAATATAAAATTATTTCTTCAGTTGTCGTATGCCAAAAATAATTAAACTTTTTTCGCTTTTAAAAGAGACACCATGAAATGTAAATTCAGAATATTTTTACCAACCACAAAGAATTGCGAGTTATGCGAAACAATTCCCAAAAACTTAAATAAGAGAAGAAATCATTGTAACTATGATGCTGTCGGACATATTATGAACCACGTGACCACCCACTGCCTCTTTTCAGTTTCACATTAGAAACTAAAAGGTTACCTAGGATTACTAAAAAAAATTATCTAAAAATATGACTAACTCAGTACATTTCGTTACTTTTAGAAGAGCTTTAAGTATTATGAATCCTGTTCTTCAAAGTCAACCATGTCTATACAATGATCGCAACTTTGATTGCCCAATTGACGTCGACAATTCTCATAAATCATTTTTTAATTATTTGTCATTCAACAAGTACTCTATGACAGTGGTTCTCAACCTTTTGTGCTTCACGTACCCCCTGGAAATGTATATGTAACTGGCGTAACCCTTGTATAGACAGATAAATGTATATATAGACAGATAAATGTAACCCTTGTATAGACAGATAAAACTATAGTTATAGTATAACAAGGGCAATAAAATAAAACATATATATTTATACACATTAAATTTTATATTCATAAATTACATATATCGATAAATGCAAAAAAAGACATAAACAATTTAGCAAATCTGATAAAATTATAAACATATTACTGAGTAATCAGTGAAATGGACTTGTTACTAGATCTAGCGACTTTTGAGCTCTCACGGCGAACCCCAAAAACTTTTACCGCTTACCCACGTTGAGAACTCCTACTCTATGAGATCAATACTTGATTGGCAAGTAATTGGCGATTCAATAATGCAGTAGCCTCTTTATTTCGGGGTGGGGGTCGGGTCCCGAAGGATCCGCCCCCCATGGGGAAAGCACGTGCTCCGTCTCACGACACAACACGTGCTTGGCAAAAACTTTTACCGCTTACCCACGTTGAGAACACCTACTCTATGAGATCAATACTTGATTGGCAAGTAATTGGCGATTCAATAATGCAGTAGCCTCTTTATTTCGGGGTGGGGGTCGAAGGTCCCGCCCCCCATGGTCGGGTCCGCCCCCCCCCCCCCCCATGGGGAAAGCCCGTGCTCCGTCTCGTGACACTACACGTGCTTGGCAAAGAGAAGCCTAGAAGTAGAAGATGAAGTTTGCCTCAGAGGAGAGCAGTAGGGACTTGGAGTATGGGTGGTGTTAAAGGGGGTGCAGAGTGCAGCCCAGGTGAAAAAGGAAGATGAGTAGTAGAGCGAAAGCAGCTCCTGGTCTCAAAGAAGAGAGTCCTATGAGCCGGCAGACAAGCCAGCCTATGTCCCTCAAGTGTGCCCTGACCCAAGCACTCTCGATGGACACCGTGACCACCTCGCCTGCTACCTCATTGATCGCTTGGGAGCTCCTGAGTTCGTTAGCGAACCCTTCCGTAATCGGGCACCTGAGGATATAGTGCCCGACATCCGCATCTGGAGCCCTGTCGATATGGGGGCGGGGGTGCTCAGTCGGTAGCGCGCCAGGCTCGTAATCTGTAGTCCTAGGTTCGAGTCCCAGCTGGGTCAGCGATGAGATTTATCTCCGCAAAATTCAAAATTCCCCGCCCTACCCACGGTCAGTAGGGGACACCGATGGGCTTGGAAAGGTCGCAGTCCGTCGGATGGGACGTTAAGCCGTGACCCCTTGTGCGAGAGAGCCATACCCTGTGCACGTTAAAGAACACGCTGGATGGCCTTGACGGGAGGCTACCATCTGTCTCCCAACAGCCGTTCCAGTGGGTCCCCTCCTCCAACATTCTCTGAGCCTTCGGGGTCCTTGTGACCTGGCCATTTAGCCCATGGTGTGCAAAAAAGTGCCGCTCAGAGGTAAAACAACCCAACCCAAGCCCTGTCGATATGTCGACTGCGAGGTCTCATTGTCTCAGTTTCCTTATAATAACTTCTAAAGTTGCCGTACGTGTTTCGCCACTCAATTAAAATAATAATAAAATTAATAATATTACGTTTTAAGATGTGCGAAGATAAAGGTCCAGATGTAAAAAATTAAACTAAGACTTCCGCTGCCCCCATCGCATGCATCTACATGGTTCCATTTTTGTCTGGAATTGGACTTGTCTCAGTCAGTACCATTCAGTGAATGTAACCTGATATTCCCAAGTTCAAATCCTCATCGTGCTTGCATTGAGATTTCTACCGCTAACTCCCATCTTCCCTCAGTGAGAAAGAGGACACCGTTGGGCTTGGAAGGGAAGTCTCCTTCGGGTGAGACGTTAAGCCATAGTCCCATGGACATGATATCCGTATCCTATGCATGTTAAAGAAACACTGGGTGGTTTTCACGAGGCCTTCTATCTGTCTTCTAATAGCAACAGAGTGGGTTGGGTTGGGTTGTTTTACCTCTGAGCGGCACTTTTTTGCACACCATGGGCTAAATGGCCAGGTCACATGAACCCCGAAGGCTCAGAGAAGGTTGGGGGAGGGGACCCACTGGAACAGCTGTTGAGAGACAGATGGTAGCCTCCCGTCAAGGCCATCCAGCGTGTTCTTTAACGTGCACAGGGTATGGTCTCCCACACACGGGGCCAAGGCTTAACGTCCCATCCGACGGACGGCGGCCTTTCCAAGCCCATCGGTGTCCCCTACTGACCGTGGGCAGGGCGGGGATTTTTGCGGAGATAAATAGCAACACAGTGGATCCTTTTCCTGGAAGCCCTTGATCCTTGTGACCTGTCCAGTAATGCCTTTCTCTTACAAAACCTGCTAACAGCGAAAGAAAAAAGAAAAATTTATTTCCCTGAAAAAATATTAAATGTAAGCAGAAGTAGTAATGAAGAATGAATGCGCTCCACGTAATGTATCGATAACATATGCTCGATAATAGGACTGACCTGAGACACTTCCTGTTTTGGCATATGGCAATACTCACAGCTAAGAGCGAAAATAGCATATGGCTGAAATATCATATCTAATGGCAGGTATTCGGATAATGTGCATTCTTCTGTGCTCACATTAGTGATAACATCTCTCTTCACATTCCAGGTTTAATGTCAACTTAAGCGTTGCCAAGGTCAGGAATTTCTCTAGACCCCACTGAGATAGCAAAAGAACTTCTCCCCGAGATACGAAAAAAATGGTCGCCAATTAGGTTGGCCACATTTGAGAAATAATCTTCGTTTAAAGCTACCTAGCACTGAAAGTGAATGTACAGTCGCTCAAAAAGGTATCCGAACACTATGGTTGATTAAAGAATTCAGAAAAAATATCTGGCAACGATTTTTTTAGAAATTAGTGATCTTGCAACCTTCGTGTCACGTGACACGAAGGTTGCCAGATCACTAATTTCTAAAAAAAAATCGTTGCCAGATATTTTTTCTGAATTTTATAATTAACCGTAATGTTCGGATACTTTTTTAATATATGTAATGCGTATGAATATATAATGCAATGAATATGGAGCGTGTGCAGTTACCGTTCACAGCAAACTGGAGCGGTTGCGGTTAATGTTCACAGCACATTGGATCGTGTGAGCTCTCAAAGACCTAGATCGTGTGGGCTCACTCACGGAAATATTGATCGTGTGCAGTTACCGTTCACAGCAAACTGGAGCGTGTGCAGTAACTGCACACGCTCCAGTTTGCTGTGAACGGTAACTGGAGCGTGTACAGTTGCTGTACACGCTCCAGATATTTTTCCTGAATTCTGTAATCACGTGACACGAAGGTTGCCAGATGACTAATTTCTAAAAAAAATCGTTGCCAGATATTTTTTCTGAATTCTTTAATCAACCATAGTGTTCGGATACTTTTTTGAGCGACTGTACATCTCCGTTCAAAACAAATCATTGGAGATTTATCTCGTGACTTATTGTGCTTAGCTTTCATTTGCCAGATTAACGGAATGATGATACCAACGGTGAATAATTGGGAAAGTCAAAATTTAAGCAGAATTTCTAACTACAGAAGATCAGTAAAAGCATTATTTGATTTCAAAGTGAAATTAAAAACAACTTTAAGGATTGTGACGTTGAAAAAAACAAATAATAGGTTTTGGTTTGGTTTGTTTTACCTCTGAGCGGCACTTTTTTGCACACTATGGGCTAAATGGCCAGGCCACAAGGACCCCAAAGGCTCAGAGAAGGTTGGGGGAGGGGACCCACTGGAACAGCTGTTGGGAGACAGATGGTACCCTCCCATCAAGGCCATCCAGCGTGTTCTTTAACGTGCTCAGGGTATGGCTCTCCCGCACACGGGGCCACGGCTTAACGTCCCATCCGACGGACGGCGGCCTTTCCAAGCCCATCATTGTCCCCTACTGACCGTGGGCAGGGCGAGGAATTTTGCGGAGATAAATCTCAACGCTGACCCAGCTGGGACTCGAACTGGGAACTACAGATTACGAGCCTGGCGCGCTACCACAAGGGCGGTAGTGACACACAAGGCGGTTTGTGAGCGATAGTGAGCCACCTCCGCCCCACAAATAATAGGAGAAACTTAAAATTTTATTTCGTTTGTTCGTGGCACAGTCATAACGACATAGTGTACATATTCTGGAATTAATTTACAAGGCCAAATTTTTTTCGTATGGGAGTGCCCAATGTTCGAAACCATGAATCAAATGAATTTTGAGTGTGAATAATATTTTCAATGTTGTGGCTAAGACACCAAGCCTACGTATTTGTATAGGTGCTTAGAATGACGGAAAGAATTTCGAAATCTATTCAGATGCCAAAAAAAATCAAATTTCCGCTATTTTCGATGTTCATTTTACATCAATATTGCAAACCATGACCGTAAAATTCCCGGCCCCGCCCTCGGTCAGTAGGGGATATCGATAGTCTTGAAAAGGCCGCCATCCGTCGGATGGGACATAAGTCACGTCCCTTATGTGGAGGAGAGCCATACCCTGTGCACGTTACAATGGAGTCCTTAATGGGAGACTACCATCGATCTCCTAACAGATGTCCAGCGTGTCGCCTTCCCCCAACCTTCTCTGAGCCTTCAGGGCCATAGTGACTTGGTGAAAGTGAATATATACCCGCCGCTCAGAGGTAAAACAACTCAACACGCAAACCATTAAGTTTTTCATTTAGTTTTAAAATCGAATGCATTTTTTTTCTTGGCCCAACCTTTTATAAACATAATTTTAACAACATAAATTTCTATCTCGATTTTTTTTAAAAAATGATGTGACAAAACATTGAAATGAGAGATAGTTTTAACAAGTATTTAACATAAAAAAAGGTGAAATTGAATTATATCTGTTCATCTTAAAGTAAAATATTTTCTTATTTAAATCATATTTTTTACACGTATTTTCCTCTTTTCTCTTTATTTAGGTATCAACGCATAATCTGTGCCATCAACTCGTATTTGTTCCGAAGCTGTTTGAGAATCAAGAATAAATCTAAAAAATCGTACAGCAAAATGGAACGGAAGAAGTGTCCAGAAATCAAATCTGGTGAAGTTTTTCGAGCGAGGTAACGAGCGCCTGAAAAAAAAATCTTTTTTTTTAACAAAGGAATAAATATTTCTGTTTCTTTTTTTTACTCCACAGATATTTGGTTGTCTTGGTAGTGCTGAACAATTCCATGGCAGTCATGTTTGCTTATCCCAGTTGCAACAGCATACCTGCTTCACCGGATTCAAATTCTCACAAAACCTTTGATTCACTCCAGAGGAGGAAAATCGGAAGTATAAGGGATAATCCTAAATTATTTAAAATCAGGCAGCAATTCGAAAACTCTTGTCTTGAAAATGAAGCTGAGAAATCGCCGAAGGACTTTTCGAAAAGCTCCACGTCTAGCTCGAAAGTTAACTCACCAATATCAAATAATTCCCCAATATTTGTATTCGGAAGCAAATCTTCAACAACCAAAGTTATCCACTCAGCTGGTAATGATTTGCCAGTTGAGAACGAAAACGGGAATAAGATGGGAACAAATTTACTCCGTAAGGAGAGGAAGTTAAGTCTAAAAGCGGGTAACTCCGAACAAGCCTCGGGAATACCTAATGAATCCCAAATATTAAAATGCAGTATAAAAAACTCTTATAATGTAAATCAAAATAGGAAAGAATTTGCAATATCAAATAATCGTCCATCAAATGCAGCAGATATTTTGCCAAATAGTAGTGGTTCGGAAACAAAACAAATAACAGCGCCAATCAGAAATATACTTTTGGAATCGAATAACTGTTCGCCTAGACGCTCATCCGAAACCGAGATTTCAGAAAAATACAGGAACGATTCCCTTTTTACGTTACCGGAGAAACTTTCTAAGACCTTATTGGAAAATGCTCAATCACTGAATAACGAAAATGTACCAAATAGTTCTGAGCCTGAATCCCTTACTCACAGAAGCCTTCCAGCATTATCTGCTCCACTGAAAACAGCAACGTCTGCCCAGAATGTGATAAAAGAAAACAGCGTCAAAAAAGCGATTCTGATATATGAAGGTCTCTCTAAGACTGATCTACTGAATAGCAAGAACCAGCCAAACGTCATCAAATACCCTAAGACTGTTTGCAGAAAAGAATCGTTCACTTCAAATGCCAAACGAGACGGAATCTGTCGTCGATCTTCGCGCAGGAATAGTATCAGGAAGTCGCTTGCACCGCCTGCAAAAGACGATTCGTCCAAATCCGTTTCTCCGATGAGAAAGAAAGACAATACGGACAGCGGAATCGTCTTCAAGCATGCAAAAGCAGATAGCGGCGTAGGCCTAAGTGAAACTGAAGACATTTTGCCAAGCAAGACAGACCCTCAAAGTGTCTATCAGACATTGGATATCAACCTACCCAAGCATTTTGATCCGTACGACAGGCTGCAAAGAATTCACGATATGGTCAGTCGGATACATAAGGGCCAATCATCCACGTGTGCTGCTTGTAAAGCGATTCCTTCGAGCAATCTGCAGTGCTCTCGGGTTCAGGGCACTTCCCTGCTGCAAGTGAAGTGCAACGAAATGAGCCCTCACCATCACCCCCCTTGTGTCTGCTTCTCCTGTCAGCATTCCATCTTCAGTTGCAGCCAAAATATGACGGCAAACACGAGCTTGTCATTGGACAATTTGAGCACCAGGGGTGATGAAGACAGCCTCTACTATAACCTCTGCTGCCTGGAATCGCCATCTTGCGACAGTTGGCGCAGATCGCGGAGGAGGCCAGTGTGTGAACAGAACGGACGACTCTGTGTCGTGAACTGTGACATGGAACGCTCAGCTTTTAAAAGGGAAGAGTTCTATGAGAAATTATCCGAGTGGCGATCAGCCCCAGTAGTTGCAGAGATCCCAGATACTTCTAAAGCTTTGAATTCTTCAAAACACATCTCTGGTGAGTATCTTAGTTTCCTTCTCTTTTTCTCCTTCTGTTCCCTTTCAGAAACATTCAAAACATGGGGCTGATGAAGTCTGCTTTCTTCATCTCTTGTATTTTAAAAAAATAAAATAAATAAATACCCCCTCAAGCAGCTGCTTGCCACACAGGTCTGACAGGAGCCTGTCAGTTTATATGCCATAGTAGAAGATCTGTGAGGATGGCAGGACCTCAGCAGAAAAACGACACATACATCCATGCCTTCAAAAAACTTCAAAACATATCTCGTGACTATTTTTACGAAGAACATTCAAAACGTTCCTGACATTCACCTGCAGAAGAAAAACCATTGCACTTACCTCAACAAAACTTTTACTGTCCTTCAAAGCCCTTCTCTCCAACATCTATGCAAAGTTGCAGAGGTCTGCACCAATTATAGAACGCTTTGTGGTATTCCTGTTGGGGAATACTCCGAAACTCTGAATGAATGCATTTTGCAAGGTCTTGCACACTTGAAAAATGTTTCCCAGTAAGTTCCTTTTTAAATTTTAGAAACAACCAAAAATCACATGGTGCAAGATCAGGTTAATATGTTGGTTTGATTTTTTTCTGCTCCAGATAGGCCATAACTTACCGGGTTTTGTGAGCATTGGTATTGTCATGAAGAAGGAGAACCCTTGACACACCTGTTGTGGAACATTGCTCCTTCATCTCCTTAACTGTTTTAGGCAGAACAATGTAGGTGTAGTGTTGAGCATTGGCATTGTCATGAAGGAGAACCCTTGACACACCTGTTGCGGAACGTTGCTCCTTCATCTCCTTAACTGTTTTAGGCGAAACAATGTTGGTGTAGTGTTGACCATTTATTGTCATTTTTCAGGTAAGGTGTCCACAGCTACCACTACTTGGGAAATGAAAAATTGTGAACATTCTTTTCCTTGAGCGAAAGTCTTGTTGGAGGATTTGGGGATGCGGTTCATCTTCCGCAAACCAAATATAATTGTCGATCTTTCCAGGAGTTGTTTAGTAATAAAACCACGTCTCATCACCTATGATAGGGGCGGGGGTGGCTCAGTCGGTAGCGCGCCAGGCTCGTAATCTGTAGTTCTCAGGTTCGAGTCCCAGCTGGGTCAGCGTTGAGATTTATCTCCGCAAAACTCCCCGCCCTGCACACGGTCAGTAGAGGACACCGATGGGCTTGGAAAGGCCGCCATCCGTCGGATGGGACGTTAAGCCGTGGCCCCGTGTGCGGGAGAGCCATACCCTGTGCACGTTAAAGAACACGCTGGATGGCCTTGACGGGAGGCTACCATCTGTCTCCCAACAGCTATTCCAGTGGGTCCCCTCCCCAAACCTTCTCTGAGCCTTCGGGGTCCATGTGACCTGGCCATTTAGCCCATGGTGTGCAAAAAAGTGCCGCTCAGAGGTAAAACAACCCAACCCAACCCAGCGTTTGGGACCATTACATTCAAACACTGCCAGCATCTCCTTGCAGGAGTCGACTCTAGACCTTTCTTTACTGATCTGTCAGTTGGCGAGGTAGCTATTTGGCACACAGATTCATCTCTGCTAACCTCCACCCTACCTAGGTCAGAGAGAGGACAATGGGCTTGGAAAGGCTGCCATCTGTCGGATGCGACGTTAAAACGTGGCTCTATATGTAGGAGAACCATCCCTGTGCACCATAAAGAACACTGTAAGTCCTTGATGGGAGGCTTCCATCTGTCTACCAACAGTAGTATAGTAGATCCCCTTCCTCAATCTTCTCTGAGCCGCTGGGGTCCTTGTGACCTAGCCATTTAGCCCATTGTGTGCACCCAAAAGCCATTCAGAAGTAAAACAACCCAACCCTTCACTTTAAACATCTTCTCCCAAATTCTCATGCAGCCCATTTCCTATGGCTCATTGCCACCTAAGTGCACCACCTAAGTGGAACAGTGTAGCAAACCATAGAAAGAGAAATGTAACCAAAGCGAGACCTGAACATAAATAAAATCATCCATGAATTTGGATTCTAACTCAGTTCTCTCTACCTCACAACTAACTTCGCCAAATATGCCAAACACTAAGCTTATAAGATATTCAAATTGTAAGAAGCTTGCAATTTATTAGTTTATGAATAAGTGGCACGATAACATTTTTTATCGCCCTTTACTAATTTACAAGGCCTGTTAAACCAATTATAGGGGCCTCTGGTCCCAGAAATAAATGATATTTTTCACTGATACCATCCTTTTTAAGACACTTGTACGGCTGTTGGGAGACAGATGGTAGCCTCCCGTCAAGGCCATCCAGCGTGTTCTTTAACGTGCACAGGGTATGGCTCTCCCACACACGGGGCCACGGCTTAACGTCCCATCCGACGGACGACGGCATTTCCAAGCCCATCGGTGTCCCCTACTGACCGTGGGCAGGGGGGGGAAATTTTGCGGAGATAAATTTCAACGCTGACCCAGCTGGGACTCGAACCTGGGAACTACGAGATTACGAGCATGGCGCGCTACCGACTGAGTCACCTTCGCACCTAGCAGATAAAGAGGGGCCCTTGCCCTATGGGGGGCCTTACCTTATTCCTGCCCAGGCAATTTAACCTAAATTCCTAATTTTATGGTCCCTTGAATGCTTACATTGAAAGCCATGAATCGTTACGTGGCGAGTGATTAGTACACTTGACTACAGATCAAAGGGACCTGAGTTACCGGTCCCCTGAGTGCATACACCAATGTCTTACATAACGTATATCGATGTTAAAAGCCTGTTAAGTACAGTCGCTAAAAAAAGTATCCGAACACTATGGTTGATTACAGAATTCAGAAAAAATATCTGGCAACGATTTTTTTAGAAATTAGTGATCTGCCAACCTTCGTGTCACGTGATTACAGAATTCAGGAAAAATATCTGAAGCGTGTACAGCAACTGTACAGGCTCCAGTTACCGTTCACAGCAAACTGGAGCGTGTGCAGTTACTGCACACGCTCTAGTTTGCTGTGAACGGTAACTGCACACGCTCCAGTTTACTGTGAACGGTAACTGCACACGCTCAATATTTCTGTGAGTGGGCCCACACGATCCAGATTTTTGTGAGCTCACACGATCCAATGTGCTGTGAACATTAACCGCAACCGCTCCAGTTTGCTGTGAACGGTAACTGCACACGCTCCATATTCATTGCATTATATATTCATACGCATTATATATATTAAAAAATATCCGAACACTATGATTGCTTACAGAATTCAGAAAAAATATCTGGTAACTTTTTTTAGAAATTAGTGATCTGGCAACCTTCGTGTCACGTGACACGAAGGTTGCCAGATCACTAATTTCTAAAAAAAGTTGCCAGATATTTTTTCTGAATTCTGTAATCAACCATAGTGTTCGGATACTTTTTTGAGCGACTGTACGCAATACAGACTCCTAGAAAAGTTTACTAGAGGCCAATTAAGGAAATAGTAGCATTTAGTTTTTCTTATGTGAAAATATATTAATGGAAACGTCTCTCTTTCTCACACACCTTAAGTGCGGCCTTGGATACCATAAATAACTGTGTTAAAGATTAAAGCTCTTAGCACGACTTGATGAAGAAATGCTCGACTTCTCCTTAAATGACTGCAGCATAAAGCTTGGCCCTTGCTTTCCTGGATAGTTACGCCCTATTAACCTGTTTCTACAGTTCATTTTCCCTAAGGCCGAATTTAACTGCTGAGCAAATGAACCCTGTGTGTTAGTAGACTTTATGGAGAAGAAAGGAACTGTGCATATTGTACAGTCGCTCAAAAAAGTATCCGAACACTACGGTTGATTACAAAATTCAGAAAAAATATCTGGCAACGATTTTTTTAGAAATTAGTGATCTGGCAACCTTCGTGTCACGTGACATGAAGGTTGCCAGATCACTAATTTCTAAAAAAATCGTTGCCAAATATTTTTTCTGAATTTTGTAATCAACCGTAGTGTTCGGATACTTTTTAATATATATATAATGCGTATGAATATATAATGCAATGAATATGGAGCGTGTGCAGTTACCGTTCACAGCAAACTGGAGCGGTTGCGGTTAATGTTCACAGCACATTGGATCGTGTGAGCTCACAAAAACCTGGATCGTGTGGGCCCACTCACAGAAATATTGAGCGTGTGCAGTTACCGTTCACAGCAAACTGCAGCGGTTGCGGTTAATGTTCACAGCACATTGGATCATGTGAGCTCACAAAAACCTGGATCGTGTGGGCCCACTCACAGAAATATTGAGTGTGTGCAGTTGCTGTACACGCTCCAGATATTTTTCCAGAATTCTGTAATCAGGTGACACGAAGGTTGCCAGATCACTAATTTCTAAAAAAAATCGTTGACAGATATTTTTTCTGAATTCTTTAATCAACCATAGTGTTCGGATCCTTTTTTGAGCGACTGTACCTCCCTAGTCTCCACAGATAGGTAAAGCACATCTTTAGGAGTAGTAAATTAAGACTTCTCAAGGGAAAAGAACACGAAAAATGATTCAACTTGTTGAAAATAAAAAAAAAAACTATAAGTTATTGTTTGATTATATTACTACACTACACCAAAAATTTTCCCAATTAAAAATATATGCTTATCTTTATCTGATGAATCAACTGGCGCATAACCATGAGATCCCAGGTTCGAATCAGGGAGGCGGGTGGTTGTTTAGTGTGGTTGGCTGTGGATCAAAGGGATTTGGATTCGAGCCTTGGGTACCTTTCAGAGTTTAGGCATATTATACTGATAGGCTCCCTTCGGTCCTCCGTGGCAAGTAGATACTTGAGAGATAATATTTTTATTATTTTTATCTTACCTAATCTCTTAAAAGGGGCAGCATTATATTTTTTCCGCAAAGAACGGCAGAGTTATTTCATACATGCTAAGATTTGAAAAATATTGGCATTGCCCCCCTCCCCCCTCCCCAACGTGAATAAATCGTGCAACCCGTTTTTCTATTGCAGCATTCTACATTTAAAAAACTCTAATACTAACAGATTTATTTTATTTTTTCATTTATTAACTCTATAAATTTGTTTTAACGACAGGCGATTCGTATGACAGTGATGAAGGTTGGGTCGACATCAGCGATTCAGAAGACGAAAAACTTCTACTTGCTGAAAACAGGTAAAAAAAAAAGTTAACTATTGTTACGATTTCAACTGTGCTCTCTTTCAGTAAAATTTTATTTAAATGCCGCGCAAAAAATTAATTAGTATTTTAACTTCCCATCATGTTTTCATTTCTGCAATTTTGTTGCGGGTCTGAACTAATATTGTATAGAAAAAGGCACGTTTAATTAATTAGCTAGTTCTTTATTTTTAATGTATAGAAGTAGATGTAATTAAATGTTAAATTAATATCATCATTAGTAATAATGAAGTATATATAATTAATACATAATTATCATATATTAATATATATAATTAATACATAATTATCATATATTAATATATATAATTAATACCTAATTATCATATATTAATATATATAATTAATACATATAATTAATACATATAATTATTACCTAATTATCATATATTAATATATATAATTAATACCTAATTATCATATATTAATATATATAATTAATACATAATTATCATATATTAATATATGTACATAATAAATAATACCAGCATAATGATATTTAATTAAATATTTTACATATGAAATAATAAATCATTGCAAACATTTCTGAAGAATTTCATTCTCTTATAAAAAAAAAATTGGAATTTGAAAAAAGGAAATCTCCTGGAATAAATAGAAAAAACTGGGAAATTGAAATTTATAATAAAAATCAGATCACTTTAAAATTAAGTCGTCCATAATTCTCAGAGAAAAACAGGCAAAACCAAATATTACGGATGTTATTAGTGAAAATAGGAAATTGAGCTCACCCCTTTCTCCGGAATTTGATAAATTTTTTCATACGTTAATTAATAGAAACATTACAAGCTGCCAACTGAAAATGGAGCTTCTGTCTCTTCCTACCTGGACAAAATTCATTCTTTTATTTCATCCCCACCTCCGGATAAAATTCATTCTTTCATTTCATCCCCACCTCCGGATAAAATTCATTCTTTCATTTCATCCCCACCTCCGGATAAAATTCATTCTTTTATTTCATCCCCACCTCCGGATAAAATTCATTCTTTTATTCATCCCCACCTCCGGATAAAATTCATTCTTTTATTTCATCCCCACCTCCGGATAAGATTCATTCTTTTATTTCATCCCCACCTCCGGATAAAATTCACTCTTTTATTTCATCCCCACCTCCGGATTATATTCATTCTTTTATTTCATCCCCACCTCCGGATAAAATTCATTCTTTCATTTCATCCCCACCTCCGGATAAAATTCATTCTATCATTTCATCCCCACCTCCGGATAAAATTCATTCTTTTATTTCATCCCCACCTCCGGATAAAATTCATTCTTTTATTCATCCCCACCTCCGGATAAAATTCATTCTTTTATTTCATCCCCACCTCCGGATAAGATTCATTCTTTTATTTCATCCCCACCTCCGGATAAAATTCACTCTTTTATTTCATCCCCACCTCCGGATTATATTCATTCTTTTATTTCATCCCCACCTCCGGATAAGATTCATTCTTTTATTTCATCCCCACCACCGGATAAAATTCATTCTTTTATTTCATCCCCACCGCCGGATAAAATTCTTTCTTTTATTTCATCCCCACCTCCGGATAAAATTCATTCTTTTATTTCATCCCCACCTCCGGATAAAATTCATTCTTTTATTTCATCCCCACCTCCGGATAAGATTCATTCTTTTATTTCATCCCCACCTCCGGATAAAATTCGTGTTAAATATTCCAGCGTTCATCATTTATATATTACGGCAACCAACGTTTTTGTATTCGATATTACACGTATGTCGTTCACGTGTGAGAGATATCTAATGCAAATGATATCGAATAAGATATTTGGCTACTAAGGTATTATGGCAATGTCACCTTTTATTTTGTCCATCAGATAGGTTTTGTGAGTGACCTCAGGAAAAAATACGTTTTGGAAAATGTATTGAACTGAATAATAAACTGTGATTGTTTCTTTCACAATATAGTTTAGTTGTATGGCTTTCACGAGACACTGAAAATGCATTTCCTCTTCACATTATAGAAATTATGCTGGGAAGTAACCGAAACCGCGTTGCTGACGTCATCTCTGTGTTTTCTCCAATTTATTATTAAGGCGCATAGATAAAATTCCTTCTTTTATTTCATCCCCACATCCGTATAAAATTCATTCTTCTGTTTTAATTCTCTCCCCTCCACGACAAAAAGGTAATTTATGACGTCCCAACTATGTTCATCTTGAAGCAGGACAGCTGGTTGAATGACCACTAATGCCCTTTTATATTTAGTATGGAATTAGTATCATTTTATTATATTTACAATTGTGATGAGCAAGCCATAGTCCATCTGTATGTCTTCCAGTGGCCTGGGTCAGAAAGGGAACACCAGTGGGTTTGGAAAGGCTGCTTGCTGTCAGTCAGATGGGACGTTAAGTCGTCGAGCGATGTTTCGTGAAATGTAAAGCTTTTGCAGTACTTGCGCTGCAAAAGCTTTATATCTTGCCGTTCTGAACTCTCTCTTTTTCAAACAGTTCTCACATAGAATGCGACTGTAGTTTGAATTCGAGAGAATGAGAATTTCTAGTGTGAACTGAAAGCTCTGTTCAACGAGCTGAGGTCGTCTTTTAGTTCAAACGGAATGTTTTCGTCTGCTTCCGATGGAAGATTTGGTGTTTCCAGAATAAAGTTTAGAACTATCTCAAACTACAAGTGCCATTCCACATCAGAACTGTTTGAAAAGTAGAGAGTCAAAATTGGGAAACCATTTTTCTTAATCTAGAACCCTTAATGTTGCTTGACGACATTGAGTCATCAACAGCGTCCTCAAATTCCACGAGTCACACATTCAATTACAATTTTACTTGGGACAGACCCAAGTTACGTCAATACAGAGTCAGATTAAGCTCTCAATAACTTCTGAAAGATCTTAATCACATCTGTCAAATTCTTGATTTTTCAACAATATTTGTTCAGTAGTTAAAGAATTACAAAACTGAAGCATTTAACAGCAGCATTGGCAGTTAAAATTACTTAAAAGGTTAATTTAAAGAGATTAAAAGAAATCAATAACATTTACTTTAAACTTTACTAAAATGTATATGCATATATATCCAGTAGTATATTTATTACACTATTTCAAAATTGAACGATTTTTGCACAAGCTAAGTTGCTGTTAAATGTTCAGCTTTCGTAATTATTGAAATAACGAACGAATATTGTGAAAAAATTCGGATTTTTGAAGATTTCATTAAGATATTTAATATGGTTTTAATCACGTTTTTACATAAGAAGTTATTTTAAGAAATTACTAAATTCTCCATCTGATTCCCTATTGACTTAAGTCTGTTCCTAATATAGTCGCTAGCATGTTGCATTTTAAATAATGCGCATTTATCTTGGTTTGATTCTTTTAATGTATTTTTTGTGCATTATTTTACAGGTCTCATAAAATTATAAAAACAGACTCTAATAATTGTTTAAATAGAATTCCAAAGCCAGGAACAAAAAGTGCCATGACTGTAGAAAATGCTTCTTATGATGTGACTGGACAGACTGACATTTACTCAAAAGTAAGTCTACTGTAATTTGTAATTTATTTGCCCTGGTGGTTAGTGCGCTTGGCTACTGATCTAAGGGTCCTGGGTTCGAGCCCCGGGTAAGGCATGGCTGTTCGTGTTGTTTTCTGCTGAGGTCCTGCCATCCTCTCAGACCTTCTACTGTGGCATATAAACTGACAGGCTCCTGTCAGACCTCTGTGGCAAGCAGCTGCTTGAGGGGGTATTTATTTTTTTATAAGATTAAGAAGTATTTTAAATCGCAGGCATGTATGTAATCACAATAAATTAAGAAGCACTGGTACGCAATAAGAAAATCACTGGTTAATCAAAAAAATAATGTGCAAATTTGTATCAGAACAGATTACTATGGTAATTTTTAGATGTATAAAAGCTCACTAAAATAATCAGATTCGTTAAGTTTAATTAAGCTTAATTCCCCAACATTCTGAGCTAAATAGAACTCTCTCTCATTGTCAACCTTTTCTACGATGGCGCAATATACTGCTCATCAAAAGTTAAGCACAGATCATCAAAATGTGAAAAAAAAAATAGAGGCAAATGAAAGATTTTTCGCGTAAGTAGGTAATTTAATGAAAAATCAACATGTAATCGGAAAAATGTAGTTCGGAAAATTGTAATGTAGTTCGGAAAAATCAACATGTAATCCAAAATGTCATGGAATTTGTTAAAAAGATACCTTATAAAAGCAGTATTTTTATAGACATTTGATTGCCAATCAGGAATAGCCGATTGCTTCATGTGATGCCTTAAAGAAAACGTTTAGACGACTCGAAACGATGAAGAGTCCTTGGTAAGTTCGAGGTTGGTCAAATAATCACAGACGTAGCCATATTCTGTGTATCTACCATTCTGTTATTTAATGCCTATGGCAGCAATTACAAACACCCAAAACAGTTATTTGAAAACGTTCTAAGGATACAGTCCTTCAAGATGACTGCTATATTGGACTACTCTCCTGATAAAGCAGGAGAAAAACAATATCATCTCTGCCTTCAGACCTCACTACAACCACACAAAGGCAAGTATCTGTCCCAAATGTGACCACAAAGCCAGACTCTATTCCAGATGTCCCGTGGTACGCATCCCTTTAACCTCCAGACACAGACTAGCTTGAAATGTTGTCACAATCATCTAACCTGGGCCCAAGAACAATGGAGTCATGCCCTATCTATGGACTACCTAGATTTACTCTACTGTAATCTGGAGAGAGGTGTGAACCTGTAGCCATCCTCATAGCATCATTGGGATACGGCTATTTTAGATCTGACTATGTAGATGGATTTCTTTGTTTGACCATATGTATGATGGAAGTTCTCTGAATGCTCTGATATTGGGATGAGATTCCTGATCCTTATGCTGGAGCAGTAGGTGATGATTCTTCCTAATGAATGAGAATGCCCATCCAGACAAAGCATGATTGACCAACCGATATCTAGAAAGAAGTAATCCAATGAATGGAGTGGCCTGTATTCTCTCTGGATCTTATCCTGATAGAAAATCTATGGCAATTTTATCACTTAAGTTATATCATGGAGTGAAAATAAAAATCAGTAGTAAAACGACTTCAGAATCTGTAGACATACAAATAAATGAGTTCCAAAGGTACTACTTAAAAGATCTGTGTATCTTTACGGCACAGTTTATTTGTTTACTTTGAAAAAATTTACAGAAAATTAACGATAATTTTAAATGAATAAATATCTATCTCATATCTGTGCATCCAATTTCATTCGATTGCCTAAAATTTCTTCTTTTTGTTTTTAGCTAGGAGATTCCAATATTTCAAGATCACCTTCATCTGAACATTTATATGAAACGATTGCAGATATTGAAAACAGCAATGATAACATAACCTCTGATGTCTCTTCTGTAATTAATGAGTGCACAGCAAAGGATGAAAATTCACCAGAAAATGACTTTGACAGTGGAGAATGGTCAACAGAAAGTTCTTCTCCTGTATTAGGAGAATCATCAAATATTCATAAACACTATTCCTTGAAAGACACATCCACACCCATTTCACATAAGTCGCCAGTAACCCGTTTCACATTGAGTGCAGATTTGGATTATTCAGAAACAGCTGGCAAGAAAACTTTTATTAAATCTGTACTTGGAAAGAAACCACTTAATTCAAAGAAGAGGCGGATGTCCCACTTTTTTGTACCATGGTTAGTTTCAAATCAAGAATATGGTTCCTCTCGTAGCCCGAAACTCACAGTCAGGAAACAGATGACTACACTGCCCAGAAATATCAGCAGCCCACCAAAGTCCAGAAGGACATTTGTGAAAAGCAAAAGAAGCCAATCTATACCAACATGCTCATCTATATCATGTGCAAGTGAAAGTAGTTTAAGTTTTCCATCAACAGAATTCATCTCTGACATCAATAAAGCTCATAGTCAAGGGCCTAGTTCTCTTCCAGGTAAATAAGATTTTTTTCTGTACAATATTATCAATATCTGTACAATATCCATTATATATATCTGTACATTTTTTCTGTAAAATATCCATTATAGATTATAATGTTTTAACTAAAATTAATTATTTATATTCAATTAAATTTAATATTACCACACCTTGCCATTAAAACCCTCGCACTTCTGCATAAGGTATAAATTTAATTTTTTTTCATTACCAAACTTTAATGTTCACCTACATTTTCGAAATGATACGAATGATCAGAGTTTTATTCAATTAATAATACACCAGGCTCATAATTAACAGTTCCCAGGTTCGAGTCCCAACTGTGACAGGGATGTGATTTATCTCTGTTAAACTCCCTCTCTACCCTCAGTCAGAAAGGGGACGCCGATAGGCTTGGAAATGCCAACATCCGTTGAATTAAATTTAAGCAATGTCAATTTAACGTTGTTGGGTTGTTTTACCTCTGAGCGGTACTTTTTTGCACACCATGGGCTAAATGGCCAGGCCACAAGGACCCCGAAGGCTCAGAGAGGGTTTGGGGGAGGGGACCCACTGGAACAGCTGTTGGGAGACAGATGGTAGCCTCCCGTCAAGGCCATCCAGCGTGTTCTTTAACGTGCACAAGATATGACTCTCCAGCATAAGGGGCCACGGCTTAACGTCCCATCCGATGGACGGCGGCCTTTCCAAGCCCATCGGTGTCCCCTACTGACCGTGGGCAGGGCGGGGAATTTTGCGGGGATAAATCTCAACGCTGACCCAGCTGGGACTCGAACCTGGGAACTACAAATTACGAGCCTGGCGCGCTCAATTTAACGTACAAGGGTTATGGCTACCCTTGTGCAGGGGAACATTAAACACATTAAAGAACACAGTAAATGGCCTACACAGGAGGCTTCCGTATATAGCTATCCAATGGATACCCTTCTGCAATCTTTTGTGAAGCCTTGAGTTCCTTGTGGCCTGGCCATTTAACCCACCTGTGTGCAATAAAGTGCTGCTCAGAGGTAAAACAACCCAATCTTTATTTATCTAGTGTTTGAGATTTTCCACTAATTGCCATTCTACCTTTGGTAAGGAAGTAAACATTGATGGGCTTTGGAAAGTTTACATTGAATTGAACATTGAAATATGAGCCATATTCAGAAGATATACCTTGTGCATGTTAGAGAACTGAAATCTCTGCAGAGGGAAAACATAAAGATAAGGACTATTTAATCAATGTGTTTTATCCCAAAGTACAAAAGACTGGCATTATTACCGTAAAGTGGTGTCCAAGTACATAACTGTCATTGCAAAAGTTCTTAAAGAGGACACTTTTAACTATAATTTGGAGAAACTGAGGATCTTTAATAAATATTTAGTGGCCAGAACTGTGTGCCAATTTCGTGTGATGACACACAGAACTGGTCAGCATAGAAACTAAATTCTAACCCCATGTTCTCTTGGTGCAGGCCTTTCAAATGAGATTTTTTCGTTCCAGAAAGGAACGGAGGGATGCCAGGTATATTTCACTGCTCTATTTCGCTGACAATCTATGGAAGCGTTTTGTTTTCTTCCCTGCTGAGGAATGGTCAATTTTACAAGGTCTTTCTTGGTATTATAATACAGCATCAAGTGCTATTTAATCATGCTAATTAAAGCAGATAGGCAAGTATCTAGGGATTTTGTGTGTGCAATTCAGCAGCCTTATTTTTACATCTCGCCTAAATTTTGCCGACTAACCAAGATTTTGAAAAGTTGTCCAGATTTTGCCAAGTTGCCTCAATTTTCCCAACTCTCCTAAATTTTAGAAAAAAAAAATCCCAATTTTTACAACCATATTTTACCAAGTAGCTTCAATTTGAATTTTGCCAACAGCCTTCGATTATGCAAACTGTCCTAGATTGCCCCTCAACAGTGGCGGGGATAAGGAGAGTTCCACGGGGGCTATGGCTCCCTCCAAGAGACCATTTTTTCATTTCAACAGCCAGCCAATTACTTTTCCAAGAAGGCAAAGCCCTGACGTCTCCAATACCCCACATGAAGACATGTGTAAGGACATATAAAGGATTTTGTACTCCAAAAATCACACTTTTCACTACAAAATCCTTCGTAAGCTCCTTAATGGCCCCCTCCAGGATTTTGAGACTTATGACCGTTCCTGTACCTCAATTTCACCGAGTTACTTCCATTTTGCCAACACCCTAAGATTTTGCCAATTCTCCAAGATTTTTCCAAGTTGTCTACTCGCCTTAATTTTACAAGAAAAATCCCAATTTTCACCACTCGCCTGTATTTTACAAAGCGTTTTTTAATTTTGGCCACTGCCCTAGATTTTGCCAACCCGCCATAATTTTACAGAATAAATCTCGATTTTTACATCTCACCTCAATTTTACCAAGTCACTTTCGATTTTGCCCAGTGGGCTAGATTTTGCCAAGTTAGCTCGATTTTGCCAACTCTCCTTAATTTTATGAAAACAATCCCAATTTTCAGAACTCACTGTATTTCAACAAGTGGCTTCGAATTTTCCCAAGTTGCCTAGATTTTGCCCACTCGCCATAATTTTACAGAAACTCACTTCTATTTTACCAAGTGGCTTCAAATTTTGCCAAGTTTGCCTCGATTTTACCAATTTTCCTAGATTTTGCCAACTCACCAAAATTTGCAGAAAAATCTCAATTTTTTGCCAAGTCACTTCGAATTTTGCCAATTGCCCCAGATTTTGCCAATTCTCCTTAATTTTACAAAAGAAAAATCCCAATTTTCACAACTCACCTGGATATTATTGTCACTTCGAATATTACCAACTCCCATTTACTTCGGAGGGAGCCCCCTCACTTCCCCCGTAGCCCTGCCCACGGTCAGTAAGGGACACCGATGGGCTTGGAAAGGCCGCCGTCCGTCGGATGGGACGTTAAGCCGTGGCCCCGTGTGCGGGAGAGCCATACCCTGTGCACGTTAAATAACACGCTGGATGGCCTTGACGGGAGGCTACCATCTGTCTCCCAACAGCTGTTCCAGTGGGTCCCCTCCCCCATCCTTCTCTGAGCCTTCGGGATCCATGTGACCTGGCCATTTAGCCCATGGTGTGCAAAAAAGTGCCGCTCAGAGGTAAAACAACCCAACAACAACCCCCCATAACTATGCCCTTGTCAACACCAGCCAATTTACAACATTTGTGGAAAGAAGTGGAGTCGACCAAAACCCTGGGAAAGCCACTGAGTTCGATTATAATTAGTTAGAATAATTAAAAAATATCCATATAAATAACTTCTCAATTGGTATTGACACTTGCTTAAAAAATATCAATAAGCATTTTAAAATTAATTCGTTCTTCATTACTGACTCTTAGTGTACCACCTGTAATGAAAACATTCATTTTCAATATGCCATAGTTTCAAAATATCTAATTTTAAACGATTATTTTTCTTAAGGGAAATTCAAAATTACTCCAAAACGTTACAGAATATTACATAGGAACATGAAAAATGTTACATTACTTTAGCCTAAATGTAAGTTTTTTAGCAGTTATATTTATTGTCTTAGAAAGATTTGAAAATGATTCATGGCTTGTTTGATTTTACTTCAGAGCAAAGAAGTGAGAGAAGTGACATCAGTATTCATCTCAGCCCAGAGGCAGCTCACTCTCTTTCACAAAGGTAATTGAAATGTAAAATGATACAACAATTATTTTCGTTAAACAATTAAATGTAAAATTTCTGGTTTAGAACTTATCAAAATGCAATAAGCGGCTCAGGCCCAAAATATTCTGCTCCAAACGAACTTATTTTCTACCATTTTTGTCATCTCAAACGATCTTACCATTTTTGTTGCTCTAACTTTTTATCCTTCCACATCTAGAATAAAATATCAGCTATAAATATAACAGAATTTCAAAATTACTATGCCTAAATAAATTACTATTACCTTAACACTTTATATTCATGACATTTTGAGTTAGACCATATGGGGCGGGGGTGGCTCAGTCGGTAGCGCGCCAGGCTCGTAATCTGTAGTTCCCAGGTTCGAGTCCCAGCTGGGTCAGCGTTGAGCTTTATCTCCGCAAAATTCCCCGCCCTGCCCACGGTCAGTAGGGGACACCGATGGGCTTGGAAAGGCCGTCGTCCGTCGGATGGGACGTTAAACCGTGGCCCCGTGTGCGGGAGAGCCATACCCTGTGCACGTTAATGAACACGCTGGATGGCCTTGACGGGAGGCTACCATCTGTCTCCCAACTGCTGTTCCAGTGGGTCCCCTCCCCCAACCTTCTCTGAGCCTTCGGGGTCCTTGTGACCTGGCCATTTAGTCCATGGTGTGCAAAAAAGTGCCGTTCAGAGGAAAAACAACCCAACTTTCAGACTTTCTCCACAAAGGTTCTGTGTACCCCTCACCATCAGTACCATCAGTAGTAAAAATGTTTTTCAATTCCCAAAAACTGGTGTCTGAACCCACATAGGAACCAAACAATTATACTTTGAGAAAAACATTGCAATTGTTGTGTAAGGTAAGCATTTAAAATGTGGTTATTATTAGTTAATATATTGTTTAATCATTAATTTTCTTGTTCAGCAATAAAATTGGAAATTAGGTAGACAAGTAAAAGTTAAGGATATATTTTGTATGTGAAGAAATCTGTTGAAAAATCAATTTTAAATTTTTTTATTTCCTTTTCCATGTTTTCTTTTTTATCATTGATATTTTCTTTGTTTATTGTTAATTTGTGTTATTCTTATTATTTTGTTCTTTTTAACTATATTCGTTTCTTAAAATGCCATATATAGCTGTTATGTAATAGGATTTTATGAGCAGATAAATATTATTATTAAAACTTGATCTTTAGAACTGAAGACAACATACGCAATTTGGATGTTACATAGATAAAACGATTTTAAAACTGCTGATTGTAATCTTTTCATCCTATAGACTTTTGTTAGATATCATAGTGTAATAGACAGAAGGGGTTTACCCTCGCAGGTCTGTTATGTTAGCCAGTAATTGCTACATATTCATGTAGAGCAGCACTCAAACTATTAGCAAAAATGTCACAGGACTGTTGCCATTACAAACAAAAATAAGCAAATGAAAAAAAAAAGAAAATTTTTAAATTTAATTATAAACTTACAAGAATCACACTACACCAGAATAATGGCACAGAAAGGTTCCAGGTGCAGAAACGATGCTATTTTTTTTTTCAAATTTAGATATTCAAATACTGCTTATTATCTGGCACAGGGTTTCTTAACGTGGGGTACGCGGTAAAAATTTTTGGAGTACGTTGTGAGAGTTCAAAAGTCACTAAGTTGGCATTATTATACTATAACTATAGTTTTATCTATCTATGCAAGGGGTACGCCAATTACATACACATTTCCAGGGGATACATGAAGCATAAAAGGTTGAGAATCACTGATCTAGCAGATAGTTTATATCTCCCATCCTGTATTGGATAGTTCGTAATAGGTTTAGACAAAATGATATCTTGTTGTATTTTTTATCATTATAAAGCTTCTAAATATGACCTAAAAACCGTCCAATAATTTAGATTCTTAAAGAAATATCATGCATTTTGCATACTACTATGTAAGAGATAGAAGAAAATATTCAAAATATGTTAAGATGTAAAGATTTGTAAGTTCAATTCTTTTTTGTAGAAGTTCTTTTGCATCATCTACTTATTTACGAGCTGATCAACTTCAGTCAATCCCATCAGTAAGATCAAGAAGTAATGTCACATTAGATACAGCTGTTGATGTTGCAGTTCAAAAGATTTTCAAAAGATCCACATCTGGAGAAAGTGAACATAGCTATATTTTGTTTCAACCTATAAAAGAAGAGGTAAGTCAGTATTTTGCTAAAGTTCAACAAGACAAAATAATGGAAAACACTTGTCATATACAAACACCATTCTTAACGGGATAATTCAAATAGAATGTGAATTGTTTGTATGTCATTAGGGTTGGGTTGTTTTACCTCTGAGCGGCACTTTTTTTGCACACCATGGGCTAAATGGCCAGGTCACATGGACCCCAAAGGCTCAGAGAAGGTTGGGGGAGGGGACCCACTGGAACAGCTGTTGGGAGACAGATGGGAGCCACCTGTCAAGGCCATCCAGCGTGTTCTTTAACGTGCACAGGGTATGGCTCTCCCGCACACGGGGCCACGGCTTAACGTCCCATCCGACGGACGGAGGCCTTTCCAAGCCCATCGGTGTCCCCTACTGACCGTGGGCAGGGCGGGGAATTTTGCGGAGATAAATCTCAACGCTGACCCAGCTGGGACTCGAACCTGGGAACTACAGATTACGAGCCTGGCGCGCTACCGACTGAGCCACCCCCACCCCATATGTCATTAGGCAAATCCAAAATTTTTCGGTTAGATAATACATTTAATTTCACTAGCATTTAAAGCTACAAAATGTAGAAAATATTCTAAAATATTGTATACTATTTGTATGTTCAAATGGAGGTCAGTATGTTACATCCAACTCATGAAAGAACTTTTGTGAATCATAGAGAATGTGAAAAATACAATAAATAAATAAGAAACGTATTTTGTTTCATGAAAAAACATGAATGGTTGGAAATTTGTATCATACAATGTTAAATGTATTTTTTTCACCTATCCCTCAGGTCTTTGAATTATTTTATCTCCTCTTAACTGCAAAAGGCATTACATTTAAAAAAACGTGGTCCATATTAAAATGTGAATTGAACATTCCTAGTCTAACTCATTCGTAAAATTACCTTGCCCTTCTAATCAAGCAATGGTTGTTTCAATAATGCAGAGAACTAAACCAAATTGTTTTCATTAATACAATTGCAATTTAGCTGTGCATATAGAAAAAGATTATCCATATAAAAAAGTTTCAAAAGCAAGTATGTAAAATCAGGGCCATATACACTTATGTTTGAAGAATTTTATGATGTACATGAAGAACTGGACAAATATCCAATGCATATTATAAATATTGGATATTTTCATATTTATATAAATACGATATTATTAAACATTTCCTTAAAGTTCCAGGTTATTTTTGAAGTGTTCTTAACATTAAAACTGAAGGAATTATAGAATCATATTCCAAAGATAGTAACAAACAGAAAGAATTCCTGTTCTTATACAAATTAGAATTTGTTAATTTTCATGCTTAGTTTGAACAAACTTTAAAACGTGTCATTTCTACTGGGGGGAAAAACTGGCAGGAAAATTCTTTGGTAACTCTGATGTCTTTCAGCATTTCAATAGTTCAATAGAAAGCTACATTTATCGCAACAATAGTCACATTAAAAATTATTTTACTAATAAATTATAGAAATGGTATAGAAGACAAACTTTAAATAGGAAATATACATTGTTATCGAATTTAAAAGATTTTGTTAGTTTTAACATCATAAATATACGTTTTGCGTCTCTATTTCTGAAAAACATCCTGAATTTTATTTCAAAGCTGTCAAATATGAAATCAATAAATTGGCTTCCTTGTAACCTAATAACAACAAAACAACACACTCCATCAAAGATCAAATGAAGGGTAAAATGCAGTGGATAGAAATAGAGAAGGGCAAATTGTTTTGTTAAAGCAATTCGAAAAGAAGAAAGAAATCTAAACACAGATGTAATCATATAATAATAATATATCTAAGTGAACATATCGATCGAACATATATAATAGATATAATAGTCCCTTTTTCGTTTCATCTATCGATGCTACACGGTGTCTCGCAGAATAGTGTATTAGATGGAATAATAGGAAGGCTAAATAACATTTCAGAAGTTTATAATTACCAAATTTTGTACACTAATCACGAAGATGGAATTAACAGATGAGATTATTATTAAGCAGAGTAACAGAGTATATAAACTATGTTATCGATTTCGACCTAACTATTAGCACTGTATAGGTCTGTAAATGTTAGCTAGGCATAAACTGTAAGGAGAGCTATGTACCAATCTCCAGTGATGATGCACAGAACCGGCCAGGTCTAGCATCTAATGTCCGACCCCGCCTTCTCGTGGTGCAGGCCGTTACTACCTTTCCAAAAGAGAATATCTCTTTTGGAAAGGAACGGAATGGGGAGGGCTGCCAGTTCAGTATGGCCTACTGATCTGGTCATTTATGGCCACTTTTTTCTTTTTTTTTTCAACCCTGTTGAGGAGTGGTCAACTTCACAGGGTCGTGGTGCTGACCATTTGTACCTACTAGACTGGACTTGTTTATGGCTTTGACCTTGATTATGGTTCCTGGACTTGCTGCACTAGTGGACCTCTATTGAGAAAGATTCTGCCGCTATGTTTCATGTTTGCTTCTGGGTTGCCAGCCCGAAGTAAAGAGAGGCAGGGATACTTTATATAAGCTGGTGGATAATCCTGATCAGAGGCCATCGCAGGTACATGAACCTCACTTAGCTAGTTGGGCATCGTCAATCCTAATGGAGTAATGTGACTCAGACAGGTCTATGACTCTTGAAAAGGTGGTGCCTGAAGTTCCTACCAGCATCGGTGACCTTCAGCCTTTAGCGGAGGAGGAACAGGTCTTTGCCCCATGCCTGCGATCAGGGGGTTGTGTGATATTGTTGGCCTACCTATCTCAATAAACCTAGTTTCTTTAAAACTTTTACTAATCATTTTCTCTCTGCAGGAACGTGGAACGTGAGGACATTACATAGAGATTATTCTCTTGGTTTCCTCATGCAGGAATTCCAGCGCTATAACCTAGATATTCTAGGCTTGCAAGAGACCAGTTGGACAGGTAAAGGTGGGATACTTAAAAATAACATTAAATTTCTCCTTTCAGGGAGGGAGAATGAAAAGCATCTCCAAGGTGTAGGTTTGCTTCTCAGAAGACACACCAGTGATGCTCTTCCAGGATATGACTGTTTTAATGAAAGATTTCTTAGAGCAAAATTTAAAACAAAAAGTAACGGCTTGAACGTCATCTGTTATACCCCCATAGAAGACTCTGATGAGAACGAGGATAGGTTTTACAGCCAGCTTCAGGATATTTTGAATTCTGTGAAGAAAGCAGATATTTCTCTTGTGCTAGGTGACTTCAATGCTAAAGTTGGCATAGACTTTGACCTTCGGGCAGGAGTCTTAGGTCCCTTTGACATTGGTAGTTCCAATGGCAATGGGCAGCGTCTCCTACAGGTAAGTAAACTCAAGAGTTTCAGAATAACTAACACTTATTAGAAACACCGTGACATACATAAGTACACATGAATTTCACCTGATGGGCTGCATAAGAATACGATTGATTATATGTTAATTAACAGCAAATGGACTAGTTCTGTTAGAAATACCAGGGCATATAGGGGAGCTGAAATTGGGTCTGACCATTACCTAGTCAAAAGTGTCTTGCAACTGAAGCTTAAGAAATATTGTGCTAAGGTTAAGAAAATTACCTTCAACATGAAGGTCTGAAAGATCCAGATATAGCCAAAGCATGCCATGATAGGTTACTTAGTCATTATGAAAATCGTGGTTTGCTTACTGCTGAAGTTGAGAAAGAATAGGATCAGTTTAAATAGGCTTTTCCTGAAACCAAGGCTGAAACCAGGCTTTTTCTTGTACCTTTATATATTGTCTATATCAAGATGCAGGATATCCTCAGCAATTCATAAAGAGAATTCACCTCTCCACCAGAAATAAAATCAGCAATTTCCATCTTCAAGACAACTCTTCTCAAGATGTGAAATATACCTCATCCATTTTACATTTTCCAGCCATCAATAATACCATCAACAATATTATTTAAAAAATATGTATAAATATAACGTACTTACCAAATTTCCAACCACCATTTTATCTCTCGTAAAGCAAGACAGAGATATATCTTCATTTACAGGTGTTGTATATTTAGTACCAATCACTTACTCTAAATCAAACCCTTGCAGTCCTTCCAAACCTCTCGGCTACATAGGACAAACCAAAAGAACTCTTCAAGAAGAATAATGGAACATCAAATGAATGCAAACTACTATAGTTATATAATATATAATCTACAGTTATACTTGAAGGAGCTAAACCTTTATTAAATGAAGCTTTCATCATTAGCATTCCATCATCAATCTTCAAGTTATCGTTCACAGAAAAACTACTAATTTTGTCAAAAAAACTGTTGTTGTAATACCGATCAAGCTCAACTAAATAACGCATTGAAAAATTCTGTTATAAAACATTCCACAAATGCAATATGTCTTTGTCAGAGTTATTAAGAAAACATTGATCAAGCTATAACTCCCCAACAAATGCCAGAACCTCTTGTGATAGCTGACCTCACCTATCATACTGCAAGACTCATGCATCGCTGCACAACTACAATTTGAAACAAGATTGAACTTTAAAATTTTACCTACTTTTATATATTAATTCTCGAATCATTGTATGTCTGAAGAAATCCTAATAGTTAGGATGAAATCGATAACATCGTTTATATATACTCTGTGACATTGCTTAATAATCATCTCATCTGTTAATTTTATCCATCTTCATGATTAGTGTGTAAAATTTAGCAAGTATAAATTTCTGAAAAGTTGTTTAACCTTCTTATTATTCCATCTATTACACTATTCTAGAAGAGACGGTGTAACATCAATAGATGAGACAATTATAGTGAAACAACAAAGGGAATATTATAGATGTTTGGTCGACAAATATAATGTTTTTAATTTGCATGAGGAATGTTACATCGGTTAGTAAAATAAAAAATATTTGAAATAGTAAATGTGAAATAAAACAAACAAGAAGCAAAATAATCATTACAAAATTAAAATTAAAATATTGATTATCACACAAAATGTAAAAAAATTGGGATGAATGATAATGAGCGCTAACAAAGCCAGAAAAAAAAGTAGACTGAACAAACAGGAATGAAGCTCTTCAAAATTTAGGTATTTCAGAGTAGATGCGTATAGTTTGCAAGGTGTTTGCCATGGCAGTTTTGTGAGAAGATGTGTGCCATGATAATGTGTTTGCCATGGCAGTTTTGTGTAGCAAAGAGCAAAAAAAGTTCTAATTCTGAATTGTAATTGGAGTCTGTAATGTTTGTAATTTAACTGAAAACGTTATCAAAGAAGGGGCGGGGGTGGCTCAGTCGGTAGCGCGCCAGGCTCGTAATCTGTACTTCCCAGGTTCGAGTCCCAGCTGGGTCAGCGTTGAGATTTATCTCCGCAAAATTCCCCGCCCTGCCCACGGTCAGTAGGGGACACCGATGGGCTTGGAAAGGTCGCCGTCCGTCGGATGGGACGTTAAGACATGGTTCCGTGTGCGGGAGAGCCATACCCTGTGCACGTTAAAGAACACGCTGGATGGCCCTGACGGGAGGCTACCATCTGTCTCCCAACAGCTGTTCCAGTGGGTCCCCTCCCACAACCTTCTCTGAGCCTTCGGGGAACATGTGACCTGGCCATTTAGCCCATGGTGTGCAAAAAAGTGCCGCTCAGAGGTAAAACAACCCAAACCTAAAATAAAACACAATGGCGATTCCAGGAATACCATTTTTTTTTATTTTTCTTTATTTTATTTTTTATTTTTTTGAGAAACTCAAAAACAACTCATTCTCATTGTAATGGCACAATGGTTGTCTTTGACTTTTATTAACCTTTGAGGGCAGTGAGTGATACTTTAGACTGCCACTTAATAAGCAACAGATGATTAATTTGTGCCATCTTGCAGGTTGTGCCCAAAATGGATGCTTTGCTTGCCATCCAGATTCTGCTGACATGTAGTCCAGAAGTTGTGAGATCCTATTCCCCCCCAAACAAAACTTAATTTTTCTGCTAATTCTTTACATACTTGAATTTCTACAGAACATTTTTCTGTGAGGTATTAAAAATGAACTTTTCTTTACACATGGATATTTAAATGCTTTTGAATAAAGTATGGTTTTAATAAAAAAAATTTATTATTTTTTTGAATGAACTATAGTTAGTCTCTTTCTCTCTAATTTGCAAATTATTGTTTATTTTTAGGAAGTTCCACTCTACCAGTTTTATGAAAGAAACATTAAGGAGAGAGTGGCCCTCTGTCGAAGTCCTGATAGTTTGTCCCCAGTCCTATGTCCTTCAGTTTATGAAAACAGTACAAGTCATGATTGTGGACATAAGTTTCCTGTGGGCAAATCCCAGCTCTCTGTAATTGAACAACTTAGCCCAGATGCCAAAGAGAGCAAAATGTTATGGTGTGAACTGCCTGAGGTTAGTTGTGTTTTAATTGAAATATATTGGGATATTTTTAGCTTGCTCATATGCAGCACTCTTTCATGTTTTTCACCTACTTTATTAGCAACAAAATTAATTATATTGTTACGACAGATGAACGAGCAACAGTGACTTCATGACTTAACGTGACTGGAGCCCTCGTGTGTGCGCTTCTACGTGAGATTCAATTAGCCAACGATTTGGAACTTAAAACGATTCGGAAGAATAAAAATATAGCAGTGCAGTGTGTTAAAAGTTGTGAGATCTGAAAGGACGTTCAGATGGTCTGAGTCAATGCGCGTTAAGTGAAATTAAGTATCTTTTATGTGATGTGTGCGCAGGCGGTCGTTTGGTTTTGCTAGTGTGATAAGTTTAGTGAACTAGCACAGGACGAGAGTTTGTTTACGTCTGAAGATATTCAAGTGACATGGTAAACAAAGTGAAGAGGTAGTATTTAGTAGAACAGACAGAGCTGATATTGTATACTCTGTACAAAAAGGTTAATGACTTATGCATGATAGTAGTTAATTTGTTTATAAGATACTTCATCCATATTTTCTTTGTAACAATTTGCATTTTATTGTAATTGGTTTTAAAATATAGTTATTAATACTCACGCTCAGTGCCTATCCATTTTGTAATTCGCAACAATATGATTGACGACTAAGGCATTCTTGGTTATTATATTGGATACTAATTATTGAAATTAGTGCAGATAATCTAGCCACCTCTGGTGGTATTGCATTAGCTCACAATGACAACAACTGCCAGGGTCGAGATTCAAGTTCCAGGTTCATGGCATGGACATTTGTTCTGTCATAAAATGTAAATAAGCTTCTAGTTTGCTGGTCTGATCACAAAAGAAATACAGTATACCTCTGTGCTATGAAATACATGTATTCATGTAAATATGTCTGTATCATGAAATTTTTAACATGGACCATATTTCCCATTACTTCTATGTTATAAGCAGAGATGCATTCCTAGAAAAAAGGTTTTTGGTCCACAGTTGAGATAAAAGCATGCTTTTTGCTCATCACAAACAAAAGTAGGTTACAAACTTTAAAAAAAATAAATTAAAAAATTTTAAAAAATGCCTATATTCCAATATGGTTCTAAAATTGAAAATAAACCTGAAGCATATCGATGGTGCAAGCGGTCATTGAGTTCGTATTCACTTCAAAGGAAGATAGTGCGTCCATCATTCTTGTCGAGTAGGTAAATTGGTGCACTATCTTCCTTTGAAGTGAATATGAACTCAGTGACTGATTCACCATCGATATGCTTTAGGTTTATTTTCTACTTTTTAGGGCCTTATCGGAAGATAGGTAATTTTTTAATTTTTTAATTTATATTTTTTTTGTTGTCACTAAAAACATTTACCTTCAAAAACTTGGATATATGACTGATAAAGATCGAGCCCATTCACCACCCTTCTGTATGAGAGAGAGCATACGATCACTCTTAAACCGTATATGCTGAAACTGGTTTGGGGGCGGGGGTGGCTCAGTCGGTAGCGCGCCAGGCTCGTAATCTGTAGTTCCCAGGTTCGAATCCCAGCTGGGTCAGCGTTGAGATTTATCTCCGCAAAATTCCCCGCCCTGCCCACGGTCAGTAGGGGACACCGATGGGCTTGGAAAGGCCACCGTCCGTCGGATGGGACGTTAAGCCGTAGTCCCATGTGCGGGAGAGCCATACCCTGTGCACGTTAAAGAACACGCTGGATGGCCTTGACGGGAGGCTACCATCTGTCTCTCAACAGCTGTTCCAGTGGGTCCCCTCCCCCAACCTTCTCTGAGCCTACGGGGTCCATGTGACCTGGCCATTTAGCCCATGGTGTGCAAAAAAGTGTCGCTCAGAGGTAAAACAACCCAAACCCAACCCTTTTGGACCCAGGTTTGAAGTAGCCCATGATATTGGAGACGTCGCAAGCTTTAACTTGAGATACCAACTCGTTAAAGTCGATCCCTGCAAAAATCCGTTCCACTCACATTTTATCAGGGGGGGGGGGATAGTGGAGGAAAATTCCAAATACTTTACGATAGTCAACATATGAGTTTTCATTTGTCACCTAACTCGTAACTATAGGCCCTCGTGTTCGGAAGATATAATGGAATGACTTTCACATTTCCTGTTTTTAGGGAGGAAAAAAGCATGGGGATCAATTTTTTATTGCCTATGATACTCCTTGCGTCACACGCTTTCATTTGACATATAGGGTTACTTTCCACATTTGTGTCAGGAGATATAGGGGAACAATCAGTTTCATGTTTCCCCCCATTTTTAGGGGGAGAAAGCACGGGGGGCCAATTTTTGCTAGCCTATGACATACCCCCACGTTAGAAGCTTTCATTTTGACGTATAGCTTGTACTTTCGGCATTCGCGTTCTGGAGATATAGCGGGTTGAGTTGGGTTGTTTTACCTCTGAGCGGCACTTTTTTGCACACCATGGGCTAAATGGTCAGGTCACATGGACCCCGAAGGCTCAGAGAAGGTTGGGGGAGGGGACCCACTGGAACAACTGTTGGGAGACAGATGGTAGCCTCCCGTCAAGGTCATCCAGCGTGTTCTTTAACGTGCACAGGGTATGGCTCTCCCGCACACGGGCCACGGCTTAACCTCCCATCCGACGGACGGCGGCCTTTCCAAGCCCATCGGTGTCCCCTACTGACCGTGGGCAGAGCGGAGAATTTTGCGGAGATAAATCTCAACGCTGACCCAGCTGCGACTCGAACCTGGGAATTACAGATTACGAGCCTGGCGCGCTACCGACTGAGCCACCCCCGCCCCGGAGATATAGCGGAACAATAGAGACAGCGAAACAATAGGATTCACATTTCTCCTTTATTAAGGGGGGAGAAAGCACGGTGGGTTCATTTTTTTTATAGCCTATGGCACACCCCCGGGTTACATGTTTTCATTTGGCACATAAATCATTAAGTTTCTCCGTCGCTTCCAAGATATGGTGGAATAACGTTTTGTCAAATCCACAAACCGACCAACCGACAAATGTCAAAGCCAAAAACAATAGGAGGATAGGTAAAAACGTTAAACGTTACTCACCAGAAATTCTGAGTAGTGGATGAACTGGTAATGGAAATGTGTTACATTGAGGGAGGCTCAGGAGTAGTTCTAACATCTTCCTCACTCTGTTAATCTCAACATCTTCAGTACATCATCTCAACATCTTCAATGGTATGCTGTCTCATATTTGCAATCGAAATTTCATATCAAATACAGTTGACCCCCGATATAACGCGCATGTCGTGCGGGAAAAAACACCCGCGTTATAAGGTGAACCGCGTTATACCGAGCGGCGCGGTGGCGACACAATAAATTTCACACTGTAAGCTTTTCTTTTACTCATCATGCATACAATAATTAAACACTATTCAAAATACATGCAGGAACTCAATACATACACAATTACTCAATACGCAGTAACAATAAAATGCGATACTCACTAACGCCGCACGGACCTGTATAAACATGTTTGAACTTATCGCGAACATCGCCCGCGCTATAACCGAGTGCGCGGTATAGCGAGCAGCGCTATAACGAAGGTCCACTGTAATCATTTCTTCAAAAAAAAGTTTTGTTTTTTGTGTTTAAAACAAATTTTAATATTTATTCTGAATTTCCATAAGGGCAATCGTGAATTAATATTAAATCAAATCGTGAATTTTATGATCATGTTTGTGATTAATTTCTTTAAAAGCAAAATTCTATATCTGAATAACCAAAATGTTGGTGGCACATTATATTATGATAAGGATATGATATTGCTCTCAATGTTCAGTCATAGACCTTTACAGTGTTAGAATTTTCTAAGTTTGCCTTTACTTTTCCTGGTTGTACACGAAAAAAATTGCAAGATCGTAATTTTTTCTTCGATCAGATATCGCCATTTTGTTTTAACTGTTTCTAATCAAATCTTGAAAATAACATTTCAGACTATGATAAATATTTGACTGTTGATTCTGCTTGAAAAAATTGCGAAAAAATAAAAAATATACTTATTTTATCCAGTAAGCCGTCCGTGGCCGAGTGGTTAGCGCGCTTGGCTACTGATCTAAGGGAGCTGGGTTCGAGCCCCTGACTTTGGCTACTGATCTAAGAGACCTGGGTTCGAGCCCCGGATAAGGCATGGATGTGTGTGTTGTTTTTCTGCTGATGTCCTGCCATCTTCACAGACCTTCTACTATGACATATAAATTGACAGGCTCCCGTCAGACCTCTGTGGCAAGCAGCTGCTTGAGAGGGTATTTATTTTTTATTTATTTTTTAATGATCGTACGCAACATATTGAATCCCAGTAAATAGCATAAAATAGCGACGATTTAGTTTATGCCTTTATTCTGCCATAGCGTAGTAGATTATTGATCGATTTTTGACTTCCGATATGTTGACCTATTTCTAGTTGCAAAGCTTTCTAAACTTTTAACGTAAGTTATCGATTTTATCAACAACGGAAGTTGCGTCATCGCGGAACTTTGTAGAACGCTTTCGGTCAATATATAGCAGACTTTCGATTTCAAAGACTGTTTTTTTTTTCACCCTGGTGCTTCTGGAATTATTTTTTACTGCTTTTTAAATGTATGCTGCGATTATAAAGAATAATTAATTTGAAATGATCGAAAATGAAGTCGCTAATGATCTCTAATGGGCGATATCGGAAAAAAATCAAAGGATTGCCTGATTAGCCTAAAATTGTGATTTTTAAAAGGTAGAATATATTTTATTGATAATTTTAATTATATTTTAAACAAATACACTAATTAAAGTTAAGAAAACTGGTATTTACAACCAATTTTTTGCTGTAATTTCAAAAATAAACTTTTTCGTAGTAGTTATGCAGCTTCATACTAAAACGATTCATTCTTAATTTCAGCGCTTCAGTTAAATTTTAAATACTTGGAAATATTTTTATTAAAATTTTTTCAAACTTCTTTATCTTTTTCCGATATATTTCTCAGTTTTTATTTAAATTATATTCTTTCTAAACTGAAATGATTTTTTATGACACCACTTAGGTTTAGTTTGCCGATCGCCAAAAATATAAGCTCATGCATTATGTGTTATTTGCATAAATAACTAAAAAATTGAGAAAAAAAACTAAATAAATGAAAGATTTAAGCATTAATAGAAATATTATGAATTTATATATATTAGAAGAGTAAAATAATTTGGAAAAAATGGAAAAAAATTTATTATTTTTACCGAATTAAAATTGAAAAAAAATATAGTAAAATTTTTCGATGTTTTAAAAAAATGTTCAAAACCTTTAACTAGTATTTTATTTTTCTTCGAATTTTTTCCATTCTGTTAATCACAATTAAATGCTATTTCTTTTGATATGTAGCATGAGTATTTCCCTTCATTACTTACTTCAGGATGAGGTTCTAAATTTGGGAATTTTATTTTCCGAAAACAGTTCAAAATTAACTTGGACACCAGAGTGAAATCAGTTTCAGAAACCTGACACTCTAAGGGTAAAGAGATTCAGGAAAATAAAGCATGTGAAGGGGTGGACAGTTGCCTACCTTGAAAATTTGGAGTCTAGGCAGAGTATATTTCGCCCACCCACGAATTTTGGATTTGATTTCAATGTTGCAAATGATACCAGTAGAAAAACGATTTCTGCATTTTATTTTGGCTGCAATTGAAGATCACAAATATTCAAATATTTTCAATCAAATTATACCCTTAAAGTGTAAAATAAACTCATTTCCTTCTATCCTGATGTTAAGAATGCCAAATACCACATTATGATAGATAATTTCTGTTGTGATTGTGGCATCCAAATTGGGTTGGCAACCCCTCAGTTGGAAGCTGTGACATTACGGATAAAATGTCTTTATACATACGCTCCCCGCCTCCTGGAATTTTGAACTCTGTATGCCACTGAGAACAAAGCAGTCAAGCTAAACAGAATAGTGGGGCGGGGGTGGCTCAGTCGGTAGCGCGCCAGTCTCGTAATCTGTAGTTTCCAGGTTCGAGTCCCAGCTGGGTCAGCGTTGAGATTTATCTCCGCAAAACTCCCCGCCCTGCCCACGGTCAGTAGGGGACACCGATGGGCTTGGAAAGGCCGCCGTCCGTCGGATGGGACGTTAAGCCGGGGCCCCGTGTGCGGAAGAGCCATACCCTGTGCACGTTAAAGAACACGCTGGATGGCCTTGAAGGGGGCTACCATCTGTCTTCCGACAGCTGTTCCAGTCGGTCCCCTCCCCCAACCTTTTCTGAGCCTTCGGGGTCCATGTGACCTAGCATTTAGCCCATGGTGTGCAAAAAAGTGCCGCTCAGAGGTAAAACAACCCAACCCAACTTAAACAGAATAGTGCAAAAAAAAATCGCGCCAAACAGACAATTACAGTGCCATGACTAAAGAGCTCCAACTGGTGTAGAACCCTGCATGAATATCACTATTTAAAAGCTCTCATCAGATAAAAGATTAAAATTAACATGAATTGTGGGTAAAACCGTGGATAAAAAAAGTTGATGTTAACATGGATGGGAGATAAAATCTTGTACATATTTGATATGCAGAAACATGCAGAAACATTATTGCATTATTGATATGTGAAAAAACCTGATTTGAAATTAAATGATGATAGTCAGTCTAAACGAGAAAAAAGTCGATTGGAATAAAGCCCCAAATTAAAAAAAGAAAACGTATCCTATGTGAAAGAAGCAATCTTTTTGCTGGCTTTCGGTTGGGTTGTTTTACCTCTGAGCGGCACTTTTTTGCACACCATGGGCTAAATGGCCAGGTCACATGGACCCCGAAGGCTCAGAGAAGGTTGGGGAGGGGACCCACTGGAACAGCTGTTGGGATACAGATGGTAGCCTCCCGTCAAGGCCATCCAGCGTGTTCTTTAACGTGCACAGGGTATGGCTCTCCTGCACACGGGGTCACGGCTTAACGTCCCATCCGACGGACGGCGGCCTTTCCAAGCCCATCGGTGTCCCCTACTGACAGTGAGCAGGGCGGGGAATTTTGCGGAGATAAATCTGAACGCTGACCCAGCTTGGACTCGAACCTGGGTACTACAGATTACGAGCCTGGCGCGCTACCGACTGAGCCATCCCCGCCACCTTTTTGCTGGCAAAACAGAATATAAATTGAAAAAATTACTGGAGTGTTATGTAGAGAATGGGAATTAAATTTTAGTTGAATGAAAATTTTAATCGGAGAGATCATAAAGTTTTAGAGATGAATTACTGGGTAATAAAAATGAGTGTCTTCCCATAATCGCCAATAACTGCATTTAAAAGAGCGAAATTAAGTCAGCAGAATTTACAAATTAGAATTAATGAATTTTTGTCTAAATTTAGTAAAGCATATTTTTACAAACAAAAGGCTTTTTAACTTTCACAGTATATTCTGTCAGTTATTAATTTGAAAAAAAAAAATCTCTCCTCAAACAGCTGTTTGCCACTAGTCATTAATAAAAAAACAGACCTATTTCTTTTACTCTCAGACATACATCAGACTTCAAGCATTCACAAAATCTCGAAGGCCATTAAGTAGGTAATATACATGAAGGGTATTAAAGTTTTGCGCGGGGTGGCTCAGTCGGTAGCGCGCCAGGCTCGTAATCTGTAGTTCCCAGGTTCGAGTCCCAGCTGGGTCAGCGTTGAGATTTATCTCCGCAAAATTCCCTGCCCTGCCCACGGTCAGTAGGGGACACCAATGGGCTTGGAAAGGCCGCCATCCGTCGGATGGGACGTTAAGCCGTGGCCCCGTGTGCGGGAGAGCCATACCCTGGCACGTTAAAGAACACGCTGGATGGCCTTGACGGGGGCTACCATCTGTCTTCCAACAGCTGTTCCAGTGGGTCCCCTCCCCCAACCTTCTCTGAGCCTTCGGGGTCCATGTGACCTGGCCATTTAGCCCATGGTGTGCAAAAAAGTGCCGCTCAGAGGTAAAACAACCCAACCCAAAGTTTTGCGTTTAGGACTTTCGCTATCCACGCACAGCTGGTGCCCTGCACGAACAAAAACGTTAAGGATGAAAAGTTCTTGCTTGCTATTTTAAACAAAATATTCTTTCTACTGGGATTGACAACACTGCATTCTGCATTCTGTGCTTGTGAATTTCCAAATTGCTTTGATCTCAAATTCCTTGAAAAACTGGTGAGTTTAGTTTTGTTAATTTTAATCTGTGTTTGGTTGTACCATATGTCTGGCATTTTCCTGTATCTGGCAGCGCTTTTCTTCGATCTAACAGTGACTTAAAAAAATTCTGCCTTTGTTTGAGTGTGCCAAAGTTTGATACTCTCACATGACACTGTGTATCAGTCACATAGTAAACTTCCAAAAGAATTCTAGCATTTTTAAATATTTAGAATATTCATATTCGAGAAATGTAGTTCAATGTATGAGTATATTAATATTATTTACTTGTTAATTATTCTGTTGCATATAATTATAAACTTTACCAAAAGTTTCTTTTTACCTACATCATTTTTTTTTTCCTACCACCTTCGTCAGTACTTTATTTTTGCTCCCCGTGTTTCTGCTTTATTTCAAAAATGCTTCTCTCCTACCTTTTTTTTCTGGATGCATTTCTGTGTGCTATGTAAGTTGTAACTAAGTTAAAACATCACATGAAGAACTGATCTAAAAGTCTATCTGATGATCAATTCTGAAAGTTACTAGGAAAAACTACAAAAATCTTAAATATCACAGTTTTTAAAATTATGGTTGAAAGATATACATTCTAATAGCACCCTTAAAACTACAAAGATCCGATCTATATTTAATTCTCCATTTTCTTCTGTTCAACCTAATAATATCTTCATTTCTCACATGGATAGCCATTCCTCTTTTTAAGATATCTGTGACAAGTATGATTCAATTTTCCAAAGGTACGATAGCCTGCTGAGATCAGTTGTAAAAATTTCTAGTTACCATCCTATACAAGTATATCCACAAGCACCGAGAATTTTGAAATTCTGATATATCCTGACAGTTCACTACAATAATTCAGTTTCAAAACAGTTTTTCCCCCATCATTAACTGTTTAATGCTGTTATTTCATTATCGTAAATAATAGTCCCAGAGAAGTCAACATTATTGTTTGATATTATTTTAATATTTCTTTTAGGAATGTTGTTATTCCCTGTAATAGTTGAAAATTTATTTCTAGGTGAAAGACAGTGGTATATTAGAAAGGATATCAGCTCAAGAATTAAAACTTCAGGAAGCTGCTTTTGATTTTATACAGTCTCAAGCATCCTATATTAGAAGCTTAAAAGTCTTAGATGAGCATTTTATTCAATCGCCAGAATTTTCCGAAAGCCAGTCTTCGCTCTGTGTTTTGAGCAAACATGAACACGATGTTTTGTTTTGTGATATTGTTCGTGTGAAAGAAGTCAGTGAGAGGTAAGGCCTAAATTTATTTTTGATTCAAATTTTATAAGCAGAAAAAAATTATTTGACAGACTAATTAAATGCTAAATTGCTCAGATCTTCATGGCAGTTCACTTGCTGCAAAGATCTGACATTAACTTATGAGTATAATATGCCACAGAAAATATCTATATGAAAAGACAAGACTTCAGTAAAAAGATTATACTAGAAAGAGACTATCTATGCCTTAGCCAGAATTAAACCCAATTCCCATTACTCTGCAGTTTATAATAGTATTGAATAATATAACTGCAATGTGCTAAATAAATTGCTCCCTGTATTGCCGTTTACGGCAGTGCAACCACCTTCTGACTCACATTGTGCTGCATTATCTCATCTTCTAACCGCTGTAAGTGACTGCAAATTAAATCATGGTATGCCAATATGAAGCCGTCCCGTGGCCGAGTGGTTAGCACGCTGGGCTACTGATTTATGGGATCTGGGTTCGAGCCCCGGTTAAGGCATGGATGTAGTAATGTTTTTCTGCTGAGGTCCCGCCATCCTCTCAGACATTCTACTGTGGCGTATAAACTGGCAGGCTCCTTTCAGACCTCTGTGGCAAGCAGCTGCTTGAGGGGGTATTTATTTTTATTTTTTTGCTTATGCCAATATGTATTACTGTGTGTGTGCTGCATTTCACCCCTATCCCCTCACTCCTGGGTGGGACAATTTCAATGTCGTGCAATGTATATAACTGTCCAATATATTTTTAAATGTTCCTTCTGCAGATCATATACTTCAAACAGATTTTACATTTCCAGAGTTATGTTCAATTACTTATTGATCTAACTGTAAAGCTGCATCAGAATGTGATGGCATCTCAAATAAATTTATAAAAATTCTTCCTCCTCTAGCGAAACAAAAATTGTTGACAATATTAAATGCCATCTGGAAAGCGTACAATTTCCTTTGGACTATAGTAAGTCATTATCTTCCTAATTAAACCTTCTAAACTGGCTACTGAATTTTCATCATATTGTGTGATCTCTCACATCTAATGTCCTAAAAATATTTGAAAATATGAAAGAATTATCCTAAATTAATATATCCTAAATATCTATCATGAAAAAACGGCATTTTTAACGACCATTTTCACGGTTTCAGACGTGGCAGATCAAAATATAATTATATTATGTATCTTACTAGTGATGCTTACAATGCTATCAAAATGATAAAAAATTAAACTTTTGCAACTCTATTTGTGAGTTTAAAATCTGCTTTGTGCTCTATTTGGATTGATGGTCTTCAACCATTTTAAACTAGACAATTTGGCATAGCTAGGAATTTATATATATATTTTTTTACATTTTGACTGAAAACCTTTAGTGTCAAGGTAAGCAAGACTTGTACTGAATTAAAAAAAATAATACTGGTGTTAATCAGAGCAGTTGCTAATCTCCATTGCTTTTCTCCATTTATCTTTATAATCTTCCTAAATATTTTGATGTAGAAGTTAATATTGCTTTTTTTTTTGCTGATATCACTTTCTGGTCCTCTGGGAAATTTTTTAAATCTGTTGAAAGAACTTTATGAAAGGCTTTAAATAATTTATCTCTATTTGCAACAAATGGCATTTAACTTATGAACATAGAAGAAATTGAAGTCATGCCTTTTTCCAAAAGAAATTAAAATGCTCTAGACTTAAATATATATTAATAATAAACTTATTTCTATTTTTAAAATACAAATACATAGGAATGCATATTGACTCAAAGCTTAACTGGACTCATCACTTACAAAATGCAGCTAATATTGGAAACAAATTATTAAACTTTACAAAATGTCTAACATCCACCACAAATTGGAGATCTAACCCACTATATACGTTACCAAATTTACAAAAATTTAATCAGACTCAAAATTCAATATGGGCTATTGGAGATATTGATTATAAATTGAAAAAGATTAATATTTTACAAGATAAATTCCTAAGACTGATCCCAGGTCTATCTAATGGAATATCCATTTTATCCTTGGTACAGAAACCTCCATTCCGCCTTTCCCCATATCAGAGTGAACATTCTACATTATAATATTTTAGTAGCACTATATCTTAAACATAACGATCACTTCATCATTCAAAATTTTAGAAAAGAACAAAATTATCTACCTGTTGTTCAGAATATTCCAAATTGGAACTTCATTCATGAAATTTTAAATATTGATTAAAAAAAGTTGATATTGTACTTTGGTACTTACCTGGCATATTTTACAATCAAATATTCTTCAGATTCCAAACATCTCCCCCCCCCCCAAAAAAAGCAAATGAAACAGTCCAACAATTTTACAGATTTTGTTTCAGTATTATATTAAAATTATATTTCAAGACCACCTCTGTGTATTTACAGATGGTCCTCTTTTTGCCGAGTGATTCGTTTTGTACTTGACTCGAAATATGCATCAGATGCCTTCCCTATTCTAGAATGAAAAGTTTAAATTTTTATCTCCATGTACTATCCTACAGGTTGAACTTTATACCATCATAGTTCACTTATTATTATAGTATACATTATAGTATACATTATTATAGTATTATTTATTATAGTATACATTAAGTGGCTTAAAGTAAACCAATCTAATGTCAACATCCTTATACTATCAGATTGTAGATCTGCTCTGTAGGCCACCATTCTAAACCTGTTATATTGTTTACACCACAAATTAATCACGGGTGTCTTGATAAGTTTTACATTATTGATTAAAAAGGTTTGTCTTATAACACTACAATGGCATATGAACCATTGAACCACTTTCGATTATAATACCGTTAACTTGCATGTGAACGAGGCTTTAAACTTAAAGGTATTCAGTACTTTGCCAAAATCTAGTATTAATTACAAAAATATAATCAAAAAGAAAGAAATGTAACATCTAAATTATTATTTCAAACTTTATGAATCTGTGCGACAGAATTATCATTTTTATTTGAATCCAAATACCTTTCAATTTAAAAGTCATGGTTTGAATAGTACAAATATTATAAAAAACAAAAGATTCCACACTGTTGTGCCACCATTAATGAAATTCTTTTCAGAATTAAAACTATTGGATTGGATTGTTTTACCTCTGAGCGGCACTTTTTTGCACACCATGGGCTAAATGGCCAGGCCACAAGGACCCCGAAGGCTCAGAGAAGGTGGGGGAGGGGACACACTGGAACAGCTGTTGGGAGACAGATGGTAGCCTCCCGTCAAGGCCATCCAGCATGTTCTTTAACGTGCAGAGGGTATGGCTCTCCCGCACACGGGGCCACGGCTTAACGCCCCATCCGACGGACGGTGGCATTTTCAAGCCCATCGGTGTCCCTTACTGACCGTGGGCAGGGCCTGGAAATTTTGTGGAGATAAATCTCAACGCTGACCCACCTGGGAACTGCAGATTACGAGCCTGGCGCGAAAACCGACTGAGCCACCCCCGCCCCCAACTAAACCTATAACTCTTCCAATTACCCATTCTGTCAAGCAAAAGAAACTGTTAAATACATCCTACTTAACTGCCCAAAATAGAGTGTTATGACAGACGAACCTGTTATAATGAATTTATGATAAATGTGTCATGACGTTTGCGTATGGCTTCTGCGTGAGAATTATTTAATCAACGAATTGGAATACAGAATAGTTCTGAAAAATAGAAAAGATAGAATTGTTATGTTGGAGTTGTTGATATGTAAAAAGGGACATAGTTAGTCTCAGTAGGCACTAGATAAGTGATTAAAAAAGAAGAAGTATTTTGTGTAGTGAGTGCGCGAGAGATTAATTAGTTTATTAGAGTAAATCTTACAAGTGAATTAACAAGGAAAATAAGAATGGTTTACGCCTGAAGTGAAAGTTATACAAGGGACATTGACATTAAAAATGAAGAGGTAAACGTTAGTCGAATAGACAGAGCTGGTCTTAACTTTTCTGTAGGAAGAGATTGTTACTTGATGTACGATAGTATTTAGTTTGTTTATAAGAATTGGTAAGGTTATTCTCAATAGATTGCAAATTTGTTTATAAACATGATTTTACTCTTCATCGAATGTTATTAGATTTACTTTGTGATTTGGGTGTAAATAGAAATAAGATAATGAAAGTTTATCTTTATATTGATATAGATTTTCATGCCAGTTGACTTAGTTTGCACAAATAATTTCATCCATGCATTTATAATAAATTGTATTGCTTTGTAATTATCATTGACATATATATACTTGAACTCACGCTCAGTGCTCATCCATTTAAATTCATAACAATAATATTTAAACGACTGATTTGTTTGCTGAACTGGAAAACTTTGACATCCCAAATTTCACATTAAAAAACATTTTAAACCCGCACATCTGCAATCGACCAAAATTCTATATGTTCATGTTTAAATATTTGCTTGCGATTCCTCTTTACAAACATATTTAAGAAAAAAAACTTCTTTTTTACTATCTTATCTGCTGATACCTTCCAGATGGCATGGGAAGATGTCTCACCTACCAATGAATCCTTTAGAAAACATGTTATTGAAACTTTCAAGGTGGAGAAGTTATAACCCCACCTCCCACCCCTTGAGTAAGCCATCGGTGTAACTAAAGGCCTTAAAAGGACACCATGACCAATAATGAGGTTGCAAAATGTCAAACAACTTCAAAGATAGATTCTCATTGGCATAACAATGGAAATTTTATAAAATTTTGATAGGGCAGTGAATAAAGCAAAAATGCATTTAGTTCTGAACATTAAAACAACATAAATTCAAAGGAGGAAAAATTATACTTTTGTTTAATTAAAAAAAATTTTGGTTTCTAGGCCGAGTGGTTAGCGCGCTTGGCTATTGATCTAAGGGACCTGGTTCGAGCCCCTGGTAAGGCATGGCTGTTCGTGTCGTTTTCCTGCTGAGGTCCTTGCCATCCTCTCAGACCTTCAACTATGGCATATTAACTGACAGGCTCCTGTCAGACCTCTGTGGCAAGCAGCTGCTTGAGGGGGTATTTATTTATTTTTATTTAATATTAAAAGGGATAACTCTTAAGAAATAGAGACTATTTGAATTAAATATTTACTATAATGTGAAGTGATACAAATTGATGCAGGTGACATCTCTAGATTGAAGACATATGCAGAAATTTACCTAACCAGTTATAAAGTGTATTTCTTTATTATTAATTCACATATACACCTTTACAACTTTTTAATGTATCTTTTTTCCAAATATCGGAAATTAAATTCAAATAAAAGTTCTGTCATGTGACTTGCAAATTCAAAAGAATTTTTGTCTTATTTCATTGCACTGAAAGATGCATGCTAACTAATTAACGTTTTTTACAGGTTAATGGCCGACTTGACAGCCAGATGGAGTGATGGTATTTTGATACCTGATATCTGTGATATTATTTATCAACATGCAACATTGCCTAGTTTTTCTGTGTACGTGAAATATTGCTCCAATAGGGTATATCAAGAAAGAACATTAAAAGAACTGAAGTAAGTTTGTTTATATAAAATATATTCTTTGAAATGTTTCAGCAAGTGTTGCTAAACTTATAAATGTAGTTATAATATACAGCCATATTTTGTTCTTGGTATCAGAAGGAAAATGGCATTTTTCATTTATAGAGAAATTTCTGCATTTACAGTTTAATACAAAAGTTATTAAAATTTCCTAATAAGTACTCAGTATCCTCTCAGATCCTTCAACTTTGGCATATAAACTGACAGGCTCCTGTCAGACCTCTGTGGCAAGCAGCTGCTTGAGGGGGTATTTATTTATTTATTTTTATTTATATTATTCCAATAATTTAAATACTGATTTGCATCCAGACCCATTATCTGGCACTCCCAAAATTTAGAATGTATTAAATCCTTATATTTTTTAAATAAATCATTTGTTGAAATCTCATTCAGATAATTAAGGTCATATTTAAAATTGTCATCTTATTTGTCATGTTTTGAATACTTTATTTCTTACTCTGTGTAATTTGGTGAATAAAACATAGCTTGCTATTATTTTAGTAATTATGTAATATGTGTTGTACTCATCTACATAAGGACTTTAAATGTATAAAATGTTAGACTACTCAAAGCTATAGTAGCGGATTTAGAGGATCAGAAGGCCTAAACAGAACAACATTTAGAGACCCTATGGTGTGTAGTTGATATGACCTCTATAATTCTGAAAGAATTTTTCCATGCTATTACAGAAAAATGAGCATTTTACTTTGAAAATAATAATAAAAATATGATAAGGTAATCAAAACACATGAAATTCAAAGAACGATTTGGGGGGCTATAGTAGGGAAGGCTCCAAGCAGCCGCTTAGCCACCTATCAGAAAACCTGCCCTGCAAGTTTTAAGTTCCAAGCTTGGCACAGAAGGATGCTTGTTAGAGTTAATGCAAGGGCAACCAAAATTAAATGTTTTTTTCCTTAATTAAATGTAATCTTGTTTTACCTATGTTTTTGGAAGTATATTTTATATTTATTAATAGAAATAAATATTTTTACATATATTTCCCACAAGAAAAATCCCTTTTTTTCCTTTTCGGGCACCTATTTGCTTTATGGTATGATACACTGAAGAACCAACACATTATTACCCACCTGCCTAATATGATGTTGGTCCTCCATGTGCCACCAAAACAGTTCTTACCCAGCGAGGCATGGATGCTACAAGATTTCTAAAGATGTCTTGTGGTATACAGACATCTTTACACGTTACCAGCAGATCCTTTACACATTACCAGCAGATTTTTACACACTGCCACAGATCGGATGTGCTGTTCCAACACAAACCACAGATGCTCGATTGAGTTGATGTCTAGGTAATTTGGAGGCCAGGGCAATACCTGGAAGTCTTCTTCATGTTCCACAAACCATTCTTGAACAATCCGGACAGTGTGACATGGCACATTATCCTGCTGAAAGAAGACAGTACTAGAGGGATATATCATTGCCATGAGAGGATGTACCTGGTCTGCAATGATGTTTAGGTAGGTAGTAGACGTCATAGTTTCCTGCACATGAATGACTAGATCCGGGTTTTCCCAGCAGAACATTACCCAAAGCATTACACTTCCCCCACCAGCTTGTTTTCATCCCACGGTGCATCCTGGTGCCAACACTTCCCCAGGTAAACGACCCACACGTACCTGGCCATCCACATGGTGCAACAGGAAATGAGATTCATCAGACCAGATGACCTTCTTTCAATCATTCAAGGTCCAGTGTTGATGCTCGCATGCCCATTGTAGGAGCTTTCGACAGTGAACCAAGGTTAGAATGGGCACTCCGAGCAGCTATGCAGCCCCATTTTCAGCAGGGTTCGATGTACTATGTGTTGTGACACATTACTCCCATCACCAGCATTCAAATTACAGGTGAGTTGTGCCACAGTATCCTTTCTGTTGGCTCGTACCATACGAGATAGCCTTCACTCACCTCTAGCATCAATGAACCGTGGTCAGCCCACACCTTGTTGGCTGTTCATGGTTTTTCCTTTGCTTGGACCACTTTTTGAAGGTACTTACCACAGCTGACCATGAACACCCATGACCTAGTCATCTGGCCATTACAATTTGGCCTTTGTGAAACTCACTTTTGTCCACTGCCTTTTCCATCTGAAGAACAAGAATAACAGTAATTAACAGAGCTCAGTAAATAAATAAAAAAATAAATACCCCCTCAAGCAGCTGCTTGCCACAAAGGTCTGACAGGAGCCTGTCAGTTTATATGCCATAAGTAGAAGGTCTGAGAGGTATCAGGTGTTATTTATACCGTTTCATGACCTTCACACATGCCATCGTTTACCTACAGTTGCTTCAGTTTACATAAAGACACGCTAGATATAATGTTTATGATCTTTGGTGCATATGCATGATTACTATATTTGCAACTGTGCTCATTAATGTATGGCTTGACTTAAATTTTTTTATCATAAAACTTTAATTAGCTTCCCACTGAAAAACTTTTGCACCACCCTGAAACAATTTTTGCTCCTTGCCCCTCCCCTCAATAAAAAAACAAAAAAATGACAATGAATGCTAACAAATTGCTCTGTCTCTGTGTATGATATTGACCAATAAGTTATTATTGCTTAGGGTTGCCAACTACGCTTTACAAACAGGACACCATGAATACTAAAAAATCAGAAAATCCATATAAGAATTGATTATTATTCTTATTAAAACAAATAAAAAATGTCAACTAGATAATTTTTATATGATTCTGTGTGTGTGTTTTTCACTTCCCAAAGTAAATGCATATCTTTTTTGTAGATTTCAGAAATTCAGTGCAATTAATATCGTTAATATTATTTTTACTGTAAACCAATGACATATTCAGAATTATTAAGAATTTTAAAAAAGAATTATTGATTTGTTAATGTAAATTGATGACTAATGATTTCTTAATAAAGGTTCTGTAAAATAGACCATATAACATACCATAAAATAGGCCATATAACATACCATTAAATAGGCCATATAACATACCATAAAATAGGCCATATAACATACCATTAAATAGGCCATATAACATACCATAAAATAGGCCATATAATATACCATATAATATACCATATAATATACCATAAAATAGACCATATAACATACCTTAAAATAGACCATATAACATACCATAAAATAGGCCATATAACATACCATAAAATAGGCCATATAATATACCATATAATATACCATATAATATACCATAAAATAGACCATATAACATACCTTAAAATAGACCATATAACATACCATAAAATAGGCCATATAACATACCATAAAATAGGCCATATAACATACCATAAAATAGGCCATATAACATACCATAAATAGGCCATATAACATACCATAAAATAGACCATATAACATACCATAAAATAGGCCATATAACATACCATAAAATAGGCCATATAACATACCATAAAATAGGCCATATAACATACCATAAAATAGGCCATATAATATACCATATAATATACCATATAATATACCATAAAATAGACCATATAACATACCTTAAAATAGACCATATAACATACCATAAAATAGGCCAGATAACATACCATAAAATAGGCCATATAACATACCATAAAATAGGCCATATAACATACCATAAAATAGGCCATATAACATACCATAAAATAGGCCATATAATATACCATATAATATACCATATAATATACCATAAAATAGACCATATAACATACCTTAAAATAGACCATATAACATACCATTAAATAGGCCATATAACATACCATAAAATAGGCCATATAACATACCATTAAATAGGCCATATAACATACCATAAAATAGGCCATATGACATACCATTAAATAGGCCATATAACATACCATAAAATAGGCCATATAACATACCATTAAATAGGCCATATAACATACCATAAAATAGGCCATATAACATACCCTCCCACTGGCAAAGCCACGTCTACAAGCCAATTAGACTGTACAACATTGAAAACTTTTCGGAAATGAAAGCAGCCATTATTTGCTAATTTTGAGCTGCCAAATATGATTAGCACATTACAAATTGGTGATTGGCTTTTGTTTTGAAAATATAGGAGGCTGCATCCATATACAGTGTATGCTGATTTGAATCTTTCAGACGCTGTACGAAGTATCTAGGTGACACAATACCGGGGAGCTATTGCATCATTCGGGAGATACCCCTTCTCAGTTATCATCCATTCATGATTGTATGCAAGTGTTGTTTGTGAATGATATGCCTCGTTCTTGTGTGAACAATGCAGACCATTTTTGTTACATTTGTAGCGAGGTTACTTTTGCATCACAGAAACGTGAAATAACTCTTGTCATCGAAACAGTTTCAGATGTAAGATTGGAGATCAATAGAGGAGCCGTGCTCCACATTAGGGTGTAATAGTTGTACAACACATCTTCGCAGCTGGCTCAATGGCAAGAGACAGTCGATACCATTCACTATTCCTATGATATGGCAGGAACTGTCCAACCATGTAAGGGATTGTTACCCTTATATGGCATCTCCACTGGGAAGTGGTATTACTAAAAAGAGAAAGTAGGTAATAAACTTTCGCAACTACTGTCTGCCATTTTCCCAGTGCCACATGGTGAAATCTACCCATCCATGGAGCCATCAGAACATTACTATGTGGACTCAGAGGAGGAAGAGGAAAAGAAGTAAAAACAGGAATCTATAAATAGCCTCTATTCTTCTGGAGTATGTGGAAGGATGTGCATGATCTTTTTGGTGGCTACGATATACACTAACTTTCACATTTCTATCAAGGAGATTCCACTGGTGCAGTGTGGAGACTAGGATTCTGCCTTGCTCTTTGACAGCTCTGAACAAGATCGTTCAATTTGTTCTGCATGATCTTGTGTTGTTGGGTTGGGTTGTTTTACCTCTGAGCGGCACTTTTTTGCACACCATGGGCTAAATGGCCAGGTCACAAGGACCCCGAAGGCTCAGAGAAGGTTGGGGGAGGGGACCCACTGGAACAGCTGTTGGGAGACAGATGGTAGCCTCCCGTCAAGGCCATCCAGCGTGTTCTTTAACGTGCACAGGGTATGGCTCTCCCATACACGGGGCCACGGCTTAACGTCCCATCCGACGGACAGCGGCCTTTTTTTTTTATTGTATCATCACTGATGATGAACAGAAAGTATGGCATGCCTTCCTACAAATGGTGACAGACTTCTTAAGGAATGAAAAAGAAGAAAATTACAATGACCTTGTGGAAGAGCTGCTGTCCTAAAATCACAAACTTGGATGTCGTATGTCTTTAAAGGTACATTTTTTAAATTCTCATTTGGATTTCTTTCTGGAAAAATGTGACACTGTTAGTGATGAGCATGGTGAACGTTTACATCAGGAAATTGCTACAATGGGAAAGAGATGTCTAGGAAGATGGAGCCCATCAATGTTAGAAGATTTCTGCTGGAATGGAATCTTGGGATGCGAGATTCCCAAGATTTGGTATATAAGCGGCGGGCAAAAAAGCTGCAGTTGCTGTAGACCAATATGCAACTTTCAGCAAATGATGTAGCGCAGTAAGTGACTGTATCTCAAAAACTGTAGCCAATCAAACATTTTTGCTGTCATTTTCGTGTTCAGCTTCTCGATTTACATAAGAAATTGCATTTCCAAAACATACTAAATGTCAAAATTTGTTGCTTAGTGTAATTAATCCTGATTAGATTAAAATTGACCCACTTGTTTTCATATTACTTAAAAACCTTTTCTCAGGAATATTTCCTATTTCCAGTTAAGGAAAATGATCAAAAACAATGCCATATTTATGAAATATATTTCTAGGATATAAAATATAAAGTCTGAAACGCTTGAAATTTTTTTATAGAGAGACAAGATTGTGTTTCCTGGAGGTCTTAAGGAAATTAGAAAGCAATCCAACATGCCAAGGCTTAAGTCTGGAATCATTCCTATTCCTCCCCATGCAACATATTGCTAGATTACCACTTCTGCTGGACAACATCTTCCGATGGTTGAGTTCAGATTCTCCATCTTACAACATCTGCAAAATGGGTTTAGAGGCAGTGCACAAGGTAATCTATATGTAAATTAGTTTTCTTTGAAAAGTAAGAATCAAATGTCAGTTGTATTTTTAGTTTATTTTGTTTCATATAGTTCTAATGGTATTTTAAAATCAGATAATTTTCAACTTGGGGGAGGAAGGGCAAGAAAAATTGAACTAGAAAAATTGATCAAAAAATTATGTTAAATAATATCAGGAGTACCAAAAATTTGGAAAGTACATCAATTACGTTTATTATTGTGAAAAACTTATTTTTACATCATTTTGAATAATAAGTTTCTCTTTTTTTTCGTTTTGGCATCTGTAGTTGCATTATGGTATGATATATGCATGATTTCTGTATTTGCAACTACACTTATCCGCTCATTTATGGAGATCAGCTCAATTAAATATTTCTATCTAAAACAATTTATTTTTAATTTTTGTTCCCCCCCCCCCCCGGGAATAAAACTGTGGCCACCAGGAAGGATTAGTGTCTTACCATGCATCATCCGCACTGAGAATAAATTTGCATTAATTTCCTTCCCTGCTGTAGGTTCCAAGACTGTTACAACTGGTGCATATTATATCAATGACAGTATTTATATCACTTATAAGTTATTACCATAGCCGTGTATGTACTCATAATTTGTTTTCCTCTCCAAAATCCCATGAAAATTTTCAAAAGAACATAATTTTTGTTTTTCAGGGCAATTAAGAGATTAGATTGTGTATTTGAAATGTCTAAAACTTTACGTTTCAAAATTCTGAACTCATTTTGACTCAACTTAAGACTGTTTCATACAAATATTCGAACTAAATCGCAACTAATTCTATACATTGAGGTTAAATGGATGATGCTGGTAAAAATTGATCGTGGTGTTTGAACTTACCTTAGCAGTTTAAATATTGCAGACTTTACTATTACCACTAATTCTAGTTTTAGTTCCAGTTCAAAATTGATTTCATAGTCAACACCAGACTCTTCTGTAAGGTATAATAAAAAAAAATACCCCCATCGAATCTGTGAACCATCGTATCCGAAAACATCTGTAGTAGCTTTTAGATATTTTTCACAATTGCAGCTAGAGTACATTCATTGATGCTGATCACTGCTACTGAAATGCCTTCAGTTCGTCGATGTAAGGATTTTTTTGTAAGCAGTATCCTTGAGAAAATCGTATAATAAATAATCACATGAGTTCAAATCTAGAGAGTATGGTAGCCAGATCAGCCATTAGGGTTGGGTTGGGTTGTTTTACCTCTGAGCGGCACTTTTTTGCACACCATGGGCTAAATGGCCAAGTCACATGGACCCCGAAGGCTCAGAGAAGGTTGTGAATGGGGACCCACTGGAACAGCTGTTGGGAGACAGATGGTAGCCTCCCGTCAAGGCCATCCAGCGTGTTATTTAACGTGCACAGGGTATGGCTCTCCCGAACGCGGGAGATCAGCCATTAAAGCACAAAAATGTTCTGATAGAGATGCTGCCACAAGGTTAAGAAGTGTCCATGAGTGAATGAAATGAGTGAAATGTGCTGTTTAACCCTTTCAAGTAATAATTATTTTTTTCAATGTGGGTATTATAATCGGTTTTATTTATTTTCTTTATCGTTATTTTCATTTTTACGATTCAGGTTTTCATGGATTGTAATGAAAGTGCCAGGAAAATGGAGCGATTAGAAGAAATGTTTGTTCTTAATAAGCAGCTGGAATTTAAAGAATGCAAAGTATGGATCCTTATTTGTTTAGTTTTTACCTATTTTAACAATATTTTCATAACATAAAGATATCAAGTAAGCAAAAAAATTAAAGTATAAAGTATTTAATGCTCCCTATACTTGAATTTATCAATTAAATATTTTGTTGCATTTTTATATATGTCCATAATTTTGACTTTATATTTAAAATCATAATGTGATCAAGAAATTTGGAGTGTGTAAAAATATAAGACTGTTCCCCAAATTAAGTGTTTTCTTTTTATTCTTCCTGATCTTTGTTATTTAACATCAGTGAATTCAAACTAATTTTCTGTGAAGGTATATTAACCTCATAGTCGAAGTCACGGGCATCATCCCTAATTGTAGTGCTGTTGTTTGTACTTCTTCAGTTGAATAAGTTGTCAAGCATAATTTTCATTGCTAAACCAGCTGTTCAAAAATAGGAAGAATGATCTTAAATAAGATAAATAATTAGCAATATAAACCTCAAATCTTGTTATTAAAATAAATGCATCTGTATAAGGAGAACTGTTGTATTGCTTCTTTTACTGAATCTTGCAAAGGTGATTCTGGCTCAATTAGTAGCATGCCAGGTTTGTAATCTGCAGCTCCTAGGTTTGAATTCCGCCTGGGCTAGCATTGGGATTTACCTCCGCATAACTTCCCTCCCTGCCTTTTGGTCAATAGATGACACCAATGGACTTGAAAACACTATCCAACGGATGACAGCTATCCAATAGATGGGATGTAAAACTTTGGCCCAATGTGCAGGAGAGAATCTTCTATGTCCCTGTGCACATTAAAGAATATGCTGGATGGCCTTGATGGGAGGCTACCATCTGTCACCTAACAGCTGTCCAGTCTTCCTCCAACCTTCTTGGGGTCCTAGTGACCTGCCCATTTTGTGCACAAAATGCCACTTGGAGGCAAAACAACCCAACATAAAGGTGATTCTCTTAAAGTCATTACAATTCTTAAAATTTCATTTTAATTCTTAAATTCATTCAAATTGTGTTAGAAATAATAGTAAAATGTAAATTGCAATTTAAGAGAACCTGTTATTAACAGATTTGGCCAGATGCTGAAAATATGAAAAGAGAACTTTTTTCAAAAAATTCTTTAAAAAAAGAGGATCGATATAAAATTTAAATATAATTCGCAATAGGTATATAAAAATACGATTTTTATATCTTATAAAATTAGCATAGGGCCACTGAAGGATATGCAGAGAATGTGAATACCAAAAAACGTTATCATAATAACATTACAATTAAAAAATCTTTTTGCTCAAAAATTAATTTAAAATAATTTAAAATTCTCTGTCATTGAGCAATAAAATTTTAGAGTTTATCCTTCAAACTATTTGCATGTTGAAAGTTCTTAGGAGAAAACTCTCAGAAGCTTTTCGGAGCAAAGACAGCGCTCCGTCTTCAGTGAAGTGATGCTATGTACTGACGTTGGGTCTGTTTAGACAAAGAGCTTCTTTCCACATGTCGTGAAGGGCGATTCCAGTGTCTCGGTTGCAAGTGGGGACGGACGAGGTCATTATTTCAATAGCCTCGCGGACTTTTATTCAATATAATTCGTCCGTCCCCACCTGCAACCGAGACACTGGAATCGCCCTTCACGACATGTGGAAAGAAGCTCTTTGTCTAAACAGACCTAACATCAGTACATAGCATCACTTCACTGAAGACGGAGCGCTGTCTTTGCTCCGAAAAGCTTCTGAGAGTTTTCTCCTAAGAACTTTCAACATCCAAATAGTTTGAAGGATAAACTCTAAAATTTTATTGCTCAATGACAGAGCTGCAATCACTCTAATAATGTTTTATTTGCTTTAATAGTTATTATATATTTATTAACTTTAAAATCTCAATATAATCAGTTAACCTGTTCAGTCACATTCCTAATACCATTCTCTTTTCTTAACATCACTTTTTGTGAGCTACATTTTATTTACCATTTCTACAAAAATCAACTGGTTTCCTCAGAGTGTGTTGTGTATTTTTTTTTCCAAATGCTAATTATCTTGATTATTTTTTATAAACAATACATCTATGCAAAAATAAAGTATAATACATTTTTTTTTTTTGCAGGTTATACCTCTCATTTCAGCATCCAGGTGGCTGCTGAAAAGAGGAGAGGTTATGAAATTAGAATTCGACAAGAAGACATTTGGTCGATCGAACCGATGTGTTCGTGTTCCCTTGTACATTTTTCTGTTTAATGATCTACTTGTGGTAACTAAGAGGAAAAGGTAATATATTATACAGTATCATTTGCAAGAGATATATAAAATCACTTTATTCGAATCAAAATAAAAATAGCTGTATTTTGATATGCTTATGAGATATGTTGAAATATATATGTTACCGCTAAAGCTCGAAAGCCGTTAATGTGCACATTACCTAGCTAAACTGCAGATTAACTGATTTGCTCCGTTAACGTGCGGAATCAAGAGTTTTCCGCATTTTACCTAGGTAATGTGCACATTAACGGCTTCCGTATCGTTACAGTTCAAAAGTTTGTTTCTCTCATAGTGGTGAATCTCTTGAATATGAATCTTCGTGTCACGTGATTCACTCGTCCGCATTATAAAAAACGGCCCGGATGAGCGGAGGCCAAGTGAGAACGAATCGGTAAAGTGATTCATTCTTGATAACGAATCACTAAAATGATTCGTTCTCACTTGGCCTGCTCATTTTGGGGGCGTTTTTTATAATTCGGACGACTGATTCATGTTGACAGAGGGATGACCCTGGTTTCAACTCTACTCTCGGACACTAGATAAATAACATTATGTTAATTTAAGCGTACAGAAACGTTCCTGTTGTTCCAGCAAATATCTTATTTTCACTTTAACGAGTGCCTAGTAGGTAATGTGCAGATTATCCCGGTAATTTGCAGATTACCTAGGTAATTTGAGAAATGAAACAATTTTCCTCACGTTAACGGATCACCCTAGTTAATCTGCACAATACCTAGATAATCTGTAGAATAACTGATTTCTGCACTTTAGCGGTAACAGATATATTTGAATGCTTTTGAGATACATAATCTATAAAATTCAATTGACTGATCATTTACACTCTGTATATTTTGCTAAAGCTATTTGTTTTATTTCAGTGAAGACAGCTATACAGTGATCGATTATTGTCCACAAGAGAAGGTTCAAGCCATGGCTGTGGATGCCAAAGATTTGCAATTACCTATGATTGTTCCCAGCTCCTGTAGATACCTCATTTATCTCACATTATTTAACAATCACCAGGGCAGTGCTGTAGATATGATTCTCAGTTGCACACTTTTGTAAGTAATTTTTTGTGAAATGTAACAGAACTATTTAACCCTTTCACGACTAAGGGAAACATTTTTCCCATTTTAAAATTGGTGATTGTCGTATTTAATTATAACCTTATCTGCATTTTTTATACAGAATGTCAAAATAGAACGTATGCCGAACGCAATTACGTAAATGGGAACGTTTAGAAAACAAAAACAGAACTGTCAGGACGCATAATATATGTACTATGTGCAATGTCCATCTTTGCCTCACTACCAAAAGAAATTGCTTCGCAGAATATCATAATTAGCACATCATTTTGTATAGTAATTTTATTTCATAATTTTGTATTATTTTAGTTAACATTTTGTTCTAATAAACCAATAAATAAAAGACATTGCATAATAAGCCTAACTATAATTTGTGTTACCTTTATAGTCCATTGGGAAAAATATTTTCCATAAAATTCCAAAAAAACTACACATTGTTATGTATTTTTCTTATGATTTTTATTTATTTTACGTCTAAACAAACTAAAATAAACAGTTACATACTAATATTTACTCTTAGAAACCTTATGGTCCTGAAAGGGTTAATTATTATTTCTACTTGTATAATTTGCTTTAATAATTCAGTTAACTCTGAACGCTGAGTTAAAATAGAAGATTTAGTATGACTGTGCGGGGTTAGGAAAGATAATTATAGTCATTTTGGAAAATGATGTAAAAAGTGGTTTAAAAAGTTATCTTATTATATTAATAGGCCAATGATCCAAAGGGATGACTTCACAAAATGGCAAAAATATTACAGTAGTGTACACAGATGCATTATCTCCCATTTTACCTGGTACGACAGAAGCATTTCAATGATAAAATAAATAAATAGTGAAGTGAATGTAAAACATCATTATTTCTATTGATTAAAAAAAATATCCCCTCAAGCAGCTGCTTGCCACAGAGGTCTGCCACAGATGTCCACAGAGCCTGTCAGTTTGTATGCCATATTAGAAGGCCTGTGAGGATGACAGGACCTCAGCAGAACAACGGCACATACATCCGTGTCCTACCCGGGGCTCGAACCCAGAGTCCCTTAGATCAGTAGCCAAACGCGCTAACCACTCGGCCACAGAACGGTTAATTTCTATTGATAGCAATGTGCAAATGTTATAAAATAACTAGCAACTGGTAAAGCATTATTCATTTATATTGATGATAACATAACGTAGATTAGCCCTTTACACTTTGTATGTCAGGCTGAACCCAACATTTCAATTTCTGTCTGTTTCAAGCTGAAATCAACATTTCCGTTACAAAGAGGTGGCATCCACTTCTAAGTTGTTGAAGAAGTAGCTGCTGATTATAACATTTCAAATGTGATCGGACATTTTTCATGAGTAAACTGGCATAGTGGTTAGGCAGCTAGCGACTGTTCCAGCAGGGCAAACTTTGTGTGTTGTGTTAGCTCTAACTAAGGCAGTGGTCAGCAGTGACTTTGGGTTGGGTTGTTTTACCTCTGAGCGGCACTTTTTTGCACACCATGGGCTAAATGGCCAGGTCACATGGTCCCCTAAGGCTCAGAGAAGGTTGGGGATGGGGACCCACTGGAACAGCTGTTGGGAGACAGATGGTAGCCTCCCGTCAAGGCCATCTAGCGTGTTCTTTAACGTGCACAGGGTATGGCTCTCCCGCACACGGGGCCACGGCTTAACGTCCCATCCGGCGGACGGCGGCCTTTCCAAGCCCATCGGTGTCCCTTACTGACCGTGGCAAGGCGGGGAATTTTGCGGAGATAAATCTCAACTACAGATTACGACCTGGCACGCTACCGACTGAGCCCCCCCCCCCCCAGCAGTGACTTCGGTCGTAGTAGGGCATGTCCTTGTATGAGAAAGCCTGTAAAAGCTAGGAGTAGCTTCTAGGATTCTTCTCTGTCCTATATGTCGTAAATAAAAAAAAAATTAATTGAGGTCATTAGTTCCATTGTCCATTGCAGCCAATATGTCAAGAAATGGAAGCAGAAAGAGTTAAAAATTCTCAGGCTGTTTTTCTTCCTGAATTAGAAGTTTTTAATGCAATGTCTTTTCTTGCATATGTATTGGTGCTTAATATAAAGAAAAGGTTTTTCAAGGTAATAATTTCATTTAAACCTAATACTGTGATAAAAATTTGATTTCTGTTATTGATTTGTATAAATTTTTAATTACATTTACTTGGTTTTTTTGGGGAAGGGAATGTGAGGATAAGACGAGTAGGATTCCCCAATTACTAATATGCAATGAAATAAAATATAGTTGTTTTTTAAATCTATTTTTAGTGTCAGACATATCCTATGAAGCTAAAATAATAAAACTATACAAAGGCAATGGTTTTGAATTTTATTTTGACAAGTTTGAGATTTCATATAAGACGACCAGATTTTTGGGAGTGGGAGGTTCTAATCGCTAAATTAACAGTGGCAGTTCATTTTTGAACTAACTCTGAATAAAAAAACTTTCGATTTTGTTCATGGAGTCATCTATGACCAGGAATGGGCAATTTGTTGAATTATATATTTACAAGAAGTCTGTTACTATTGATTGATTCATGCATTAATAAAGCTATTATCATGAGTGACTCATTTTTTCACCATCATTTATGGCAATGTTGGAAGTTCAATGAAAACTTTTCCACTAGCCCCCATTCTGCCCTTGGTCGAAAAAGGGGCACCACTAGGCTTCAAAAGGGGCGGGGGTGGCTCAGTCGGTAGCGCAACAGGCTCGTAATCTGTAGTTCCCAGGTTCGAGTCCCAGCTGGGTCAGCGTTGAGATTTATCTCCGTAAAATTTCCCGCCCTGCCCACGGTCAGTAGGGGACACCGATGGGCTTGGAAAGGCCGCCGTCCGATGGATGGGACGTTAAGCTGTGGCCCCGTGTGCGGGAGAGCCATACCCTGTGCACGTTAAAGAACACGCTGGATGGCCTTGACGGGAGGCTACCATCTGTCTCCCAACAGCTGTTCCAGTGGGTTCCCTCCCCCAACCTTCTCTGAGCCTTCGGGGTCCATGTGACCTGCCCATTTAGCCCATGGTGTGCAAAAAAGTGCCGCTCAGAGGTAAAACAACCCAACTAGGCTTCAAAAGCCTGCCATCCATAGGCTAGTAAATTAAGCCATAGCCCATGTGTAGGAGAGCTACACTGTGCACATTAAAGAACACACTGGATGGCCCTGACGAGGTTTCCATTCTAGGTCCTAGGAGCTGTTTAGTAAATCTCTTTCTCTGAGCTCTTGGAGTCTTGTAATCTGGTCATTTAGCCCATTGTGTCCAAAATAAGTGCCAATTAGAGGTAAAACAACCCAATCCTGCATATTTTAAAAGCTAGGTAGCCTAGGGTATTAAAAATATACTAAATATCCACATAATATTAATATCCAAATTTCAGACTGATAGTGTGAAGATGAAACAATTGCTTTAATTGCAACTTAAAAATCTCGTGTCTTTATAATTTGAGGTATGAATCACCTAGTAGCTTTGCCATTTGAATTAACAAAGTTGTGCTCATGATTTACTTGAGATTAAAGGCAATCTTTTCCTTAATGTATCACCATAAAATATGTAACATTTGGACAAAATGAAATTAAATTGTTATAGTTAATAATTTTAGTAAAAGTTTGAATCTCATGTTAAATTACAGGTAGTTCTTCATTTGAATGTTTAATTCGTTCCTGAAATCAAATTCACAGAAAACTAGAACAATTTTCCCCATATAAGATAACTGAAAAGTCCAAATTAGAGGGGGGGGGGTTGTATTAGCCTACCCAACATCACCGAAATTTCAAATTGTAATATAGGAATACATTACAAATGTAATGATAATGTAAGGTAAAAAATGAAATAAACGTAAATATGAGGCAAATATGTGAAAAAACAGACATTTACATTAACTTCTGTGCTCAGCAAGTGCATCTGGTGGAGAGGATGAGTAAGGTGGAGGAGTTATTAGGGAAGGGGTCATCCAGGTTTGATGACTCCGAAGATGACGGTGAGGTTCTTCTTCCTCATAAAATTCCAGGGTTTTCCTTTCAGACACAAGTTCAAAAACACTACAGGAAATAAAAAATGCAACACTTGCAAGAAGTTATACAAATGTGATGAAATTTAGGGAGATGGTAGTATATTTAAATGCATGAAAATTATTAGGTTTGCAGGACGATCAAAACGATTGGACAGGCGCTAGCTGACGTCACAGGTGCGGAGCAGTCAAACACAGATAAAAGCAACCAAAGCTCCCTGGTTGACAAAACGTTGTGGAAATTGTTCTAAACCGCTAAAGATGCCCTTATGCAGATGTCGACAGCCGTTCCAACAGTTAACAGACTTTGAGCATGGAAGGATCATCGGCCTTAGAGAAGATGGTTAGTCATACAGAGATGTGGCCAACCTGGTACTGGGGCCACAATTCCAGTACCATCGTATACATATGGTGCCAGTGGGTTCAAAAAGGATCAATACACACTGACAAGGATCAGGAAGACAATGTATGACCACGGAGTGACACATAGCACTGCGTGACAGATTTGCGATTAAACGCAACTGCAAAGCGACTGGCAACAGGTAACATATCAAATACCTACCAGACAGATGGTAAACAACAGGCTTTTACAGTTTTCATTGCGAGTTTATCATCCAGCACTGCATTTGCCCCTCACATCTGCCCACATGCAAGCACATCTTCAGTGGTGTCACCTAAGAACAGAACTGGAACGAACAACAGTGGAGTACCGTAGTGTTTAGTGTCGAATCTTGTTTTTGTCTTGGTCAGCACGACGGTAGACAATGTGTTCGCTATCATCCAGGGGAAAGGAACACCATCCAGTGTGTGCGACATCATCATACAGCTCCAACACCTAGTGTCTTGTTATAGTGTGCCATTAGTCAGACATCTTGGTCGGAACTGGTCATCATTAGGGGATGTCTAACTGCCCAACGATATGTTACCAACATTTTGCAGCTAGTGGCTGTCCCATTTGTTCAGCAGCAGGGAACCTTTCACCAGCAAAAAAATGCCTGTCCCCACACAACCCACATTAGTCTGCAGTATCTACACGAGCAAAACATTAAGGCACTAACCATGGCCAGCATGTTCGCCGGACCTTTCACCTATTGAACACGTTTGGGACATGATGGGCCGACAGTTCCAACTACACCCAAAAGGTGTGCCAATCACCGTCACTAAAATGGAATAGTGATTTCGCACTATTTGGTGTTTATCCCTCAGGAGGACATTATAGAGCTGTACGATAGCCTTTCCTGCCGTGTTCGTGAATGCATTGCTGCGTGTTGCAGTTCAACGTCATACTAATTATGCCACTTTACTGGGTAGGTAAAGTGGTAATTTTCCATATTGTTTTGATAAAGTAATCAATCACGCATCTCAGTGTATGCTAACAGCTGCCCGCGTTTCAATAAAATGGCATTAATCCTTTCAGGTGTTGCAATTTTTTTTTCCTCTAGTGTAAAATACCTTGGTTAAAAAAAGTCCTTATAAGAAATTAAAAACGAAATTTAATTTCTTCTTGGACCACTTGATTTATGACTGTAAAAATGCAGGCATTCGGGGTTTTACCATGCAAAATGCGACATTCCCACACAAATGGTGACATTTGATAACTTTGGGCCGATTTCAGTAGGAAATGACTCGTGAGATGAGACGTCATACAGAGCTGATAAGAGTTGTGAGCCTCTTTCACTTTTTCTACAAAGTTGGTGTTTTATCAACAGAGTTGCTAGGATTTCTCATGTCATGCTTTGAGGGTTCGTCTAAAACTGCATAAATATAAATTTTTGACATTACAAAATGAAAGCTCTTTGATTAAAAAGCCATGCAAATCCAAATTTGTGTAAATCAAATCAAGAATTCCTGTAATTTCGTATACCCACAATATCAAGAAATATCTATGATGACACATGGATATCCATTTCCCATTTTAGATATCTTCTCGATATTGTGGTTGTGTGGGTCCCTGGATAAATGGGGCGGGGGTGGCTCAGTCGGTAGCGCGCCAGGCTCGTAATCTGTAGTTCCCAGATTCGAGTCCCAGCTGTGTCAGCGTTGAGATTTATCTCTGCAAAATTCCCCGCCCTGCCCACGGTCAGTAGGGGACACCGATGGGCTTGGAAAGGCCGCCGTCCGTCGGATGGGACGTTAAGCCGTGGCCCCGTGTGCGGGAGAGCCATACCCTGAGCACGTTAAAGAACACGCTGGATGGCCTTGACGGGAGGCTACCATCTGTCTCCCAACAGCTGTTCCAGTGGGTCCCCTCCCCCAACCTTCTCTGAGCCTTCGAGGTCCATGTGACCTGGCCATTTAGCCCATGGTGTGCAAAAAAGTGCCGCTCAGAGGTAAAACAACCCAACCCTGGATAAATTATTTTTATAGATTTTTAAGGAGGATATTGATAATGAATTAATTTTTATAGGAGTGAAAGAACAAGATGGATTGAAGCAATACATCCAGTTACACGAACTACTTCTTCAGATGTATGGGATTATGGTAAGTGAACTTATTTTAAGTGTTGATTAAGGAGATGTTACTCTTGTGCTGGATGAATTCAGTGTTTAAAGCTGGTACTAACTTTAATAATTAATGTAAAGGATGATAGATCGTTTTGGCATTTGTAGCCGCATTGGCAGTGGGGGAACATCTACAGGTAAGTAACATTAATGGTTTGGCAATAACTAACAGTACAGTCACCAGAATATTTATAAATATAGATGAATTATAAACCTGATGATTTGCATTGGAATATGATAGATTATATATTAACAGCAAATGGTATATAGATCTGTTAGAAACGTATAAGGAATCAGGGTATAGGTGATGTCTGACCATTACTTTGTTAAAATTGTTTTACAAATGAAGCTTAAGAAATGTGCTAAGGTTGAAAAAACTGAAACACTGAAGTCAGAGATACTCTCAGATAACCAAAGCTTACCACCGAAAGTTTCCTCAGTAATTATGATACTCATGGGTTGGGTTGTTTTACCTCTGAGCGGCACTTTTTTGCACACCATAGGCTAAATGGCCAGGTCACATGGACCCCGAAGGCTCAGAGAAGGTTGTGGATGGGGACCCACTGGAACAGCTGTTGGGAGACAGATGGTAGCCTCCCGTCAAGGCCATCCAGCGTGTTCTTTAATGTGCACAGGGTATGGCTCTCCCGCAGACGGGACCACGGCTTAACGTCCATTCCGACGGACGGCGGCCTTTCCAAGCCCAACGGTGTCCCCAACTGACCATGGGCAGGGCGAGGAATTTTATGGAGATAAATCTCAACGCTGATCCAGCTGGGACTCGAACCTGGGAACTACAGATTACGAGCCTGGAGCGCTACCGACTGAGCCACCCCCGCCCCATGACACTCATGATGTACTTACTCTGAAATTGAGGAAGAATGGTATCCTTGTAAACAGGCTACTGCTGAAACCAACAATACTTTTCTGGGTAAAAAGAAGCAAAGGAGACAAAGATGAGCAATAAAGAAATGGACTTTATTTCTGGAAGAAGAAATTGGGGAAAATTGAAGCATTAAATCAAAATGCTACTAGTGCTAAAAGACAGCATTACAGAGAGATTAATAAAAGTGTAAAGGATCAGTTGAAAACATAAGTATTTTTAGCTTGATAGCTTGACTGAAGAAGCAACTAAATAACACAACAACTGATAGTAAATATTTTGTGTGGGGGAAAAAATGCATTTAAGGATTGAGAGATAAAGGTGCTAAGGTTATCAAAGTCGTGGACTCTGTCATGGCAAAATGGACTGAGTATTTCAGAGAAGTTCTAAACTATGTAGCTAGTTCTACTCCCATTGTCTGTTGGATTGAGTTATTTTACCTCTGAGCAGCACTTTTTTTGCACACAATGAACTAAATGGCCATGTTACAAGGACCAAAGGCTCACAGAAAGTTGGGGGAGGGGACCCACTGGAAAGCTAATAGGAGATAGATTTTAATTCCCATCGAGGCCATCCAGCGTGTTCTTTAATGGCTCTCCTACACACGATGTCACGTCTTAATATCCAATCCGACGGACGGCGGCTTTACCAAGCCCATCGGTGTCTCCTACTGACCATGGGCAGGGCAGGGGGTTTTGTGGAGATAAATCTCAACGCTGACGCAGATGGGATGGAACTGAACCAGGTCACAAGAACCTCAAGGATTCGGAGTAAGTTGGGGAAGACACAGGACATCTGTTAGAAAATATATGTAAGTCGCCCGTCAAGGTAATTCATTGTGTTACTTAAGATGCATATGCATAAAATGGCTCTCCTATACTCAGGATCACAGCTAAATAACCCATCCGATAGATGGTGGCCTTCCCAAATCCAATATTGTCTCCTTTCTATCGAAGGCAGTGTGGAGGTTGAAAGATAAATCTGAATGGTGGCCACGGTGGAACTCGAACTGCAAATAACAAGCCCAGCGGGGATACTGACTGTGTCAACCCTGCCTCAAAAGTACACAAAACCTATAATAATATTTTTCTATTAGAAATAGGAAAGAACATCTTAAAAGTCCAAGATGTGAAATCTTCCACATCTAGACTGAAATTTTTTCGACCAACCAAAACCACATCCCATATTACGGTTGGATTATTTGTGTCAAACATCAGATGAGAAAGTTTTTGTTTCAAAAGCTCAAATACAAATTGTTGGCTTATACTTCTAAACATTGGCGAGTCCATTATACTTTGGGTTATCTAAACATGGTCATTTTATAGAAAACAAAATATGAATCCGAAACACACTCTTCCCTTTGCCATGACCATATTTTTCAGACAGAAGCAAACAACTGAGAATTTAATGCATAATGTTCAAAAATATTACTTTATAACATTACAATATTAGACATTAATTTTAGTATATTTTTTTACATTTGTGTGACACACAGAGCAGAGAAAATGAGAAGCTAATGTATCACGCCTTTGCAACATAAAGTCTCTCCAGTTTTAGCAGTCAGTAAAACTAAAGTTCTGAAAATTGATCAATCTGTACTTTAGTTCTTTTGAATGGTTGCCCTCTTGGACAAGTTTCTCAGTGATATGTGACATGAGACAAACAGAAGAATAGGAATTCCTGCATGGACTTTTAAGAATCTACAGAGAGTGTAAATGTTGTAATGTTGTCAACAAACTGTTATGTTGTCAAAAACTGTAATGTTGTCAAAAACTCTGTCAATCTACAGAGAGTGTAAATGTTGTAATGTTGTAATGTTGTCAACAAACTGGAAAATTATTCTGACATAATAAGCAGAGGGGCTTTCGCGTTATCCAGTTAAACTACTCGAGGTCCAGATGTGGCTGCAAGATAGACAATCCTAGTTTAGATAAACATAGATGAAACCATCTTTAATTACATCCATAGTCTACGGAAGTCTAGCCACACTGTATTAAATTAATTCTCCGTGTATGTCTATCCTGAACAGCAACTCCTACATTTGATGATTGCTGACTAAATCTAATAAGACCCAGTTTGAGTTGTTGGGTTGTTTTATCTCTGAGCAACACTTTTTTGCACACAATGGGCTAAATGTTCAGGTTACAAGGTTTCCGAAGGCTCAGAAAAGGTTGGGGGAGGAGACCAACTGGGAAGATATTAAGAGACAGATGATAGCTTCGCACCAAGGCTACCCAGCATGTTCTTTAACGTGCACAGGGTATGGTTATCCCATATGGCTTTATGTCCTATCCGACAGATGATGGCCATTCAAAGCACATCAGTGCCCCCTACTGACCAAATACAGGGTGGGGAGTTTGGAAGAAATAAATTTCAATGCTAGCCCAAGTGGGACTCAAACCTGGGTACTGCAGATTAAGAGCCTAATGCTCTACCAACTAAGTTCACCCCCCCCCAACTCCACCATCCTAGTGTTTGTAATAAGGTTTGATTCATTATTGGATTTAATGTTGTCCCTATATTGAGATCTGAAGTTACTTTAGCATTCTCAAAATTAAATTGAAACTACACAAATCATCAGAGGATTATTTCGATGCTGAGAGCTGGGAATGTTTCTGTTGTACGTGGTTCACTGAAATCTTGAATATTTCCATGATAAATGTGTTTTTCTTACTGCTTTTACTAAAGCTTTTAGTATTTCTGTTTGAAACAAGGGTGATCACAGTTCTTATGATAATTGCAGAGAATCAGTCTGCTTTCTGTCTCAGGTAAAATTCTTTGTGTTATTTTACTTAACTAGAATAAAAAATTTGGTTGTTGATGAACTTTGGGATGAACGATGTGGGTTCAGAAGTGGAAGGAATGCATAGATAAAATATTTCCTCTTAGGCAGATTCTTGGAAAATGTTTAAAGTTTTAAAAACCTGTGTTAATAACTTTATAGGTTTTAGATTATAGGTTTATTTATTTATAGTTGTTGGGTTGTTTTATCTCTGAGCAACACTTTTTTTGCACACAATGGGCTAAATGTCCAGGTTACAAGGTTCCCGAAGGCTCAGAGAAGGTTGGGGGAGGGGACCTACTGGGAAGATATTAAGAGACAGATGATAGCCTCGCACCAAGGCCACCCAGCATGTTCTTTAACGTGCACAGGGTATGGTTATCCCATATGGCTTTATGTCCCATCCGACAGATGATGGCCATTCAAAGCACATCAGTGTCCCCTACTAACCAAATACAGGGTGGGGAGTTTGGAAGAAATAAATTTCAATGCTAGCCCAAGTGGGACTCAAACCTGGGAACTGCAGATTAAGATTTATAAGTTTATAGACTTTTGATTCTGTTGATCATCGTAATTTCTGATTGATCTTGAGATCTTGTGGCACACCTGACAAGTTAGTTAACACAATGATGACACTCTATAATAACACTTGGTCATGTGTGAGAGATGGTGAAGCTTTTAGTGATTGGTTTTGCATTGCTACTGGGGTTCATTATCTGCTTCTCTGCTTGGATTTTAACTACGTTATGCAACATTCAGTGCAAGTGGGGAAATTGGAGTGTTAATTAGTCTACACATTTGAAAGTTTTAGATTATGCTGACGATTTACACATTTTGGCAAACGATGAAGATGAACTCTTTCATTAGGACTGTTGATGAGACTGGTAGTAGAGTAGGTTTAATGACAGAGAGAAAACTAAAGTTCTGAAAATTGATCAATCTGTACTTTAGTTCTTTTGAATGGTTGCCCTCTTGGACAAGTTTCTCAGTGATATGTGACATGAGACAAACAGAAGAATAGGAATTCCTGCATGGACTTTTAAGAATCTACAGAGAGTGTAAAAACAATAGTCATATACCTAAATACTAAAATTAGGCTATACAGTAGTTTGGTCCTATCTAAAGTTAGTTATGTAGCAAAATATAGACCCTTAATAAATAAAATAACAAGGTCTGATGGCTTTGATTCTAGATGCTTAGGTGGTATTTGGACATTAGATGGTTTGATTTTATAAGAAATGATAAGGTTATGCTAAAAAAATCATCAACTGCTTTTCAGCAGCATCTATGTTGGTTTGCCCAAGCTGCTATGATGCATAATTACAGATTAGCGAACAGAGTTATGAACAGCCTGCCTAAATGCCTGAGAATAAAGGGGACACCTAAGATGCATCAGGCATTGTCAAACAGGATTTTTGTTAGAATTGGCCTATTGCAACAGTTGTAGATCAGGATTGATGTCTTTGGAATATTGAATTGCATTTTCTATGTATAACCCGATAAATTCTTGAGAATTATTTGTATGTGCTTGTAAAATAATGTGTGTGTTAAATAGTTTGTGAAAGTTTCACAAACTATTTAGTCGTGGATCACTATTTACTACTGGATCATCGAAAGCTCGATGGCCCGTAGTTAAGATGCGCGGAATACTTCTGGGAGACTCAGGTTTGAATCCCAGTGAGGACAACCAATTTTTTTACCAAATTACTTCATGAGAACCACTATCTTGTGCTGACATTCCAGAGTAATATGGTGATGTCAGCCAGGCTACCTATGGAGCTTTCTGCAACCATTCAGAGCACAATTTAATTGCAAACTCAATTACAGAAATCTTTACCAGAGAGTTCTCTATGCTAGATGTCCAATGGTTTCTATTCCCCTCAATCCATCCTGACTAACATGGTGCAGACAACATTGGACTCTGCCATGTACCCAGGGTTTTTTTCTTGAGGGAGGGGGGGAATTTTTGGAAATTTTTTTTCCAAGAATTCAGTTTTGACGAAGCTAAATGTAATTCAGTTTTGAGGAGGCTAAAATCTTTAAAATTCTATTTTATATGGAATAAAATTTATACACTACAAGGGAAAATAATTGCAACACCTAAAAGGATTAATGCCATTTTATTGAAACGCAGGCAGCTGTCAGCACACACTGAGATGTGCGATTGATTACATTATCAAAACAAATATGGAAAATTTCCACTTTATCTATCCGGTAAAGTGGGAAGGCTATCGTACAGCTCCGTAATGTCCTTCTGAGATACAGAACATCAAATAGTGCGAAGTCGCTGTTCCATTTCAATGACAGTGGTTGATGCACCTCTTGGGGTTGTTGGAGCTGTTGGCCAATCATGTTCCAGACATGTTCAATTGGTGAAAGGTCCAGTGAGGTGCTGGCCATGGCAGTACCTGAATGTTTTCCTCCTGTAGATACTGCAGATTAATGCAGGCTGTATGGGAATGGGCGTTATCTTACTAGTAAAAGGTTCTGTGCCGTCCCATGGCTGGGTGGTTAGCACGCTTGGCTACTGATCTGAAGGACCTGGGTTCGAGCCCTGATAAGGCATGGACGTTTGTGTTGTTTTTCTGCTGAGGTCCTGCCATCCTCACAGATCTTCTACTATGGCATATAAACTGACAGGCTCCTGTCAGACCTCTATGGCAAGCAGCTGCTTGAGCGGGTATTTTTTTTTATTTAAAAGGTTCTATGCTGCTGAACAAATGGGACAGCCACTGGCTTCAAAATGTTGGTAACATATTGTTGGGTAGTTAGAGATTCCCTTATGATGACCAGTTCTGACTGAGATGTCCGACTAATGTCACCCCACACCAAGACACCAGGTGCTGGAGCTGTGTGACGATGTCGCACGCACTGGGTGGCATTCCTTTCTCCTGGATGATGGCGAACACGTCATCTGCCGTCATGCTGACCAACACAAAAACGAAATTCGTCATTAAACACCACGGCATTCCACTCTTGTTCATTGCAGTTCTATTTGAGGTGACACCATTGAACAAGTGCTTGCATGTGGGCAGATGTGAGGGGCAAACGCAGTGCCGGACGATAGGCTCACAATGAAAATTGCAAATGTCTGTTGTTTACTGTCCACATGGTTGGTATTTGATGTGTTACCTATTGCCAGTCCCTTTGCAGTTGCGTTGTAGTCGCGAATCTGTCACGCAATGCCATGCATCACAAATGACGGTTCTGTTGCTTCGTGGTCATACGTCGTTTTTCTGATCGTTGTCGGCGTGTCCTGGATCCTTCTTGAACCCCCTGGTACGATGGTGCTGGGATTGTGGCTAACAAAGTTGACCACATCTCTGTACGACAAACCAGCTTCTCTAAGGCCAATGATCCTTCCATGCTCAAAGTCTGTTAATTGTTGGAACGGCTGTCGACGACTGCGTAAAGGCATCTTTAGCAGTTTAGCACAATTTCCACAACGTTTTGCCAACCAGGTAGCTTTGATTGCCTTTATCTATGTTTGACTGCTCTGCACCTGTGACGTCAGCTCGCGCCTGTCCAATCGTTTCGATCGTCCCGCAAACTTAATCATTTCCATGCATTTCCACATACTACCACCTCCCTAAATATCGTCACATTTGCATAACTTCTAACAAGTGTTGCATTTTTCATTTCCTATAGTGAGGTTTTAATCAGTTTTAGTGTCAGACATATACTATGGAACTAAAATTAAATTATACAAAGATAACTGTTTTGGATTTCAAAGCAGGTAGACAAGTTTGAGATTTAGTATGAAACAACAGGATTTTCGAGGGGGGGGACTCCCCCATTGGATACGTCCCTGATTGGACTATACTTCAGAACAATGGGCACATATGATCTTCACTGAAAATTTGAAATGCAGTCGTCAGACTGATTCTTGACATATTTTGATCTGGAGAGGACAGAAACTTTTTACCAACCCTCTAACATCACAGAATGACACTGGTGGTTAATAATATGATTGGTCTGGGACAGCTTTATGTCAAATTGAATGCACATTGCTCCACATCTTTGTTGAAAGTAATCTGATTGGTCAGAAATATAGGAATGATTTTCTTAAGCCATAAGTGGGTCGGGGGTGGCTCAGTCGGTAGCGCGCCAGGCTCGTAAACTGCAGTTCCCAGGTTCGAGTCCCAGCTGGGTCAGCGTTGAGATTTATCTCCGCAAAATTCCCCGCCCTGCCCACGGTCAGTAGGGGACACCGATGGGCTTGGAAAGGCCGTCGGATGGGACGTTAAGCCGTGGCCCCGTGTGCGGGAGAGCCATACCCTGTGCACGTTAAAGAACACGCTGGATGGCCTTGACGGGAGGCTACCATGTCTCAGACATGGTAGCCTCCCGTCAAGGCTGTTCCAGTGGATCCCCTCCCCCAATTTTCTCTGAGCCTTCGGGGTCCCTGTGACCTGACCATTTAGCCCATGGTGTGCAAAAAAGTGCCGCTCAGAGGTAAAACAACCCAACCTTAAGCCATATGTGAGGCTTTTCAAGGGAGCTGTTGGCCTCCAGTTTGTTTCTATGAACAATAATGCTCATCCTCATAGGACTCGTACAGTTGATGATTTCCTTAACAGTCGGGATATTCAGCATATGGAGTGGCCAGCCTATTCTCTAGACCTAAATTCTGTAGAACATGTATGGGATGATGCTTTGGAGGTCATAACTGTAAGGTTTAAAGGAACAAAATCCTGTGAAGTTGAGCATCCCTTATCAGGGTGGAAAATAAAAAAAAAAGTGGCCATAAATGATCAGATCGACAATCTACATTAATGTGACATGTCTCTCCTTGTCTTCTGCAGAAAAGAATATCTGCTTTGAATAGTACTAATAGCCAATTTATGTTAATCACAAGTTTCCCATGGTCAGTCTAATAATATTTGCAAAATTTTTATAGGTTACCAAATTTTTCCATGGTCAATTGCAACCAATCCTTGAATTTCTGATAATTACAAATGTACTAAAATTCATCAATTTCTTGATAAAAATTAATTTTATTAATATTTAGTAAATTGCAAGAAATTTTGATAAAATTGCATGTAACATATTTTATGTAATATTTTATATATTGTACCTTTCTCTGTAATATAGATGTGACATTTATTATATATGGTTCTATAATTTTTAGACTGCCCACAAGTACAGTGTGTTCGCAGTTACATTGCTCAGCAGCCTGATGAACTTTCTCTACAAGAATCAGATGTGGTCACAATTCAAAGGAAAATGAATGACGGTTTGTACTTATTTCAACTTTAATTCATATCTACCACCTAATTTTTTTTATACAATTGAAAAGGATCCTAATGCTCTTGCACCAATCTGGAGTTACCCTGAAATTGGCTGTGCCACTTCTGTAAATAATTTCCCCACTTTCCTTATTCCCCTAGGAGTCTTTGAACAGAATGTCGATTCCAGCAGATGTTACAAAAAGAAGCACAGCGTCAAATATTGCAAATGTAATGTAAATCTTTGTTGAAGCTTCTTTGGGGATATTGAACTTGTGAGGGAGTTAATGAGGTTCTTTGGGGATGTTGAACTTGTGTGGAAGTTAATGAGGGTTGTTGGATGTTGAACTTGTGAGGGAGTTAATGAGGTTCTTTGGGGATGTTGAACTTGTGAGGGAGTTAATGAGGTTCTTTGGGGATGTTGAACTTGTGAGGGAGTTAATGAGGTTCTTTGGGGATGTTGAACTTGTGAGGGAGTTAATGAGGTTCTTTGGGGATGTTGAACTTGTGAGGGAGTTAATGAGGTTCTTTGGGGATGTTGAACTTGTGAGGGAGTTAATGAGGTTCTTTGGGGATGTTGAACTTGTGAGGTAGTTAATGAGCTTCTTTGGGGATGTTGAACTTGTGAGGGAGTGTGAATGAGCTTCTTTGGGGATGTTGAACTTGTGAGGGAGTTAATGAGGGTTGTTGGGTTGTTGGATGTTGAACTTGTGAGGGAGTTAATGATTGTGATCGGATTCAGATTGCCTGACTCTAACAGCTAACGGTTTCTACTTCTGGGGCACCAATCAGACAGGAGAACGCATAATCTAATCTAACTCCACTTTGTAAATAAAAACAGTTTATTAATTCATGTAATTTGCTTTATCACCCAGTTCATTACTTAATATTTTCTTTCTACATCTTCCCTTCAAACCTAATGGACTGTTATTCAATCACTTTTTGTTCTTTGCAAAGCTTCCTGCCCTGTGACTTAATTTTAGTGTGTCCGACTGCTCCCCATGCCAAAAAATAATACCAAACATCTGGAACCTCGCCTGCTTGTGTTCTCTCTCACACTTCAACTTTTCACTTCTGATTCCCTGAGTTGCACTCTTTTTCATTGTCTCAAGATCCCTTCTCACATCTTTTCCTCTGTTCCTCCACTTCGTACAACCACCATTGTCACTTAATGAGTTTATGGCCTCTGTTGCCATATCTCTGAACAGGACCAGACCTAGAGGGAAGAACAATGGGAAATCCCCCCCCCACATTTGAGAATGCTAGTAAGGAAAATGGAGGCCAAAAATTTGTAAACGTGCATATTTCACACATTTTACAACTTTTTTTTTTAAACCTTTAAAACGAAAGGGAAAAATGCTACATACTGCAATAGAAATCCAATCTCTTGACCCCCCCCCCTTTTACCATTTACTGGATAAATTGCATTGCTTGCAACCCCACCCCCCTATATTTTCTAAATCTGGGTTTGTCTGTGAATATTTACAAGCTCAACTTTCTTCCTAAACTAAGGTGCCTGAGGGAAGACACCATCCTGCCAGCCATTCATCTTAATGTGAATCTCGGATCTCAGGAAGTGAATGCCAATCGTTGCCCACTAACTAAATGCCATATCCAACAAATACACGACATGATATACCAATTACTAATAAATGTAAAAACAGAAATAAAACGAAAGCACAATTTATTATACACATCGCACCCATTCACAAACCTGCCATACTCCACCACAATAATGTTGCCAGCTGAAACCGATTGCTGGCTATAAATAGATTAGATACCTACTTGCTATATAGCATACTTGTGAATATTATGATCAGTGAAACATGGCAACCTGAGCGAGTTCAATTGTGGACAGATAGTTGGTGTGAGGAAGATGAAGTGCTCCATATCCACACTGCTTTAGGACATCAGGGACCATATCCACGATTGCAGAATGTCTGGGATTTTCACATGCGACTGTCGTAGAAATGGAGGATCACATGTAATGGTCCATCCATTATGGCGAGAATGCATATGTACTTAATCGTAACGATGCACTTCGGGGCTAGCCTCTTGGCATTGTGGACATCATCACCTCTCAGCAGTGCTTGCCAACTTCCCTGAGGGTCCCAAGTTCAATCCCAGTTGTGGGAAGTCTCATCTTGGCATGATGCGTTCTCCTGTCCGAACGGAGCTGCCCTAAGTCTGATTCAGCTGATATGCAGTAATGTTTGGAGATTCTGAAAGATTTCTCTCCTGAAGCGAGTATTAATTAAAAATTGATGAGTTGAATTCAGATGTTCATCATATGCCATCTTGACATTCCCTGCTCTGTGCCTAGATGGCAGCATGAGTCAAGATGGCATATGATGAACTCACCTTGTCTTTGATGATTTTGTCATTGCAAGATTAGCAATAGAAGAAGAGGAGGACAGCCACGAGTATGTGACCTGAATAGAAATAGTACGGTTACGACTTCAGTTGGTTTCCTTCCACTTCACTATGTAACCATGTAGCCTCGCCAGTGACTATATATATTGTATATTATTTGATAATATTTTACAAAATACTGAGGTGCATTTCTTTTCTCCCCTTTTTTTTCGTATTTGGCACCATTTTTTCTAAAGCACCAAGGCTGTGATCCCTATCATTCTCTTCCCCGCCCTGCCCATGGTCAGTAGGGGACACCGATGGGCTTGGAAAGGCCGCCGTCCGTCGGATGGGACGTTAAGCCGTGGCCCCGTGTGTGGGAGAGCCATCCCTGTGCACGTTAAAGAACACGCTGGATGGCCTTGACGGGAGGCTACCATCTGTCTCCCAACAGCTGTTCCAGTGGGTCCCCTCCCCCAAGCTTCTCTGAGCCTTCGGGGTCCATGTGACCTGGCCATTTAGCCCATGGTGTACAAAAAAAGTGCCGCTCAGAGGTAAAACAACCCAACCCAACCCTATCATTCTCCCCCCCCCCCCCCCCACACACACACTTTCTCTTGTTACATTCCTGAACCCATCAGGTAATATATACCTATATGTAGTCTTTAATGATATCATTGTACTAATAATTTCACCAGTATGTGGATCATGTCTTAGTTTTCAGTGAACCAAAATTATTTATGTTATGAAATTGAATATGTGGACATGTAATTCTCTATTTATATAACTTGATTTGAGCACTTACAATTTTTTCATCAGTTGTCAAGTAATTGAAAACTTTCATTGTAAACTGCCATAGTCTGAATAATTTCTAATTTCGGTGCTACAATTTCAGGATGGTATGAAGGTAGAAGATTAAGAGATGGCCTTCAGGGATGGTTTCCAGCTTCATACACAATGGATATCCCTTGTTGCCGAGCAAGAGCATCCAATCTTCGTCAATGTTACCGCCTACTGATGCTTTCACAGAAAAATCAAACTAAACCACAAGGATCTTAACATAAATGCCATAATGTCATAGTGTATATTGTATAGATTGGGCATTTTAACATTAATGCATTTTGTTTTTTGTTGCTTTTGCCTGTGATCATGGTAACTACTCAGAAAAAATCTGATTATTACTTTGTATATTAGAACTGCTTAATTTTTTAATTTTGTAAATATTTTAAAGAAAAGTAAACTGAAACAGAGTTTTTTCTGGATATCGCTTGCTGCAATATGTAGTGTGATAACAATGCAACACTTGTAATCATAAATTATCAACGAAATGACAAATGTGATGCCTAATTTAAAAACAGAGATGATCATTAATCATAAATATAAAAGATTTTTTTGTCAAAAGTATTGAAAATATTTGTCAAAAGTATGAAAGAACATTTCTTTAGACATACATATACAGTCTGGTGTGTGTATATGTATATTGATAGCCTATATTCATCAAGGTTAATATAGCCTGACTTTATTACAAGATGCTGCAGAATGCAAATGTTTAGATTTCAATAGTGAAATAGTTGTGTACCCTTTGTTGTTATTGTGTAATTTTTCGGTTTTATCAGACTTTTTTTAGTCATAATTAAGTTTTTTTACATTATCAAATTTTATGCTTTGTATATTACAAAAAGTTTATTCAATTTTATATTGTATTAATACCATAATTCATTAAATTTTCAAACATAATTGAAAATAATTATGTACATAGATTTTTTTATGGTGCTATAGAAATACTTTTAAAAAAGTGTATCCATCTTGATGGATACAGTAAAAGATTAAGTACATGATGAAGCTTACACATAAATTTTAAAAAATTACCTCCATTGTAGCTGCTTGCCTCAGAGCTTTGAAATCAATCTATTAATTCAGTTAGTTATACAGTACAATACTCCATAGAAAAAGTCTTCCAGGAAAGTGAGACCTCAGCAGAGAGACACAAATAAACTTTTAAGTCTTATCTGAGTCTCAGTTATCAGGTCCCTTTGATCTGCATCGAAGCATGCAAACTAATCTCTCAGTAAATGAAAACTAAAAGAAACTCGGGAAGCTCTAGAACAGTGGTTTCTAACCTCATCACTAACTATTTTCTAAACACATTGCTTCATGGATATAAAAATAAATTTTTCTGTATAAAACTAGTCGAAAACTAGATGGTAAAGAATGAGTTCGGGCCAGGCTTTATTGGACTCAAAATAACACTGATGACTTCGTGCTCAGGTTCAATCATAATTTAAGTTCATACTTTTTTTTCACAGTTGTAAAAAGGATTAATATGAAACATAAAATGAATTATTTCTTTTGGTTAAAATTTGAACCTTTCAATCAGTCTTTAATAATTTACTACAAGGATAACGTATCGCCTCTGGCAAATATCGAATGCTCGTTTTCAGTGGAAAATGAAGTTTTTCAATTTCCAAATTTTACACCTTTTAGCAGCAGCAATTCGTATTAATGGGTGATGGTAAAATGTACACAATAATATATTTGAAATAATTAGCTGAAAAAAAATGGTTTTTTGCCCTAAGTGGGATTCGAATCTGTATCTATCAGAAACATACCAGGTGTCATAACCACTACACCATAAAAAAAATCATTTCTTTCAGCAATGTGACATATAGACATTTCCACATATTTTTGCTGATTTGCTCTTGACGCCAAGTTTCGAATCCCACTCAGAGCAAAACCATTTTTTTTTTCATCTAATTTTTTCAGGTGTAGCAGAGTCGATATAGCAGTGTTGGAGAATTAAATATTAGTGGTCTATCTCCAGCAGTAGAACTCAGAAAAAAGATAAATTTTTTTATTCCGTGTCGCATTCAAGTTCAAATTGGTGTCGGAGTGAAGGGCTAGAAATCAATCAGTGCCAGTAGAGAAAAAATATTGGAAATTCCCACGCCAATGAAAAACCAAAATAGAAAATATCTAGAAAACTTTTTATGGGAACTGAAAGTGAATTCAAGATCTGAATTAAATTTATCTAAATCTTGAATTTCACCAATATTCGTTCAGTATTTAAAGAGTTATGAAGACTTCATTCTTCGTGAAAAATATTCATGGAAATTAAATCAATTATTAAGTGAACTTCTAAATATACAATTATTTTAATAAATGATTTGATGAAAAATTATTGCTTGTATTTGGATTTGCTTCGGAGGTAAATTCTTACGATTAGCTCTTTTTTTACTGTTAAATATTCTAGCTATCATAACTCTTTAAATACTAAACGAACATTGCTGAAGTTCAAGATTTCGATAGACTTAATTCAGATCTTTACCTTTAGTGTCAATTCTATAAAAAGTTTGTTCCTCAAAATATTAAGTGTTTAAATTAGCTTTCCTTTGGCATATAATATTTTGTCTAAACACTGAATTTGTATATTCAAAAGCTTCTGATTCTTGGTATCTATTCATCTCTGTGTTGAACTTATGGTACTATATTTTTTAACTGATTCAAATTTAAGCTATTTTCCATTTTTCTGAAGATTTTCTGAGATACCTGTAAGCAGGAAAGTGCTCAGAAGTAAAGAAGACCTCACAATCGGCTGCCAAAAAAAAACGTATATTCACTAAAAATATCTTTAATCTTCTCAGCTAATCAGGATCTTCTTGATATTCGCCTAACAAAATATTTAAGATCCTCTTCATGCTCCAGAAATCAAACTAATATATCTCTCCAAATTTCATTTTGCTTTGTGAATTTACAGAGTTTAGGGTCTTTATAATGGATTTTTTTGGTATGTGTGTCACAAAAGTTTGAGACTGATAAGAAGTAGAATCGAGAATCAATCAGTCGCTGATAGACTTTCTTCCATGATTTATAGAGAACATAAGAGTGGGAATTAGAACTCAGAAGAGACCGGGGAGAAATGCCTTGAGTAAATTTAAAGACCTATGTTCAGATTGAGGTATAAAAAATCTCCAAAACTATGAAAACAAATACAGGATAGTTAAAAAAAACTACTCTTTGACACGGTGAGTATTTAAAGATAAATAAAAGGGTGGATTTGTATGATGTTTTAACACTAAATGAAAGGCTATATAGGTAAGGAGATATTTTCAAATTTGATTATGAACATTAGGTTTCTGCTGATTGATAATATTGACAGGAGCTAGACAAACTCAGGAAAGCATGATAACTGCATTGCAGGCAATATGAATTACTATTTTCTATGTAGAGTTTAGCATTCAAGTTTCTATACGATATCAGAACTAAAACGAAATGTCGATAGGGGTTATCTTTAAGGAAATGGCAACTGATATCATAAAACACGATATTTTTCTTCCTGCCTTGTAACTAACATGTCTTCCATGAGGACAGTCAAGAGGAAACTAACGAACGAAATTATTCGTGTTGTAGACTATGTAAAATGCTGTTTTTAATGATAGGACTTCCTCATATAGATTAGAACATAATCAAACTTTAAATATAAACAAAATATACCATAAACTGGAATTAGTGAGTTGGAGAATGGGTAATTTTTGTACATACAATAAACTTATTTATTGTGAAATTCGATTACTTAATACAACAAAAATTTTCTTAATAATTTCTTTGAATTGAGTATTCCACTTAGAAGTTTACAAAGTCAGTTTAATTTAAAATTATATATGCTATTTCCTTTTTAGTGTTTGAAAAATAAATCAATATAGTTATTAACATATATTTTTAACACTTTAATAGTAGTCTACTCTTTAATTTTCTTTAGTTATAAAATGCGTAGTATTGTTATGGTATTAATTTTTACCTTTGTTTCATAGAGCAATTTCTGTTTTTGCATTTATATATAATCGTTTATTTCTCATCAAAACATAATCTGTACTCATATGTTTAGATATTTTGTACTTAGGAGTTTCATTTTCTATACTTAAGTGTATGACTAATCTACATGTGAAAGAAAGGCTTGGTTGCTTGTTAACAACACTTTGAGAATCCTAATGCAATCTTTACATTTGCAACAAAATTAAAAGCAGCGGGCTGCAGTAGAGGAAAAGGCTGGAACTTTTCTTATGTGTAAAATGTTAATGTAAAAATCGCACAAATGAATATTTGATTTCCTAAAACTATTGCATTTGTTTCATTTTTGAAAATTATGTAGAATATTAAATTGCACAAAGCAAAGGGTCTGTGATTGAGATATACAATAGAAATAATGTTTTATCATAGTGTGTGTTGTGGTGGTATTACAGCATTGTAATTGAGAATAAAATGGTTTTACATATTGATATGGCTGATATTTTCCTTTTGCTATTTACACAAAGTGCAAAGAAAACTAGGTTGGGTTGGGTTGTTTTACCTCTGAGCGGCACTTTTTTGCACACCATGGGATAAATGGCCAGGTCACATGGACCCCGAAGGCTCAGAGAAGGTTCGGGGAGGGGACCCACTGAAACAGCTGTTGGGAGACAGATGGTAGCCTCCCGTCAAGGCCATCCAGCGTGTCTTTAACGTGCACAGGATATGGCTCTCCCGCACACGGGGCCACGGCTTAACGTCCCATCCGACGGACGGCGGCCTTTCCAAGCCCATCGGTGTCCCCTACTGACCGTGGGCAGGGCGGGGAATTTTGCGGAGATAAATCTCAACGCTAAAGAAAACTAGGAATTCTGTTTTCCTCTCTACAGGTTTGTCACACAAATACCATAGTTCCTGCCATTATTGTGATGACATTAATACAAGTGTTGGCAAACGAAATGAAAAACGTTTCGTTACGTTTTTCGTTACAGCCAAAAACTTTAGTATCGTTTTTCGTTGTAGTAAAATATAAATTTCGTTACAACGTTACTCGAAATATTTTTAGTACAAATTCAAAATAATTAAATGTATTTTATTATTTTTATTATATATGCAATAGCATCGTCCAGCAATTTTCATCAATTCAATCAATCCACTTGTTAAAAAAACAAATAAAAGAAACAGGGAAAGGAAATTTTTCAATATTAATAACAATTATTAATAACGAAATAAAAAATATGTGTAAATAGAATTGTTGCGGCTACTTTTTCTGCTACCGATTCTTAAAAAATAGTGGTTTAAGAATAATAATGAAATAAAAATTGCATTCAGGAGACCCAGTTATGAATGAATAAGATGGCATCATTCTATGTATTCTAATAATGTATGAAAGCCATACAATCAAACTACAGAAGAGGGACACGTACCAGGATTTACATTGGTTTCCATAAATTATTTTTCTTTTATTTTTTTTAATTAATTTTCATCAGAACATTATTTATTTGCATTTTCCAAGACATATATATGTTTCATATCTATGTCCTTATTTTTTTTCACAATAGCAATTATCGTGCGTACAATTTTGAGAATGAAAAACAATTTATTGCTCGAAAAATTTCTGATTTTTTCTTAATCTAAAATATATATATTTTAAACTTAAAAATTAAATTTTTCCCCTATTTACTCTAAACTAGTTCTGAATGCAAATCATAGCAGTTTTTATATTATTTAGAATCTCTAACTCTTGTCCTGAAAAAATTATTGCAGTGTCACCTGCAAATGCAATAAACCTTTATATTAATATTTCAAAAATTATTTAAATATATTAGGAATAACATTTGTCCCAAAACAGAACCCTGAGGAACTCCAACGTGAACAAAAGCTTCGCTACTGACAAAATTACCAATTTTTACCTTCTGTTTTCTAGTTAACGTTTTATCCGTGAGAAAGTTTTGTCTCTAATTCCACTAGAATTTAATTTAATCAATAATAAGGAATGAGAAACTGAGTCAAAAACTTTTTTTAAATCTAAAAATATAGCCACCGATTTTTAATTTTGATTAATATTTTCATATGTGATAGAAGTCATTTCTAGAATACCATTCTCCGTACTCATTCCTTTCACAAAAGCAAATTTATTTTTGGAGAAAAGTCCATATTTTTCCCAGAAACTAACCAATTTTTGTTTTATAATTGTTTCCAATATCTACGAAAAAGCTGATGGTAATGTGAAATTGGTACAATGCATGGTAAATGTGAAATTGGTCGATAAATCCGTAATAAATTTCTATTACCAGTTTTGGAAATAGGTAAAACTACTGCAGTTTTAAAAATGTCAGGGAAAATTTCTTCTTTAAACGATCATAAAGCAAAGAATAGGATTAATTTCTAGAATTTTTTTTTATAATAGTTACTGTAATGCTATCATTACCTGGTCATTTGTCATCCTCCAATTTCTTAATGATAGTCAAAAGATCGTTTCTGAGATGGGACGCATAAAGAATGAGTTTAGCAATTTTACAATTAAGATAATGACACGATTCAATAAACATTGATGAAATAATCATTAAATTTATCAACAAAACCCACTCGGTTATTCTCTAATGTAAGAGTACTATTTTCCTCTGAAATCTGTTGTGGTAAATATTAAGTTTTCCTTTCCTACCACCATTACGTTAATGGTATCCGAATTTTTTTTGTATTTTTCCCATTTTTCCAAAACAAACATCTGTAATAATCAATTAATTTATAATATTTAATATGTGTAACAGTCCAGATCTAAAAGAAAATAAAGGAGGAGGTTGGGTTGTGTTGTTTTACCTCTGAGCGGCACTTTTTTGCGCACCATGGGCTAAATGGCCAGGTCACAAGGACCCCAAAGGCTCAGAGAAGGTTGGGGGAGGGGACCCACTGGAACAGCTGTTGGGAGACAGATGGTAGTCTCCCGTCAAGGCCATCCAGCGTGTTCTTTAACGTGCAACAGGGTATGGCTCTCCCGCACACGGGGCCACGGCTTAACGTCTCATCCGACGGACGGCGGCCTTTCCAAACCCATCGGTGTCCCCTACTGACCGTGGGCAGGGCGGGGAATTATTGCGGAGATAAATCTCAACGCTGACCCAGCTGGGACTTGAACCTGGGAACTACAGATTACGAGCCTGGCGCGCTACCGACTGAGCCACCCCCCGCCCCAAAGGAGGAAGTGCAAGAGACTGGATTTCCATTGCAGAATAGTATTTTCCCCTCCGTTTTTACAGCTCTTTAAAAAATGGCTAGAAAAATGAAAATAAATATATGTATAATTCAGCTATTTTTTTGCCTCTATTACTCCAGCTAAAATTCTCTAAGGGAGATTTTACTTTTCAAGTGCAAACTTCTTTTTTGCGTTGAATGAATAAAAGAACATTTAAATTATCAAAATATCAGGATAGTTGTGTGAATCAAAAGCCATATTGGGAGCTCCATAACTTTGCAATAAGCGTTTTGTAGCGAAAATCATAAAAAATAAATTAAAAATCTTAAAAGTATTCATGGAATCTCATTTTTGAGCAATATATATGTAAGATTTAAAGCGTTCTGGAAGCTGAAACATTTAACAGTTCGTTAGCATTTACTTAAAAAGTTATCACAAATCGTTTACTAAAATAAATGCAATTTTAGACATTTTTGTGAAGGTTTTTTTTTAGATTCCAATCATATCAATTTTGAAAAAACGTTTATAACGAGCATAAAAGTAGCATCTTCTGTTTTCCCCAAAAAATATTATTTTTAAAGTTATGGAACATTAAACGTGGTTTTCCATTTACATAACAAGGAAATGTCCCAGTATGTTTGATAATACGCTGCATATTCTCAATATTAAATTCCTTTAAAGGTTGAGTTCCGATTGGGAGGAGAAAGTTCTTTCAACCACTCTTACACCATGATATTTAGAAATAATTTTTTTATTGCTTCTTGGAATTAAAAGAGACTTAATTTTCTTGTTAATTAAAAAAATAAATACTCCCTCAAGCAGCTGCTTGCCACAAAGGTCTAATAGGAGCCTATAAGTTTATACGCCATATAGAAAGTCTGTGATGATGGCGGGACCTCAGCAGAAAAACAACAGAAACATCCATGCATTACTCGGGACTCGAATCAAGGTCCTTTTGATCAGTAGCCAAGCGTTCTAACTTAGATAAACAAAACGTAATACTTGAATGCTAACGCTCCTATAACACTGTCTACCCTTGGCAAGTGCCTTATGGTAAATCTGGCACTAATGATGTAAATTAATTATTAATTTAAAATAGCTTTCTTTAAATGATATGGCTTGTGTTTTGTGAAACAAATCTAGTAAGCACTAGAGCAGAGTGCTTGTCGATGAATCCACGTGGCGCAGAATGTTGCAAACTACTGATATTGGCCATCTCAGTCACGGCTTACTTTCCAGGCTTGTGCCACCCCTTTGAACTTCTTGAACCAAGATTGAGAACGAATGGAAGGCTGCCCCTCACCTTCCACTTCTCATATTTCTCTGGCCGCTTTGATAGCATTTAATCCCAATGGCGAAGAGTTACTTTTTAAGTAGGGAAAGCAATTACCAAAAGCAGTGCTGCAACTAAATCAGAACGCAGTTCCAGTACTCCGTTTCCGAATCATTGACCCGGAAAACTGTACCTGATGTTTACGAATTGTTGAATGAAACTAGTTCTATACTTTTTAAATCAGTTATTAGTATTATATAGTCTAGTAATGAGGGGATCAAATGCAATGAATGTTTTCTTTCTGCTGAGGTCTCACCTTTCCCACAAATCTTCTCTATGGGGTATTATCCTGACAGCTCCTATCAGATATCTGTGAGCAAGCAGCTGTTTGAGGGGACATTTTTGTTTGTCCATTAACTTGGATTAGTAATAGTGTTAACAAAATTTTGAAATACTCCATACTTTTAAATATTTTGGCTAATCTTTGCTACATCACTGACTGTAAACGATTTTTTAATTTTATTCTTGTTATTTTCTCTCTAATTGTCATTGTGTGTCCTCTTGAATAAGGGCATTATTCTTATTAAAAATAGAGTATAATTTATCCTTCCAACACTGAATTCTATAAACACACACACGTGTGGAAGTTGCGAAAGTTTTTCGCCGTCAAATCGTTTTATCTCTGAGTAGCATTTTTGTGCGTACAATAGAGGTAAAGGTTCAGGTCCCAAGGGCTCAAATTATGGGAGGGGGATCCACTGGGCAATTGTTAAGGGACAGACGGGAATCTTCCGTTCAGATCATCCAGTATGTCCTTCAACGTACACATGGTAGGGTTCTCCCGAGCACAGAGTCGCAACTTATTGTCTCATTCAGCGGATGGCAATATTTTCAAGCCCAACGGTGTCCCCTCTTCTCTCCCCCCTGAGGGCAGGGTATGGATTTAGGGAAATAAATGCCAACGCTCTCATAGTTAGGACTCGTGCCTAGGAACTTCAGAATACTAGTCAGGGAAGCTGCAACCCCCCCCCCCCCCCCCCCCACCACCACCACCCACACATATGCTGAAACGCAAAGGCTGTTTTTGATCAGGGCCTTGCTAAGCCGGCGGGAAACAATGGTGGGGCCGGAAAGGTTAAATAAAAAAACCTTCAAAGTCTAAAAATACTTTTTTGTGTAAAAACTTTACCAGTTAAAACTACATTTTTGCATTAAAATGCATCATTTCTCGGCTTATAAAATCTTTTTGTAAGTTTTTTGTTCAATAACATATATTTTTCTTTTTTTATTTCATCTTTATAAAACATATCCACGTTTGTTTGTTTTCAACAACAAACAATGCAGCCCAGATTTCACAGCATCTTAGTAGTATTCAAAAAATGCCACCCTCTTAGTAATTACAGTTCGGGGATGTGGAGACGTGATGGCCATAAATGAGTTGCAAAGGGGGGAATTCAGAGATAATCTGAGGAAGCGTTGGGTTGGGTTGTTTTACCTCTGAGTGGCACTTTTTTGCACACCACGGGCTAAATGGCCAGGTTACATGGACCCCGAAGGCTCAGAGAAGGTTGTGGGAGGGGACTCATTGGAGCAGCTGTTGGGCGACAGACAGATGGTAGCCTCCTGTCAAGGCCATCCAGCGTGTTCTTTAACGTGCACAGGGTATGGCTCTCCCGCACACGGGGCAACGGCTTAACGTCCCATCCGACGGACGGCGGCCTTTCCAAGCCCATCGGTGTCCCCTACTGACCGTGGGCAGGGCGGGGAATTTTTGCGGAGATAAATCTCAACGCTGACCCAGCTGGGACTCGAACCTAGGAACTACAGATTACGAGCCTGGCGCGCTACCGACTGAGCCACCCCCGCCCCTCTGAGGAAGCATGATAAACCCTGCAGAAGAGCAAATAGGGCAGTCTCAATAGGTCGAATGAGTCAGCGTTGAGATTTATCTCCTTAAAATTCCCCGCCCTGCCCACGGTCAGTAGGGAACGCCAATGGGCTTGGAAAGGCCGCTGTCCGTCGGATGAGACGTTAAGCCGTGGTCCGTATGCGGGAGAGAGCCATACCCTGTGCACGTTAAAGAACACGCTGGATGGCCTTGACGGGAGGCTACCATCTGTCTCCCAACAGCTGTTCCAGTGGGTCCCCACCCCCAACCTTCTCCGAGTCTTCGGGGTCCATTTGGTCGATGGTGTGCAAAAAAGTGCCGCTCAGAGGTAAACAACCCAACCCAATAGGTTGAAAACGTGGGAACAGATCGGTCAACTTTTATGGATTTAAAATCCCAGATGTGTTATAATTATTCCTCCGGAATCATTTAAACATGCGGAGAACGGTTGACTACATGCAAACACGATACTCTTTGAGGAGCAATGATTATTACCTGAAGGCGTCCACATCAGACTTTCTCGCATGGTTGCCGATAGCGGTTCCCTTTAATCTTGAATGACAAGGTGATCTGTAGATTTCAATTTCCAGAAATGGTTTTCCTTAATGGGGAACGTTTTCTCAACAGCTAAGAGAAATATGATGACTAGACTTTCCAGTGACCTCATGGGAGGCTGTGGGATGAGTTTGGAGTACGGCGTGGAACTGAGGGGGAGGGTCATTAACCCCTAAGACACATGTTAAATAGGGTACCAACTATTTAGTTGTAGTAGCTCTATTCCCCATACCTTGAATTCAAACAATCAAAACGTACATTATACAGTAGAGATCATCCTGCAACCTAACAAAAGCAACTCTAAAAGCAACATAAAGGTAAGTATTCAGATTTCTCCAAATCTTTTCAATAAATTTACCTAATTGTTCTTTTCCTTTTACAAAACGGGGCAAATGCTTTCACAAAACTGTTATCGGAATTTACGCTATTTTTACGGTGAGCATTTGTTTTGACTATGTATTTATAGAAGAGGGTTTTGTACTATGTATTCATAAAAAAAAATTGAGAAATACGTTTTTGTCCTACATTTTTAATTCTGTATTCTAAAATCGTACATTTTTTATGCAAAATAAAAATCGTTCTGTCTTGCCACTAATTTTCGTAAATTAATGTTACTTTTGTTGATATGATTGGGAAATTAAAAACTATAATATTTAAAATTTCGAATGATTTAATTGCACTAAATTATTAAATAATTCTTGAATAGTGTGAGTATTTGACAAATTAAAAGTTATTTTATTAATATGTTTGTTCTTTCTTTTTAGGTTTTTGAATTTTTTTTTGGATTTTAATAAATTTAATGTATGCATATTGTTTTATTTTACAGCTTTTTAGGATATTTACCACTTTTCGAGGATGACTTTGCTAGACATAGCATAAAATTAAGAGTATCATGACAAAAAATGGCGAACAAATAGTTTTTAATCAAAGAAATTGCCCAAAAATATGCTCTTCAATAAGTGTCATTTTTTGCGGAAAAAATGGTTACAGTAACTATCGAAAAAGATATTTTTGATCCTTATTTGTGGTTGTCCGTTGAAAAACTACATTTATTGGAGGCTGGATTTTTTTACATTGGGTCATTTACTGGGATTTTACGAAATTTTTGATAAACGCTATAACCATTTTATGCTATCTTGATTTTTCTCCGTAAGTCTTACGTAATCAACGTTTAGAAATACATACGCTTTTTTATGAAGAACTTTTTTTGCATTCACATAACTCAGAGTAATCCAGAATGAACCCCCCCCCCCCCCCACCTCCCAAAAAAAAGTCCCACGACCATAAATCTTGAAATATACCATATCAAAACTCCAACTTGGTGAATTCGTTTTTCTGACTTTGGGACAATGGGAGATGAGGAAAAGTCTCAAAATTGTAGGATGGCTACAAACTAAGATTAAAATTTAATAACGTTTTGTGCTAAATGATTTATTTTTATTTTCTTTGTTATTCTATTGCATATGCCTTTAAACTTTGCTAGAATTAAATAAAAAATTGTTCCTATATTTCTCACTCTCCTTGCCATTCCCTGAAGCGTTTCTTGCTGTATGCCTGTTCTGATTTTCACCCTTTGATGCACTGGGTTGGGAACAAACCCGAAACACCAGTGTTTTAAATTACTGGTGCTTCGGATTTAAATTATTTACAAACTTGATTCGTCCACGAGTTTGAAATTGCTTAATTCAAATATTTTGATACGATTCTTTCTGGGAAAAAGGTGGAGAAAAAATCTGAAAATAGTTATTTCCATACTACAATCTCAGTAAGAGGAATTAAATGTAAAAATTTAAAAATTTCTCGGCAAAAATTGGATGTTATATTCAGATAAATTAAATATAATTATTTGAGTTTAAGCCCGTTATAGAATTTTGAAATGCAGAAAAAATTTAAGTATGTTCACATAAATTCAAAATTCTCTAGAAATGGTTGCATTCACGTGATTTCTTCGTGCAACCTTCCATCGCTGTTTTTATCTGATATATTTGCTTCACATAGTTTATTCGGAAATGTGGTTACAAATTGTGTAACCACAAACAAATTGTGTAACCACAAACAAATTGCGTGACTTTAAATTGCTTAAGTCTGCAACAAGATAAAACAAAACTACATTTGCAACAAGTACGGCAAAGCAAAGAAAAATTATTAATTTAACCAATTTCCATGAAATTCGCGTCCCTATTTTCTACATTTCCCATCAATAGTTCACGCAATTCTTTTCTAATTTTTATATTTGAAAACATGACAGATTACTTAGGTTCCTTGATCAATAGCGAAACGCGTAACCTTTGGACCATCAGGATGAATTATTTTTTCCAAGTGTGAGATTGCATTGTTTTACCTCTGACCAGCACTTTTTTTGCACACAGTGGGCTAAATAGGGTAGGTCACAAGGGCTCAGAGAAGGCTGAGGGAAGGGGACTTACTGAACACGTTAGGGGACAGATGGTAGCCTCCATTCAAGGCCATGCGGTGTGCTCTTTAACGTGCACAGGGTATGGCTCTCCCAAAGATGTGATCACGGCTTAATGTCCCATCCGACGGACGGAGGCCTTTCCAAGCCCATCGGTATCGCCTACTGACCAAGGGCAAAGCGTCGAGTTTTGCAGAGAGAAATCTCAACGCTGGACCATATGGGACTCGTGCCTGGGAGCTGCAGATTGTGAGCTTGGACCGCTACCGACTGACCCTGGTATGAGACTGTACCCCGGAAACAACTACAATAGTAGCACTGATATATAGTAATGTTTCAAGATTAAAATTACATTTTCATTCATTATTAAATTTTTTCAGTTTGTATTGTACTAGTTCAATATCTTTTGAAAATTCAATGACAAAAATTAATAAAATTATACAATTTCACATTTTCGAAACGTGGCAGAATTTCTTATATGAATTATTTTAAATTTTCCTTCCATTTTGATATTTCGGTCTTTTATTTCTCGATTCGTTTTTCGAATTAACATCACAGTTTAAACTAATTTCAAGTTCGAACCTGTATTCTATAATAGGTAAATAGTTGGTTTTTTAAGACAGTACCACATTACTTATGTTAAGCGATCGTTCCTGGAAAACAATGGCATTACCAAACTTTGAATAGGAAAAGGATACTTCAGTCCTACCATTATGTCTATATATGCTAATCAAATCACTATAGCGTCGTGCAATAGATTTACTCAATAGTAATTCGGAACACCTAGAAAGCGAAATGATGCAGAATTCTGCGTTATAAATTTGTTACATTAGGAACAAAAGTTTCTACACAAACAATATCTGGCAATCACTTCTGGTATCAGCCAATGCGCGACATATTTCATTTACAGGAATTATGTGACATAGTTGAAAGCTGATTTATACGAAAAAAATCCCCTAGATGTGTTAGAGTTTTTCTTCATTAAATAGAAAAAAATTTACATTTGTACAGACCCAGTTGTAGATCAGGATTGATGTCTTTGGAATATTGAATTGCATTTTCTATGTATAACCCGATAAATTCTTGAGAATTATTTGTATGTGCTTGTAAAATAATGTGTGTGTTAAATAGTTTGTGAAAGTTTCACAAACTATTTAGTCGTGGATCACTATTTACTACTGGATCATCGAAAGCTCGATGGCCCCGTAGTTAAGATGCGCGGAATACTTCTGGGAGACTCAGGTTTGAATCCCAGTCAGGACAACCAATTTTTTTACCAAATTACTTCAAGAGAACCACTATCTTGTGCTAACATTCCAGAGTAATATGGTGATGTCAGCCAGGCTAACTATGGAGCTTTCTGCAACCATTCAGAGCACAATTTAATTGCAAACTGAATTGCAGAAGTCTTTACCAGAGAGTTCTCTAAGCTAGATGTCCAATGGTTTCTATTCCCCTCAATCCATCCTGACTAACATGGTGCAGACAACAATGGACTCTGCCATGTACCCAGGGTTTTTTCTTGGGGGAGGGGGGGAATTTTTGGAAAATGTTTTTCCAAGAATTCAGTTTTGACGAAGCTAAATGTAATTCAGTTTTGAGGAGGCTAAAATCTTTAAAATTCTATTTTATATGGAATAAAATTTATACACTACAAGGGAAAATAATTGCAACACCTAAAAGGATTAATGCCATTTTATTGAAACGCAGGCAGCTGTCAGCACACACTGAGATGTGCGATTGATTACATTATCAAAACAAATATGGAAAATTTCCACTTTATCTATCCGGTAAAGTGGGAAGGCTATCGTACAGCTCCGTAATGTCCTTCTGAGAGACAGAACATCAAATAGTGCGAAGTCGCTGTTCCATTTCAATGACAGTGGTTGATGCACCTCTTTGGGGTTGTTGGAGCTGTTGGCCAATCATGTTCCAGACATGTTCAATTGGTGAAAGGTCCAGTGAGGTGCTGGCCATGATAGTACCTGAATGTTTTCCTCCTGTAGATACTGCAGATTAATGCAGGCTGTATGGGAATGGGCGTTATCTTACTGGTAAAAGGTTCTGTGCCGTCCCATGGCTGGGTGGTTAGCACGCTTGGCTACTGATCTGAGGGACCTGGGTTCGAGCCCTGGATAAGGCATGGACGTTTGTGTTGTTTTTCTGCTGAGGTCCTGCCATCCTCACAGATCTTCTACTATGGCATATAAACTGACAGGCTCCTGTCAGACCTCTATGGCAAGCAGCTGCTTGAGCGGGTATTTTTTTTTATTTAAAAGGTTCTGTGCTGCTGAACAAATGGGACAGCCACTGGCTTCAAAATGTTGGTAACATATTGTTGGGTAGTTAGAGATTCCCTTATGATGACCAGTTCTGACTGAGATGTCCGACTAATGTCACCCCACACCAAGACACCAGGTGCTGGAGCTGTGTGACGATGTCGCACGCACTGGGTGGCATTCCTTTCTCCTGGATGATGGCGAACACGTCATCTGCCGTCATGCTGACCAACACAAAAACGAAATTCGTCATTAAACACCACGGTATTCCACTCTTGTTCATTGCAGTTCTATTTGAGGTGACACCATTGAAGAAGTGCTTGCATGTGGGCAGATGTGAGGGGCACACGCAGTGCCGGACGATAGGCTCACAATGAAAATTGCAAATGTCTGTTGTTTACTGTCCACATGGTAGGTATTTAATGTGTTACCTATTGCCAGTCCCTTTGCAGTTGCGTTGTAGTCGCGAATCTGTCACGCAATGCCATGCATCACAAATGACGGTTCTGTTGCTTCGTGGTCATACGTCGTTTTTCTGATCGTTGTCGGCGTGTGCTGGATCCTTCTTGAACCCCCTGGTACGATGTGCTTGGATTGTGGCTAACAAAGTTGCCAAATCTCTGTACGACAAACCAGCTTCTCTAAGGCCAATGATCCTTCCATGCTCAAAGTCTGTTAACTGTTGGAACGGCTATCGACGACTGCGTAAAGGCATCTTTAGCAGTTTAGCACAATTTCCACAACGTTTTGCCAACCAGGGAGCTTTGATTGCCTTTATCTGTGTTTGACTGCTCTGCACCTGTGACGTCAGCTCGCGCCTGTCCAATCGTTTCGATCGTCCCGGAATGACTTAATCATTTCCATGCATTTCCATATACTACCATCTCCCTAAATATCGTCACATTTGCATAACTTCTAACAAGTGTTGCATTTTTTTATTTCCTGTAGTGAGGTTTTAATCAGTTTTAGTGTCAGACATATACTATGGAACTAAAATTAAATTATACAAAGATAACTGTTTTGGATTTCAAAGCAGGTAGACAAGTTTGAGATTTAGTATGAAACAACAGGATTTTCGAGGGGGGGACTCCCCCATTGGATACGTCCCTGATTGGACTGTACTTCAGAACAATGGGCACATATGATCTTCACTGAAAATTTGAAATGCAGTCGTCAGACTGATTCTTGACATATTTTGATCTGGAGAGGACAGAAATTCTTTACCAACCCTCTAACATCACAGAATGACACTGGTGGTTAATAATATGATTGGTCTGGGACAGCTTTATGTCAAATTGAATGCACATTGCTCCACATCTTTGTTGAAAGTAATCTGATTGGTCAGAAATATAGGAATGATTTTCTTAAGCCATAAGTGGGGCGGGGGTGGCTCAGTCGGTAGCGCGCCAGGCTCGTAAACTGCAGTTCCCAGGTTCGAGTCCCAGCTGGGTCAGCGTTGAGATTTATCTCCGCAAAATTCCCCCCGTGCCCACGGTCAGTAGGGGACACCGATGGGCTTGGAAAGGCCGTCGTCCGTCGGATGGGACGTTAAGCCGTGGCCCCGTGTGCGGGAGAGCCATACCCTGTGCACGTTAAAGAACACGCTGGATGGCCTTGACGGGAGGCTACCATGTCTCAGACATGGTAGCCTCCCGTCAAGGCTGTTCCAGTGGATCCCCTCCCCCAATTTTCTCTGAGCCTTCGGGGTCCCTGTGACCTGACCATTTAGCCCATGGTGTGCAAAAAAGTGCCGCTCAGAGGTAAAACAACCCAACCTTAAGCCATATGTGAGGCTTTTCAAGGGAGCTGTTGGCCTCCAGTTTGTTTCTATGAACAATAATGCTCATCCTCATAGGACTCGTACAGTTGATGATTTCCTTAACAGTCGGGATATTCAGCATATGGAGTGGCCAGCCTATTCTCTAGACCTAAATTCTGTAGAACATGTATGGGATGATGCTTTGGAGGTCATAACTGTAAGGTTTAAAGGAACAAAATCCTGTGAAGTTGAGCATCCCTTATCAGGGTGGAAAATAAAAAAAAAAGTGGCCATAAATGATCAGATCGACAATCTACATTAATGTGACATGTCTCTCCTTGTCTTCTGCAGAAAAGAATATCTGCTTTGAATAGTACTAATAGCCAATTTATGTTAATCACAAGTTTCCCATGGTCAGTCTAATAATATTTGCAAAATTTTTATAGGTTACCAAATTTTTCCATGGTCAATTGCAACCAATCCTTGAATTTCTGATAATTACAAATGTACTAAAATTCATCAATTTTTTGATAAAAATTTATTTTATTAATATTTAGTAAATTGCAAGAAATTTTGATAAAATTGCATGTAACATATTTTATGTAATATTTTATATATTGTACCTTTCTCTGTAATATAGATGTGACATTTATTATATATGGTTCTATAATTTTTAGACTGCCCACAAGTACAGTGTGTTCGCAGTTACATTGCTCAGCAGCCTGATGAACTTTCTCTACAAGAATCAGATGTGGTCACAATTCAAAGGAAAATGAATGACGGTTTGTACTTATTTCAACTTTAATTCATATCTACCACCTAATTTTTTTTATACAATTGAAAAGGATCCTAATGCTCTTGCACCAATCTGGAGTTACCCTGAAATTGGCTGTGCCACTTCTGTAAATAATTTCCCCACTTTCCTTATTCCCCTAGGAGTCTTTGAACAGAATGTCGATTCCAGCAGATGTTACAAAAAGAAGCACAGCGTCAAATATTGCAAATGTAATGTAAATCTTTGTTGAAGCTTCTTTGGGGATGTTGAACTTGTGAGGGAGTTAATGAGGTTCTTTGGGGATGTTGAACTTGTGTGGAAGTTAATGAGGGTTGTTGGATGTTGAACTTGTGAGGGAGTTAATGAGGTTCTTTGGGGATGTTGAACTTGTGAGGGAGTTAATGAGGTTCTTTGGGGATGTTGAACTTGTGAGGGAGTTAATGAGGTTCTTTGGGGATGTTGAACTTGTGAGGGAGTTAATGAGGTTCTTTGGGGATGTTGAACTTGTGAGGGAGTTAATGAGGTTCTTTGGGGATGTTGAACTTGTGAGGGAGTTAATGAGGTTCTTTGGGGATGTTGAACTTGTGAGGTAGTTAATGAGCTTCTTTGGGGATGTTGAACTTGTGAGGGAGTGTGAATGAGCTTCTTTGGGGATGTTGAACTTGTGAGGGAGTTAATGAGGGTTGTTGGGTTGTTGGATGTTGAACTTGTGAGGGAGTTAATGATTGTGATCGGATTCAGATTGCCTGACTCTAACAGCTAACGGTTTCTACTTCTGGGGCACCAATCAGACAGGAGAACGCATAATCTAATCTAACTCCACTTTGTAAATAAAAACAGTTTATTAATTCATGTAATTTGCTTTATCACCCAGTTCATTACTTAATATTTTCTTTCTACATCTTCCCTTCAAACCTAATGGACTGTTGTTCAATCACTTTTTGTTCTTTGCAAAGCTTCCTGCCCTGTGACTTAATTTTAGTGTGTCCGACTGCTCCCCATGCCAAAAAATAATACCAAACGTCTGGAACCTCGCCTGCTTGTGTTCTCTCACACACTTCAACTTTTCACTTCTGATTCCCTGAGTTGCACTCTTTTTCATTGTCTCAAGATCCCTTCTCACATCTTTTCCTCTGTTCCTCCACTTCGTACAACCACCATTGTCACTTAATGAGTTTATGGCCTCTGTTGCCATATCTCTGAACAGGACCAGACCTAGAGGGAAGAACAATGGGAAATCCCCCCCCCCCACATTTGAGAATGCTAGTAAGGAAAATGGAGGCCAAAAATTTGTAAACGTGCATATTTCACACATTTTACAACTTTTTTTTTTAAACCTTTAAAACGAAAGGGAAAAATGCTACATACTGCAATAGAAATCCAATCTCTTGACCCCCCCCCCCCTTTTACCATTTACTGGATAAATTGCATTGCTTGCAACCCCACCCCCCTATATTTTCTAAATCTGGGTTTGTCTGTGAATATTTACAAGCTCAACTTTCTTCCTAAACTAAGGTGCCTGAGGGAAGACACCATCCTGCCAGCCATTCATCTTAATGTGAATCTCGGATCTCAGGAAGTGAATGCCAATCGTTGCCCACTGACTAAATGCCATATCCAACAAATACACGACATGATATACCAATTACTAATAAGTGTAAAAACAGAAATAAAACGAAAGCACAATTTATTATACACATCGCACCCATTCACAAACCTGCCATACTCCACCACAATAATGTTGCCAGCTGAAACCGATTGCTGGCTATAAATAGATTAGATACCTACTTGCTATATAGCATACTTGTGAATATTATGATCAGTGAAACATGGCAACCTGAGCGAGTTCAATTGTGGACAGATAGTTGGTGTGAGGAAGATGAAGTGCTCCATATCCACACTGCTTTAGGACATCAGGGACCATATCCACGATTGCAGAATGTCTGGGATTTTCACATGCGACTGTCGTAGAAATGGAGGATCACATGTAATGGTCCATCCATTATGGCGAGAATGCATATGTACTTAATCGTAACGATGCACTTCGGGGCTAGCCTCTTGGCATTGTGGACATCATCACCTCTCAGCAGTGCTTGCCAACTTCCCTGAGGGTCCCAAGTTCAATCCCAGTTGTGGGAAGTCTCATCTTGGCATGATGCGTTCTCCTGTCCGAACGGAGCTGCCCTAAGTCTGATTCAGCTGATATGCAGTAATGTTTGGAGATTCTGAAAGATTTCTCTCCTGAAGCGAGTATTAATTAAAAATTGATGAGTTGAATTCAGATGTTCATCATATGCCATCTTGACATTCCCTGCTCTGTGCCTAGATGGCAGCATGAGTCAAGATGGCATATGATGAACTCACCTTGTCTTTGATGATTTTGTCATTGCAAGATTAGCAATAGAAGAAGAGGAGGACAGCCACGAGTATGTGACCTGAATAGAAATAGTACGGTTACGACTTCAGTTGGTTTCCTTCCACTTCACTATGTAACCATGTAGCCTCGCCAGTGACTATATATATTGTATATTATTTGATAATATTTTACAAAATACTGAGGTGCATTTCTTTTCTCCCCTTTTTTTTCGTATTTGGCACCATTTTTTCTAAAGCACCAAGGCTGTGATCCCTATCATTCTCTTCCCCGCCCTGCCCATGGTCAGTAGGGGACACCGATGGGCTTGGAAAGGCCGCCGTCCGTCGGATGGGACGTTAAGCCGTGGCCCCGTGTGTGGGAGAGCCATCCCTGTGCACGTTAAAGAACACGCTGGATGGCCTTGACGGGAGGCTACCATCTGTCTCCCAACAGCTGTTCCAGTGGGTCCCCTCCCCCAAGCTTCTCTGAGCCTTCGGGGTCCATGTGACCTGGCCATTTAGCCCATGGTGTACAAAAAAAGTGCCGCTCAGAGGTAAAACAACCCAACCCAACCCTATCATTCTCACACACACACACACTTTCTCTTGTTACATTCCTGAACCCATCAGGTAATATATACCTATATGTAGTCTTTAATGATATCATTGTACTAATAATTTCACCAGTATGTGGATCATGTCTTAGTTTTCAGTGAACCAAAATTATTTATGTTATGAAATTGAATATGTGGACATGTAATTCTCTATTTATATAACTTGATTTGAGCACTTACAATTTTTTCATCAGTTGTCAAGTAATTGAAAACTTTCATTGTAAACTGCCATAGTCTGAATAATTTCTAATTTCGGTGCTACAATTTCAGGATGGTATGAAGGTAGAAGATTAAGAGATGGCCTTCAGGGATGGTTTCCAGCTTCATACACAATGGATATCCCTTGTTGCCGAGCAAGAGCATCCAATCTTCGTCAATGTTACCGCCTACTGATGCTTTCACAGAAAAATCAAACTAAACCACAAGGATCTTAACATAAATGCCATAATGTCATAGTGTATATTGTATAGATTGGGCATTTTAACATTAATGCATTTTGTTTTTTGTTGCTTTTGCCTGTGATCATGGTAACTACTCAGAAAAAATCTGATTATTACTTTGTATATTAGAACTGCTTAATTTTTTAATTTTGTAAATATTTTAAAGAAAAGTAAACTGAAACAGAGTTTTTTCTGGATATCGCTTGCTGCAATATGTAGTGTGATAACAATGCAACACTTGTAATCATAAATTATCAACGAAATGACAAATGTGATGCCTAATTTAAAAACAGAGATGATCATTAATCATAAATATAAAAGATTTTTTTGTCAAAAGTATTGAAAATATTTGTCAAAAGTATGAAAGAACATTTCTTTAGACATACATATACAGTCTGGTGTGTGTATATGTATATTGATAGCCTATATTCATCAAGGTTAATATAGCCTGACTTTATTACAAGATGCTGCAGAATGCAAATGTTTAGATTTCAATAGTGAAATAGTTGTGTACCCTTTGTTGTTATTGTGTAATTTTTCGGTTTTATCAGACTTTTTTTAGTCATAATTAAGTTTTTTTACATTATCAAATTTTATGCTTTGTATATTACAAAAAGTTTATTCAATTTTATATTGTATTAATACCATAATTCATTAAATTTTCAAACATAATTGAAAATAATTATGTACATAGATTTTTTTATGGTGCTATAGAAATACTTTTAAAAAAGTGTATCCATCTTGATGGATACAGTAAAAGATTAAGTACATGATGAAGCTTACACATAAATTTTAAAAAATTACCTCCATTGTAGCTGCTTGCCTCAGAGCTTTGAAATCAATCTATTAATTCAGTTAGTTATACAGTACAATACTCCATAGAAAAAGTCTTCCAGGAAAGTGAGACCTCAGCAGAGAGACACAAATAAACTTTTAAGTCTTATCTGAGTCTCAGTTATCAGGTCCCTTTGATCTGCATCGAAGCATGCAAACTAATCTCTCAGTAAATGAAAACTAAAAGAAACTCGGGAAGCTCTAGAACAGTGGTTTCTAACCTCATCACTAACTATTTTCTAAACACATTGCTTCATGGATATAAAAATAAATTTTTCTGTATAAAACTAGTCGAAAACTAGATGGTAAAGAATGAGTTCGGGCCAGGCTTTATTGGACTCAAAATAACACTGATCACTTCGTGCTCAGGTTCAATCATAATTTAAGTTCATACTTTTTTTTCACAGTTGTAAAAAGGATTAATATGAAACATAAAATGAATTATTTCTTTTGGTTAAAATTTGAACCTTTCAATCAGTCTTTAATAATTTACTACAAGGATAACGTATCGCCTCTGGCAAATATCGAATGCTCGTTTTCAGTGGAAAATGAAGTTTTTCAATTTCCAAATTTTACACCTTTTAGCAGCAGCAATTCGTATTAATGGGTGATGGTAAAATGTACACAATAATATATTTCAAATAATTAGCTGAAAAAAAAATGGGGTTTTTTGCCCTAAGTGGGATTTGAATCTGTATCTATCAGAAACCTACCAGGTGTCATAACCACTACACCATAAAAAAAATCATTTCTTTCAGCAATGTGACATATAGACATTTCCACATATTTTTGTTGATTTGCTCTTGGCGCCAAGTTTCAAATCCCACTCAGAGCAAAACCATTTTTTTTTTGCATCTAATTATTTCAGGTGTAGCAGAGTCGATATAGCAGTGTTGGAGAATTAAATATTAGTGGTCTATCTCCAGCAGTAGAACTCGGAAAAAAGATAAATTTTTTGATTCCGTGTCGCATTCAAGTTCAAATTGGTGTCGGAGTGAAGGGCTAGAAATCAATCAGTGCCAGTAGAGAAAAAATATTGGAAATTCCCACGCCAATGAAAAACCAAAATAGAAAATATCTAGAAAACTTTTTATGGGAACTGAAAGTGAATTCAAGATCTGAATTAAATTTATCTAAATCTTGAATTTCACCAATATTCGTTCAGTATTTAAAGAGTTATGAAGACTTCATTCTTCGGGAAAAATATTCATGGAAATTAAATCAATTATTAAGTGAACTTCTAAATATACAATTATTTTAATAAATGATTTGATGAAAAATTATTGCTTGTATTTGGGATTTGCTTCGGAGGTAAATTCTTACGATTAGCTCTTTTTTTACTGTTAAATATTCTAGCTATCATAACTCTTTAAATACTAAACAAACACTGCTGAAGTTCAAGATTTCGATAGACTTAATTCAGATCTTTACCTTTAGTGTCAATTCTATAAAAAGTTTGTTCCTCAAAATATTAAGTGTTTAAATTAGCTTTCCTTTGGCATATAATATTTTGTCTAAACACTGAATTTGTATATTCAAAAGCTTCTGATTCTTGGTATCTATTCATCTCTGTGTTGAACTTATGGTACTATATTTTTTAACTGATTCAAATTTAAACTATTTTCCATTTTTCTGAAGATTTTCTGAGATACCTGTAAGCAGGAAAGTGCTCAGAAGTAAAGAAGACCTCACAATCGGCTGCCAAAAAAAAACGTATATTCACTAAAAATATCTTTAATCTTCTCAGCTAATCAGGATCTTCTTGATATTCGCCTAACAAAATATTTAAGATCCTCTTCATGCTCCAGAAATCAAACTAATATATCTCTCCAAATTTCATTTTGCTTTGTGAATTTACAGAGTTTAGGGTCTTTATAATGGATTTTTTTGGTATGTGTGTCACAAAAGTTTGAGACTGATAAGAAGTAGAATCGAGAATCAATCAGTCGCTGATAGACTTTCTTCCATGATTTATAGAGAACATAAGAGTGGGAATTAGAACTCAGAAGAGACCGGGGAGAAATGCCTTGAGTAAATTTAAAGACCTATGTTCAGATTGAGGTATAAAAAATCTCCAAAACTATGAAAACAAATACAGGATAGTTAAAAAAAACTACTCTTTGACACGGTGAGTATTTAAAGATAAATAAAAGGGTGGATTTTTATGATGTTTTAACACTAAATGAAAGGCTATATAGGTAAGGAGATATTTTCAAATTTGATTATGAACATTAGGTTTCTGCTGATTGATAATATTGACAGGAGCTAGACAAACTCAGGAAAGCATGATAACTGCATTGAAGGCAATATTTTCTATGAATTACTATTTTCTATGTAGAGTTTAGCATTCAAGTTTCTATACGATATCAGAACTAAAACGAAATGTCGATAGGGGTTATCTTTAAGGAAATGGCAACTGATATCATAAAACACGATATTTTTCTTCCTGCCTTGTAACTAACATGTCTTCCATGAGGACAGTCAAGAGGAAACTAAGGAACGAAATTATTCGTGTTGTAGACTATGTAAAATGCTGTTTTTAATGATAGGACTTCCTCAAATAGATTAGAACATAATCAAACTTTAAATATAAACAAAATATACCATAAACTGGAATTAGTGAGTTGGAGAATGGGTAATTTTTGTACATACAATAAACTTATTTATTGTGAAATTCGATTACTTAATACAACAAAAATTTTCTTAATAATTTCTTTGAATTGAGTATTCCACTTAGAAGTTTACAAAGTCAGTTTAATTTAAAATTATATATGCTATTTCCTTTTTAGTGTTTGAAAAATAAATCAATATAGTTATTAACATATATTTTTAACACTTTAATAGTAGTCAACTCTTTAATTTTCTTTAGTTATAAAATGCGTAGTATTGTTATGGTATTAATTTTTACCTTTGTTTCATAGAGCAATTTCTGTTTTTGCATTTATATATAATCGTTTATTTCTCATCAAAACATAATCTGTACTCATATGTTTAGATATTTTGTACTTAGGAGTTTCATTTTCTATACTTAAGTGTATGACTAATCTACATGTGAAAGAAAGGCTTGGTTGCTTGTTAACAATACTTTGAGAATCCTAATGCAATCTTTACATTTGCAACAAAATTAAAAGCAGCGGGCTGCAGTACAGGAAAAGGCTGGAACTTTTCTTATGTGTAAAATTTTAATGTAAAATCGCACAAATGAATATTCGATTTCCTAAAACTATTGCATTTGTTTCATTTTTGAAAATTATGTAGAATATTAAATTGCACAAAGCAAAGGGTCTGTGATTGAGATATACAATAGAAATAATGTTTTATCATAGTGTGTTGTGGTGGTATTACAGCATTGTAACTGAGAATAAAATGGTTTTACATATTGATATGGCTGATATTTTCCTTTTGCTATTTACACAAAGTGCAAAGAAAACTAGGTTGGGTTGTTTTACCTCTGAGCGGCACTTTTTTGTACACCATGGGATAAATGGCCAGGTCACATGGACCCCGAAGGATCAGAGAAGGTTGGGGGAGGGGACCCACTGGAACAGCTGTTGGGAGACAGATGGTAGCCTCCCGTCAAGGCCATCCAGCGTGTTCTTTAACGTGCACAGGGTATGGCTCTCCCGCACACGGGGCCACGGCTTAACGTCCCATCCGACGGACGGCGGCCTTTCCAAGCCCATCGGTGTCCCCTACTGACCGTGGGCAGGGCGGGGAATTTTGCGGAGATAAATTTCGACGCTAAAGAAAACTAGGAATTCTGTTTTCCTCTCTACAGGTTTGTCACACAAATACCATAGTTCGTGCCATTATTGTGATGACATTAATACAAGTGTTGGCAAACGAAATGAAAAACGTTTCGTTACGTTTTTCGTTACAGCCAAAAACTTTAGTATCGTTTTTCGTTGTAGTAAAATATAAATTTCGTTACAACGTTACTCGAAATATTATTAGTTATTTCGAAATATTTTTAGTACAAATTCAAAATAATTAAATGTATTTTATTATTTTTATTATATATGCAATAGCATCGTCCAGCAATTTTCATCAATTCAATCAATCCACTTGTTAAAAAAACAAATAAAAGAAACAGGGAAAGGAAATTTTTCAATATTAATAACAATTATTAATAACGAAATAAAAAATATGTGTAAATAGAATTGTTGCGGCTACTTTTTCTGCTACCGATTCTTAAAAAATAGTGGTTTAAGAATAATAATGAAATAAAAATTGCAATCAGGAGACCCAGTTATGAATGAATAAGATGGCATCATTCTATGTATTCTAATAATGTATGAAAGCCATACAATCAAACTACTGAAGAGGGGCACGTACCAGGATTTACATTGGTTTCCATAAATTATTTTTTTTTATTTTTTTTTAATTAATTTTCATCAGAACGTTATTTATTTGCATTTTCCAAGACATATATATGTTTCATATCTATGTCCTTATTTTTTTTCACAATAGCAATTATCGTGCGTACAATTTTGAGAATGAAAAACAATTTATTGCTTGAAAATTTCTGATTTTTTCTTAATCTAAAATATATATATTTTAAACTTAAAAATTAAATTTTTCCCCTATTTACTCTAAACTAGTTCTGAATGCAAATCATAGCAGTTTTTATATTATTTAGAATCTCTAACTCTTGTCCTGAAAAAATTATTGCAGTGTCACCTGCAAATGCAATAAACCTTTATATTAATATTTCAAAAATTATTTAAATATATTAGGAATAACATTTGTCCCAAAACAGAACCCTGAGGAACTCCAACGTGAACAAAAGCTTCGCTACTGACAAAATTACCAATTTTTACCTTCTGTTTTCTAGTTAAATAACGTTTTATCCATGAGAAAGTTTTGTCTCTAATTCCACTAGAATTTAATTTAATCAATAATAAGGAATGAGAAACTGAGTCAAAAACTTTTTTTAAATCTAAAAATATAGCCACCGATTTTTAATTTTGATTAATATTTTCATATGTGATAGAAGTCATTTCTAGAATACCATTCTCCGTACTCATTCCTTTCACAAAAGCAAATTTATTTTTGGAGAAAAATCCATATTTTTCCCAGAAACTAACCAATTTTTGTTTTATAATTGTTTCCAATATCTACGAAAAAGCTGATGGTAATGTGAAATTGGTACAATGCATGGTAAATGTGAAATTGGTCGATAAATCCGTAATAAATTTCTATTACCAATTTTGGAAATAGGTAAAACTACTGCAGTTTTAAAAATGTCAGGGAAAATTTCTTCTTTAAACGATCATAAAGCAAAGAATAGGATTAATTTCTAGAATTTTTTTTTTATAATAGTTACTGTAATGTTATCATTACCTGGTCATTTGTCATCCTCCAATTCCTTAATGATAGTCAAAAGATCGTTTTTGAGATGGGACGCATAAAGAATGAGTTTAGCAATTTTACAATTAAGATAATGACACGATTCAATAAACATTGTTGAAATAATCATTAAATTTATCAACAAAACCCACTCGGTTATTCTTTAATGTAAGAGTACTATTTTCCTCTGAAATCTGTTGTGGTAAATATTAAGTTTTCCTTTCCTACCACCATTACGTTAATGGTATTCGAATTTTTTTTGTATTTTTCCCATTTTTCCAAAACAAACGTCTGTAATAATCAATTAATTTATAATATTTAATATGTGTAACAGTCCAGATCTAGAAGAAAGTAAAGGAGGAGGTTGGGTTGTGTTGTTTTACCTCTGAACGGCACTTTTTTGCGCACCATGGGCTAAATGGCCAGGTCACATGGACCTCAAAGGCTCAGAGAAGGTTGGGGGAGGGGACCCACTGGAACAGCTGTTGGGAGACAGATGGTAGCCTCCTGTCAAGGCCATCCAGCGTGTTCTTTAACGTGCAACAGGGTATGAGCTCTCCCGCACACGGGGCCACGGCTTAACGTCTCATCCGACGGACGGCGGCCTTTCCAAGCCCATCGGTGTCCCCTACTGACCGTGGGCAGGGCGGGGAATTATTGCGGAGATAAATCTCAACGCTGACCCAGCTGGGACTTGAACCTGGGAACTACAGATTACGAGCCTGGCGCGCTACCGACTGAGCCACCCCCGCCCCAAAGGAGGAAGTGCAAGAGACTGGATTTCCATTGCAGAATAGTATTTTCCCCTCCGTTTTTACAGCTCTTTAAAAAATGTCTAGAAAAATGAAAATAAATATATGTATAATTCAGCTATTTTTTTGCCTCTATTACTCCAGCTAAAATTCTTTAAGGGAGATTTTACTTTTCAAGTGTTAACTTCTTTTTTGCGTTGAATGAATAAAAGAACATTTAAATTATCAAAATATCAGGATAGTTGTGTGAATCAAAAACCATATTGGGAGCTCCATAACTTTGCAATAAGCGTTTTGTAGCGAAAATCATAAAAAATAAATTAAAAATCTTAAAAGTATTCATGGAATCTCATTTTTGAGCAATATATATGTAAGATTTAAAGCGTTCTGGAAGCTGAAACATTTAACAGTTCGTTAGCATTTACTTAAAAAGTTATCACAAATCGTTTACCAAAATAAATGCAATTTTAGACATTTTTGTGAAGGTTTTTTTTAGATTCCAATCATATCAATTTTGAAAAAACGTTTATAACGAGCATAAAAGTAGCATCTTCTGTTAAAATTTTCATCTCGAATAGTTCTTTGTTGGGTTGGGTTGTTTTACCTCTGAGCGGCACTTTTTTGCACACCATGGGCTAAATGGCCAGGTCACATGGACCCCGAAGGCTCAGAGAAGGTTGGGGGAGGGGACCCACTGGAACAGCTGTTGGGAGACAGATGGTAGCCTCCCGTCAAGGCCATCCAGCGTGTTCTTTAACGTGCACAGGGTATGGCTCTCCCGCACACGGGGCCACGGCTTAACGTCCCATCCGACGGACGGCGGCCTTTCCAAGCCCATCGGTGTCCCCTACTGACCGTGGGTAGGGCGGGGAATTTTTGCGGAGATAAATCTCAACGCTGACCCAGCTGGGACTCGAACCTGGGAACTACAGATTACGAGCCTGGCGCGCTACCGACTGAGCTACCACCGCCCCCTCGAATAGTTCTTTAAAGCTTTTACTAAAATTGTTTTAAATTAAGATTTCGATAAATTTGATTGAGCTATACATTTTATGGTCTGTAAATGGTAGCTAGGTAGTCACTGGAAGGAGAGCTATGCACCAATCCCCTGTGATGATGCATAGAACCGGCCAGGCCTAGCACCTAATGTCCAACCCCGCCTTCTCGTGGTGCGGACCGTTAGTAACTTTCAAAAGAGATACTCTCTTGTGGAAGTGAACGGAAGGGGAGGGCTGCCAGATTAGTGTGGCCTACTGATCTGGACAACTATGGCTACTTTTCTTTTTTTTCTACCCTGCTGAGGAGTGGTCAACCACACAGGGTCCTGGTGCTGACCATATAAACCTACTGGACTGGACAGATATATGGCTCTGAGCTTGATTATGGATCCTGATTTTGCTGCACTGGTGGGCTTCTGTGGAGGGAAAATCTTCCGCTGTATTTTCTTTTTGTTTGTGGGTTGACAGCCCCAAGTGAATAGATCCACAGGATATGTTTATCAGCTGGTGGATAATCCTGAGCAGAAGTCATCGCAGGCACCTGAACTCTTTGCTTCTATTGGCATCGTCAAATTCTACATTGGAGGAAGTCTTCCAGTGTAGATGGCTTCAGCCTTTAGTAGTGGGGGAACGGGTCTTTGCCCCATGTCTGCGATTAGGGGGCTGTATGATATTGTCGGCATTCCCTCTCTCAATAAACATAGTTTCTTTAAACATCCCACTAACCATTTTCTCTCCATAGGTAGTTGGAATGTGAGGACTCTGCACAGAGCTTTTTCTCTTGATGTCCTCACACAAGAATTCTACCATTATAATTTAGATATTCTCGGCTTGCAAGAGACCAGATGGACAGATAAAGGTCAGATTCTTAAAAATAATCTTAAATTTCTCTTTTCAGGGAGGGACGACAATAAGCATCACCAAGGCGTGGGTCTGCTTCTCAGCAGACACGCTAGTGATGCTCTTCTAGGATATGAGTGCATTAATGAAAGGTTTCTTACAGCAAAATTTCAGACAAGCGTTAAAGACTTGAATGTTATCTGCTGTTATGCCCCCACTGAGGATGCCGATGAGGATGAGAAGGATAGGTTTTATGAACAACTTCAGGATATTTTGAATTCTGTCAAGAAAGGAGATATTACCCTTGTTCTTGGTGACTTCAATGCCAAAGTTGGTACTGACTCTGACCTTTGGGGAGGAGTAATAGGCCCTTTTGGTATTGGTAGCTGCAATAGCAATGGGCAACGTCTCCTACAGGTAAGTAAACTCAATGGATTCAGAATAACTAACACTTATTACAAACACCGCGACATACATAAGTACACATTGGTTTCACCTGATGGGCTGCATAAGAATATGATTGATTACATATTAATTAATAGCAAATGGGCTAGTTCTGTTAGGAATACCAGGGCATATAGGGGAGCTGAAATTGGATCTGACCATTACCTTGTTAAAAGTGTGTTGCAACTTAAACTTAAAAAGCGTTGTGCTAGGGTTAAAAAATTTACTTTTAATACTGAAGCTCTGAAAGATCCAGTTATAGCCAAAGCTTACCATGATAGGTTACTTAGTCATTATGACAGTCATGGTTTGCTTACTACTGAAGTTGAGGAAGAATGGGATCATTTTAAACAGGCTTTTTTGGACACTAACAGTACTCTTTTAGGAAAAAAGGAGCAGAAGAGGCAAAATTATCTGAGTGATAAGGCACTTGAGCTTATTTCGGAAAGAAAGAACTGCAGGAATGCCCTTAATCAATACCCTACTAGTCCTAATAGAAAGCATTACAGAGACCTTAATAAACTTGTAAAGGATCAGTTAGCTGCTGATAAAAATTTTTGGCTTGATGGTTTGGCTGACAAAGCCGAGGAAGCAGTTAGACAGCACAACAGCAGAGAGCTGTACCAGATAGTTAATGTTTTGTGTGGTAGAAAACGGACAGGCATACAAGGATTGAAGGATAAACAAGGTAAGGTTATAGAAGGGGAGGATTCTGTCATGGCTAGGTGGGCTGAGCATTTCAGTGATGTTCTAAACAATGTAGTTAGTTCTACTCCCATTGTTTGCAATGATGATAGATGCTTTGGTGGCTTTAATGTTGGCCCTATAACACAATCTGAAGTTAGTTTGGCTGTTTCTAAACTTAAACTTCATAAATCCCCAGGGGTAGATGAAATTACTACGGAAATGCTTAGAGCTGGGAATGTTTCGGTTACCACTTGGATGACTGAAATTCTGAATCTCTTTTATGATAAAGGCATGGTTCCTAAGGATTATACCAGAGCTATTGTTATCCCTATTTTCAAAAAAGGTGATCGCAGTTCTTGTGATAACTATAGGGGTATCAGCCTACTCTCTGTTCCAGGTAAAGTTCTTTCCATGATTGTGCTTAATAGAATTAAGAATCTGGTTGACAGGCAATTGCGTGATGAGCAATGTGGATTCAGAAGTGGTAGGGGATGTGTAGATCAGATATTTTCACTTAGGCAGATTCTTGAGAAATGTTTAGAGTTTCAGAAACCTTTGGTTGCTAGCTTTGTTGATTTCAAAAAGGCTTTCGACTCTGTTGATCGTCAAAATTTGTGGTTGATTGTGAGATCATATGGTATACCAGACAAGTTAGTTAACATTATGAAAGCTCTCTATAATAACACTGAGTCGTGTGTGAGAGTTGGTAAGGCTTGTAGCAATTGGTTTAGCATTACTTCTGGTGTTCGACAAGGGTGCATTTTGTCTTCTTTTCTCTTTAGCTTGGTTATTGATTATGTTATGCGAAATTCACTTCAAGGGAAAGATTTTGGCCTTAAATGGGCTGGAGATAGGAAAATTTCTGATTTAGATTATGCTGATGATTTAGCCCTTCTGGCAAATGATGTTGATGAGATGAACTCTTTCATTCGAGCCGTTGATGAGACTGGTAGTAGAGTAGGTTTGGTTATAAACAGAGAGAAAACTAAAGTGATGAAAATTGGTCAGGCAGGCTGTGATTCAGTTAATCTGAATGGTTGCAGTCTTGAGCAGGTGTCACAGTTTAATTATCTTGGGAGCTATGTAACAGATAATGGTGATGTGCGGCATGAGATTAACAGACGAATAGGGATTGCTGCTGGGACTTTTAAGAATCTATGGAGAGTGTGGAGAAATAGGCGTATACACCTAAAGACTAAAATTAGACTGTATAATAGTTTGGTTCTTTCTAGGGTTAGTTATGGTAGTGAAACTTGGACACTTTGTAAACAAGATAACAGGAAACTAGATGTTTTTGATTCCAGATGCTTACGCAGTATCTTGGGCATTAGGTGGTTCAACTTTGTAACTAATGATGAGATTAGGAAAAGGAGTTTGCAACCTCCTTTAAGCAGCATATTGTGCAGAGAGAGACTCCGTTGGTTTGGCCATGTTGCCCGTATGAATAATTATAGATTGGCGAATAGGGTTATGAACAGTGTGCCTAAAGGCCTCAGAAAGAAGGGGAGACCTAGGATGCGGTGGGCAGACAATGTCAAACAGGACCTTGTTAGAATTGGTGTGCAGTGGCCAGATGCAGTAGATGTAGCTCAGGATAGACTTGCTTGGAGAACTAAATTGCACGGTCTGGTTGGACCTCCGTAGCCCATGGCTGCTTGAGGATGATGATGATACATTTTATCTTCTACGGTGCTTTCCCCCAAATGTATTATTTTTAAAGTTATGGAGCATTAAATGTGGTTTTCCATTTACATAACATGGAAATGTCCCAGTATGTTTGATAATACGCTGCATATTCTCAATATTAAATTCCTTTAAAGGTTGAGTTCCGATTGGGAGTAGAAAGTTCTTTCAACCACTCTTATACCATGATATTTAGAAATAATTTTTTTATTGCTTCTTGGAATTAAAAGAGACTTAATTTTCTTGTTAATTAAAAAAATAAATACTCCCTCAAGCAGCTGCTTGCCACAAAGGTCTGATAGGAGCCTATAAGTTTATACGCCATATAGAAAGTCTGTGATGATGGCGGGTCCCGCCATCATCACAGAAATCAACAGAATCACAGAAATCATCATCACAGAAATCATCATCACAGAAATCAATCAGCAGAAAAACAACACAAACATCCATGCATTACTCGGGACTCGAATCAAGGTCATTTTGATCAGTAGCCAAGCGTTCTAACTTAGATAAACAAAACGTAATACTTGAACGCTAACGCTCCTATAACACTGTCTACCCTTGGCAAGTGCCTTATGGTAAATCTGGCACTAATGATGTATCAGCATAGCTTTCTTTAAATGATATGGCTTGTGTTTTGTGAAACAAATCTGGTGTCGATGAATCCACGTGGCGCAGAATGTTGCAAACTACTGATATTGGCCATCTCAGTCACGGCTTACTTTCCAGGCTTGTGCCACCCCTTTGAACTTCTTGAACCAAGATTGAGAACGAATGGAGGCTACCCCTCACCTTCCACTTCTCATATTTCTCTGGCCGCTTTGATAGCATTTAATCCCAATGGCGAAGAGTTACTTTTTAAGTAGGGAAAGCAATTACCAAAAGCAGTGCTGCAACTAAATCAGAACGCAGTTCCAGTACTCCCTGTTTCCGAATCATTGACCCGGAAAACCGTACCTGATGTTTACGAATCGTTGAATGAAACTAGTTCTATACTTTTTAAATCAGTTATTAGTATTATATAGTCTAGTAATGAGGGGATCAAATGCAATGAATGTTTTCTTTCTGCTGAGGTCTCACCTTTCTCACAAATCTTCTCTATGGGGTATGACAGCTCCTATCAGATATCTGTGAGCAAGCAGGTGTTTCAGGGGACATTTTTGTTTGTCCATTAACTTGGATTAGTAATAGTGTTAAAAAAATTTTGAAATACTCCATACTTTTAAATATTTTGACCAATCTTTGCTACATCACTGACTGCAAAATCGTCAAATCGTTTTATCTCTGAGTAGCATTTTTGTGCGTACAATAAAGGTAAAGGTTCAGGTCCCAAGGGCTCAAATTATGGAAGGGGGATCCACTGGGCAATTGTTAAGGGACAGACGGGAATCTTCCGTTCAGATCATCCAGCATGTCCTTCAACGTACACATGGTAGGGTTCTCCCGAGCACAGAGTCACAACTTATTGTCTCATTCAGCGGATGGCAATATTTTCAAGCCCAACGGTGTCCCCTTTCTTTCTCCCCTGAGGGCAGGGTATGGATTTAGGGAAATAAATCCCAACGCTGTCACAGTTAGGACTCGTGCCTAGGAACTTCAGAATACTAGTCAGGGTAGCTGCACCCCCCCCCCCCCCCCCACACACACACACATATGCTGAAACGCAAAGGCTGTTTTTGATCAGGGCCTTGCTAAGCCGGCGGCCAACAATGATGGGACCGGAAAGGTTGAATAAAAAATCCTTCAAAGTCTAAAAATACTTTTTTGTGTAAAAACTTTACAAGTTAAAACTACATTTTTGTATTAAAATGCATAATTTCTCGGCTTATAAAATCTTTTTGTAAGTTTTTTGTTCAATAACATATATTTTTCTTTTTTTATTTCATCTTTATAAAACATACCCACGTTTGTTTGTTTTCAACAACAAACAATGCAGCCCAGATTTTACAGCATCTTAGTAGTATTCAAAAAATGTCACCCTCTTTGTAATTACAGTTCGGGGATGTGGAGACGTGATGGCCATAAATGAGTTGCAAAGGGGGAATTCAGAGATAATCTGAGGAAGCATGATAAACCCTGCAGAAGAGCAAATAGGGCAGTCTCAATAGGTTGAATGAGTCAGCGTTGAGATTTATTTCCTCAAAATTCCCCACCCTGCCCACGGTCAGTAGGGAACACCAATGGGCTTGGAAAGGCCGCTGTCCATCGGATGGGACGTTAAGCCGTGGTCCCGTATGCGGGAGAGAGCCATACCCTGTGCACGTTAAAGAACACGCTGGATGGCCTTGACGGGAGGCTACCATCTGTCTCCCAACAGCTGTTCCAGTGGGTTTCCTCCCCCAACCTTCTCTGAGTCTTCGGGGTCCATGTGACCTGGCCATTTGGCCGATGATGTGCAAAAAAGTGCCGTTCAGAGGTAAAACAACCCAATCCAATAGGTTTAAAACGTGGGAACAGAGCGGTCAACTTTTATGGATTTAAAATCCCAGATGTGTTATAATTATTCCTCCGGAATCATTTAAACATGCGGAGAACGGTTGACTACATGTAAACACGATACTCTTTGAGGAGCAATGATTATTACCCGAAGGCGTCCACATCAGACTTTCTCGCATGGTTGCCGATAGCGGTTCCCTTTAATCTTGAATGACAAGGTGATCTGTAGATTTCAATTTCCAGAAATGGTTTTCCTTAATGGGGAACGTTTTCTCAACAGCTAAGAGAAATATGATGACTAGACTTTCCAGTGACCTCATGGGAGGCTGTGGGATGAGTTTGGAGTACGGCGTGGAACTGAGGGGGAGGGTCATTAACCCCTAAGACACATGTTAAATAGGGTACCAACTATTTAGTTGTAGTAGCTCTATTCCCCATACCTTGAATTCAAACAATCAAAACATACATTATACAGGAGAGATCATCCTGCAACCTAACAAAAGCAACTCTAAAAGCAACATAAAGGTAAGTATTCAGATTTCTCCAAATCTTTTCAATAAATTTACCTAATTGTTCTTTTCCTTTTACAAAACGGGGCAAATGCTTTCACAAAACTGTTATCGGAATTTACGCTATTTTTACGGTGAGCATTCGTTTTGACTATGTATTTATAGAAGAGGGTTTTGTACTATGTATTCATAAAAAAAAATTGAGAAATACGTTTTTGTCCTCATTTTTAATTCTGTATTTTAAAATCGTACATTTTTTATGCAAAATAAAAATCGTTCTGTCTTGCCACTAATTTTCGTAAATTAATGTTACTTTTGTTGATATGATTGGGAAATTAAAAACTATAATATTTATAATTTCGAATGATTTAATTGCACTAAATTATTAAATAATTCTTGAATAGTGTGAGTATTTGACAAATTAAAAGTTATTTTATTAATATGTTTCTTTCTTTTTAGGTTTTTGAATTTTTTTTGGATTTTAATAAATTTAATGTATGCATATTGTTTTATTTTACAGCTTTTTAGGATATTTACCACTTTTCGAGGATGACTTTGCTAGACATAGCATAACATTAAGAGTATCATGACAAAAAATGGCGAACAAATAGTTTTGAATGAAAGAAATTGCCAAAAAATATGCTCTTCAATAAGTCATTTTTTGCGGAATAAATGGTTACAGTAACTATCGAAAAAGATATTTTTGATCCTTATTTGTGGTTGTCCGTTGAAAAACTACATTTATTGGAGGCTGGATTTTTTTACATTGGGTCATTTACTGTGATTTTACAAAATTTTTAATAAACGCTATAACCATTTTATGCTATCTTGATTTTTCTCCGTAAGTCTTACGTAATCAACGTTTAGAAATACATACGCTTTTTTATGAAGAACTTTTTTTGCATTCACATAACTCAGAGTAATCCAGAATGCCCCCCCCCCCCACCTCCCAAAAAAAAGTCCCACGACCATAAATCTTGAAATATACCACATCAAAACTCCAACTTGGTGAATTCGTTTTTCTGACTTTGGGACAATGGGAGATGAGGAAAAGTCTCAAAATTGTAGGATGGCTACAAACTAAGATTAAAATTTAATAACGTTTTGTGCTAAATGATTTATTTTTATTTTCTTTGTTACTCTATTGCATATGCCTTTAAACTTTGCTAGAATTAAATAAAAAATTGTCCCTATATTTCTCACTTTCCTTGCCATTCCCTGAAGCGTTTCTTGCTGTATGCCTGTTCTGATTTTCACCCTTTGATGCACTGGGTTGGGAACAAACCCGAAACACCAGTGTTTTAAATTACTGGTGCTTCGGATTTAAATTATTTACAAACTTGATTCGTCCACGAGTTTGAAATTGCTTAATTCAAATATTTTGATACGATTCTTTCTGGGAAAAAGGTGGAGAAAAAATCTGAAAATAGTTATTTCCATACTACAATCTCAGTAAGAGGAATTAAATGTAAAAATTTAAAAATTCCTCGGCAAAAATTGGATGTTGTATTCAGATAAATTAAATATAATTATTTGAGTTTAAGCCCGTTATAGAATTTTGAAATGCAGAAAAAATTTAAGTATGTTCACATAAATTCAAAATTCTCTAGAAATGGTTGCATTCACGTGATTTCTTCGTGCAACCTTCCATCGCTGTTTTTATCTGATATATTTGCTTCACATAGTTTATTCGGAAATGTGGTTACAAATTGTGTAACCACAAACAAATTGCGTGACTTTAAATTGCTTAAGTCTGCAACAAGATAAAACAAAACTACATTTGCAACAAGTACGGCAAAGCAAAGAAAAATTATTAATTTAACCAATTTCCATGAAATTCGAGTCCCTATTTTCTACATTTCCCATCAATAGTTCACGCAATTCTTTTCTAATTTTTATATTTGAAAACATGACAGATTACTTAGGTTCCTTGATCAATAGCGAAACGCGTAACCTTTGGACCATCAGGATGAATTATTTTTTCCAAGTGTGAGATTGCATTGTTTTACCTCTGACCAGCACTTTTTTTTGCACACAGTGGGCTAAATAAGGTAGGTCACAAGGGCTCAGAGAAGGCTGAGGGAAGGGGACTTACTGAACACGTTAGGGGACAGATGGTAGCCTCCATTCAAGGCCATGCGGTGTGCTCTTTAACGTGCACAGGGTATGGCTCTCCCAAAGATGTGATCACGGCTTAATGTCCCATCCGACGGACGGAAGCCTTTCCAAGCCCATCGGTATCGCCTACTGACCAAAGGCAAAGCGTCGAGTTTTGCAGAGAGAAATCTCAACGCTGGACCATATGGAATCGAATCGAGAAATAAAAGACCGAAATAAATCGTGCCTGGGAGCTGCAGATTGTGAGCTTGGACCGCTACCGACTGACCCTGGTATGAGACTGTACCCCGGAAACAACTACAATAGTAGCACTGATATATAGTAATGTTTCAAGATTAATATTACATTTTCATTCATTATTAAATTTTTTCAGTTTGTATTGTACTAGTTCAATGTCTTTTGAAAATTCAATGACAAAAATTAATAAAATTATACAATTTCACATTTTCGAAACGTGGCAGAATTTCTTATATGAATTATTTTAAATTTTCCTTCCATTTTGATATTTCGGTCTTTTATTTCTCGATTCGTTTTTCGAATTAACATCACAGTTTAAACTAATTTCAAGTTCGAACCTGTATTCTATAATAGGTAAATAGTTGGTTTTTTAAGACAGTACCACATTACTTATGCTAAGCGATCGTTCCTGGAAAACAATGGCATTACCAAACTTTGAATAGGAAAAGGATACTTCAGTCCTACCATTATGTCTATATATGCTAATCAAATCACTATAGCGTCGTGCAATAGGTTTACTCAATAGTAATTCGGAACACCTAGAAAGCGAAATGATGCAGAATTCTGCGTTATAAATTTGTTACATTAGGAACAAAAGTTTCGACACAAACTTAATATCTGGCAATCACTTCTGGTATCAGCCAATGCGCGACATATTTCATTTACAGGAATTATGTGACACAGTTGAAAGCTGATTTATATGAAAAAGATCCCCTAGATGTGTTAGAGTTTTTCTTCATTAAATAGAAAAAAATTTACATTTGTACAGACCCAATTGTTATTAAATTTGTGGGGCGGGGTGGCTCAGTCGGTAGCGCGCCAAGCTCGTAATCTGTAGTTCCCAGGTTCGAGTCCCAGCTGGGTCAGCGTTGAGATTTATCTCCGCAAAATTCCCCGCCCTGTCCAAGGTCAGTAGGGGACACCGATGGGCTTGGAAAGGCCGCCGTCCGTCGGATGGGACGTTAAGCCGTGGCCCAGTTGTGCGGGAGAGACATACCCTGTGCACGTTAAAGAACACGCTGGATGGCCTTGACAGGGGGGGGGGCTACCCATCTGTCTCTCAACAGCTGTCCCAGTGGGTCCCCTCCCCCAACCATTCTCTGAGCCTTCGGGGTCCATGTGACCTGGCCATTTAGCCGATGGTGTGCAAAAAAGTGCCGCTCAGAGGTAAAACAACCCAAAATATTAAATTTGTATCAGAGCACTGTTATAGATCGTTCTCAAGATTTTAATACTTATTTACATAACTTTCGAGCTTCAAATTTCCAGAATTTTCATAGGCTTCCACAACACTTTCAAAACTTTTCAATGCACGTAATTGCATGTATTTGTTCTTTAAAACTCGAAATTAAGTGAAACATTAAATTATCTCCATTATTATGGTAATGATGAAAACATAAAACAGTCAAGAAGATATAAATCAGTTCCGCAAAAGGTGCATCGGGTCAATTAAGCTTAGAGCTGTCTGAATGCGAAAGGGCATGATTACGTTTGGTCGCAGAATACTAAAAAATATTCATATATAATTTGCAACATGAAAGCCGTACGTACCAAAGTGAAGGGAATCTACCGATTTCTCATCGTTTCCCAAAATACAATACAAATGATTACACCAAACTTTGATGAAGGGTACTGCCGCTTGTTTTCTAACTGTCATTATTGATAAATGGTAGCAACCAATTACAGAGCGAAGTCTGCCTTTAGTGGATAGTGAGAAAGTTATGAAATTTACGCAATGCTACGAAGCAGCCAAATAAGTGGGTCCTGTGAAATAAATTTCTGCTGTTGAATGCAGAAAAATGGAATTTCCACTGTGCGATATGATGTGGTTTTTCATACACTCCTAGCTCCACAATTCGAATTTTCCTGTTATATTACACCACATAATAAACAGAAGCACCAATAAAGCACCTTAATATCGAATTCGTGCAATTTTGCATCCTTACGAAAAAAAACGATTAAACAGTGACGAAGCATCCATGGAGACAATGCTTCCCTTAAAATTCTAATAAACATTAAAAAATATATATATAAAATGGTTTTGACATAAAAATATTTTCAAATGGTGTGCAAAAAAGTACCGCTCAGACATTAAAAAATATATAAATTTTCCTGTTATATTACATTACATAATAAACAGAAGCACCAACAATAATATAAATATATAAAATTTATGTTAACTTATTATTAAAGTTCCGAAAACACTTTTATGTCAAAACCATTTTCCATTTTTTTCATGTTTATTAGAATTTTAAGGGAAGCATTGCTTCCATGGATGCTTCGTCACTGTTTAATCGTTTTTCCACAAGGATGTAAAACTGCACAAATTTCAATATGAAGATAACTCATTGTCAGGGCCGTGCCGTGCTATGATGCAGAGAGGCGGCCGCATCAGGCGGCACCGTAAGGGGGCGGCATAAGCAGCGAAATCAAAATACATTTTGAACCATTTAATAATTAAAAATCTTTACGCAACGCTTTTCTATATTGGTCTATGTTATTCCGATATTGATGTATACGATTTATGATTTATCGTACGCCTCTGCCTCAGTGCTTTCGGTACCCTTTGATCTCGGTTTCTGGTGCATGTGCATTGTTGGTGAGCGCTCGCCGAAAGACTTTTGATCTGACAGCGCGAAGTTATTATTTTTGTTTGTAACATACCGCGCGGCCGCTCCTAAAAGCTGAGGCGGCAATTATCACAAAAGACAATTGCACGTGTTACGTGTTGATAGTTAGGCTTTGAGCTTACAATTATTGACAATATTTGATTTTAATGTTAGTTTGTCATGAGAAGTGGCTGTGCTGTATTTAAATCAGTAAATCAGATATATATCTGTATAATATTTGTGCATTTATACTAATTCGGTTTTTGTGTTTAAAAAGTAGATCAGGTAAGAGAATTATTGTTTTTTCCAGCAATTGTAGTTACTTATTATCATTGAAAATGATTATGTTATGACAATAGGGATTCGAATTAAAAAGTAACATTTGCATGGACTGGGTATATCTCAGGTGCGGAATGTGTGCCTCTGTGTGATAGATAGAGAGATATTTAGGTAATATTAGGCTACTTTTGCGTTCTGTGTGTGATAGAGAGAGAGTTGCTTAGGAAATATTTGCATTTGCCTACTTTTGCGTTCGTTATTTATTGCTCTATTTTTACCAAATTCATATACGTTGAAGTGGAGACAATACAATAAGTTAAAGAAAGGCATTTGTCAAAACGGCTGCTAGCTGTCAATTTGACAGATATTCGTTATCTATTTATTATGTTCTGTTACCTACAAATCTTACTAGCTTTGCAACTCATTTCTATCGTTATTTTATCTACCCTACTTTAATAGCATGATAAGCATCATCATATTTAATCATTTTCAATGACCCCCCGGTTGCATTTTTGCGAAGGACTGTGAATTTTTATTTAATATTTTTATTACAGTATGGAACAGAAAAGGAAAAAATTGTCTGGAAGTCAATATAAAAAGAAACACATAAAGAAAGAGGAACAAGGAAGAAAGCTAAGCTATGTTATGAAGGAATTCTTAGTACAAAAGTCCTGTTTAGATGAGCCGTCCACATCCACATCAACAGAGACTGCTTAGGATTTGGCAAATAAAACCTCAGTGCCGCCCCAATCACTTCCAGAAGTTGTTGAAGAGAGCCAAAAAATAACACTATCAGAAGTTCATCAAGAGCCGGGTAGCAGTAGCAGCCAGCAGATATTAAACGAAATTCCTTCTGATCCTGCATTATGGAATGCTTTCTGCATGTCATCTGAAACTCGTCAAATACTGGTTGAGAGGGGTCCACATCAAATTAAAGAATTCGAGTTTCCTATTAATAAAGGAAGGCGTAGATTTTCGCCCTCGCATTATTTGAAAGTGTTTAGCAATAGTGAATCGTTGAGAGAAGTTGGTTGATTTACTCTGTTACAAATGATGCCGTTTTTTGCTTTTGTTGTATATTATTTGATAATTCGTCTGCTATTAATGACTGGCCCAAAAAAGGTTATTCTGACTGGGGAAATCTTATAAGGGCCCTCACAATGCACGAAAAGTCTGTAAATCACAGAAATGCTTTTAGAGCATGGAAAGAATTGGACATTCGATTAAAGTAGAAAAAAACTATTGACGCTGAATATCAACGAATTATGGATATGGAAATTCAGCATTGGAGAGGAGTTCTAAAAAGAATTATGTAAATAATTAGACTATTGGCCTCACAATGTTTAGCTTTTCGTGGAACAACTGAACATTTGTTTCAGCCTAATAACGGAAATTTCCTAAAGTTGGTAGAATTGCTTTCTGAGTTTGATCCAGTTATGGAAGAACGTATCAGGAGAGTTCAACGCGAGTCTGATAAATGGTCTGTGACTTATCTAAGCAATAATATGCAAGATGAATTGATAAATTTGATGGGAAATGTAATTTTAAGCAAAACTGTCGAAATAACAAAAATCGCTAAATATTTTTCAATAATCGCCGATTGTACCCCAGACGTAAGTCATATTGAACAGCTCTCATTAACAATAAGAGTTGTCGCTTTAAACTCCATTCAAAACAAATATGAAGTTGAAGAATTCTTTATTGGTTTTTTTTGAAGCTAGTGATTCAACCGGAGAAGGTTTGACAGAACTTATTCTGACACATTTGGAAAAATTAGGTTTTGAGTTAAAGTGGCTTAGAGGACAAGGCTATGACAACGGAGCTAATATGAAAGGAGTAAGAAAGGGTGTACAAAATAGAATACTTGAAAAATATCCAAGGGCGTTTTATATGCCCTGTGCATGTCATTCTTTAAACCTAGTTGTGAATGATGCAGCGTCTTCTTCTACAGAAACAACAACTTTTTTTTCTATTGTACAAGAACTTTAGACTTTTTTTTCTGGTTCTACAAAGCGTTGGGAAGTACTAAAAAATATGTTTCACAATTAACTCTAAAACCATTGAGTGCTACTAGGTGGTCAAGCACAGTAGATGCGTTAAAACCTTTACGATGTCAACTTTGTGAAATCTATGATGCATTATTCCAAATAATAGAAGACATCAACAGAGATGCAGAAACTAAAGTTAAAGCAAGAAGGTTAGCAAAAAATATTAAAAATTACAAGTTTACATGCGGTGTAATTCTTTGTATATTTTATTTGAAATAAATTCAGACTCGAAGCTATTGCAATCTGTAACTATAAATTTGTCAGATTGTGTAAGGATGTTATCAGAAACCATACAAAAAGTGAAAAGTTATAGACAATCTGGATATGATCAGATGAAAATTGCTGCTAATGAGATTGCAGAGAATCTTGAATGCAGTGCAGAATTTCCTGCCGAAACCGAAGTTTAGAGCCAGAAGGAAAAGCGTCAATTTGACTATGAAGAAGCTGTCGATCAACCCTTAACAGAGGAGAATAAATTTATAATAAACTTTTTCAATTATATTCTGGACATTACCCTTAATTCTCTGAATGAACGATTCACGCTTCTGGAAACCCATAGCAAAAATTTTCAGTTTTTATATGACATTTTAAAACTCAAGGATATAGATGACAAAACGCTATAAAATTATTGTACCAGTCTCCAGTCAATACTTCCGGTCGAAAATGAATCAGATATAAATGCAAATGATCTTCAAGAAGAATTACGTGATGTATCCCGAATGCTACCATATTCTATGAAACCTTTGGATGTTTTAAATTATTTGTGCCAAAATAACTTAATTGCTTTGTATCCGAATACTGTTGTAGCTCTGAAAATTTTATTAACACTCCCTGTCTCTGTAGCTAGGGGGAAAGAAGTTTTTCCAAATTAAAATTAATAAAACACTACTTAAGAAGTTCAATAAGCCAAACAAAACTTAGAAATCTGTCATTAATTTCTATTGAATCTACATTGGATGCCACTCTATTTTGACTACACATCTCTAATTAACGAATTTGTTAAAGTTAGAAGGGTAAAACTGTAGTAGATTGTTGCAGTTGATATCATTCTTTTAAAGTAGTTTATATTTTCAAATTAAAAAGAGTATTCGTACATTTTGTGCAGTTTTTTTTTTAAATCACAATCGAAGGTTATTTTAAAGAAAAAACATTTAAGGGGCGGCATTTCGAAGACTTGCATCATAATGAAAAAATCTACCGCACGGCCCTGCTCATTGTACAACGTTGCTAACGATGGAAACCAAGACCCTGATACTAGTAATAGTAATAGACTGACACAAGTAAATATTATACTTTCCCTTAGTCTCTAGATTCACAGATATGCAAATTGCAATATGATGTGTCCCATTTTGCATGGCAAAAAAACGCACAGACTTCTGAATCATGGGTTGGGTTGTTTTACCTCTGAGCGGCACTTTTTTGCACACCATGGGCTAAATGGCCAGGTTACATGGACCCCAAGGGCTCAGAGAAGGTTGGGGGAGGGGACCCACTGGAACAGCTGTTCAGAGACAGATGGTAGCCTCCCGTCAAGGCCATCCAGCGTGTTCTTTAACGTTGGGTTGTTTTACCTCTGAACGGCACTTTTTTGCAAACCATGGGCTAAATGGCCAGGTCGCATGAACCCCGAAGGCTCAGAGAAGGTTGGGGGAGGGGACCCACTGGAACAGCTGTCGGGAGACAGATGGTAGCCTCCCGTCAAGGCCAACCAGCGTGTTCTTTAACGTGCACAGGGTATGGTTCTCCCGCACACGGGGCCACGGCTTAACGTCCCATCCGACGGGCGGCGGCCTATTCCAAGCCCATCGGTGTCCCCTACTGACCGTGGGCAAGGCGGGGAATTTTGCGGAGATAAATCTTAACGCTGACAGAGCTGGGACTTGAACCTGGTAACTACAGATTACGAGCCTGGCGCGCTACCGACTGAGCCACCCTCGCCCCACTTCTGAATCATCGTACTACACAGTTGCAACTTGTGAATTTAACTTTACAACTTGAGTGGATAGTTTTATTCATACAAAAATCTCTGATGAAAAATTACTATTACCAAAAATCAATAAAGGAGATCTTGTCTGGCTGTACAATCCACATAGAAAGAAGAGGCTTTCTCCAAAACTTCAGAAACCTTGGGAAGGTCCATATAAGGTAGTTAACAGGATTAACGACGTGGTGTATCGCATTCGTCGACGTCCAACTACAAAGTTCAAGGTGATTCACGTGGATCGTTTGGCCCCGTTTCATCGAAGATCTGAAGAAGCTTCGGAATCCAGAATTTTTCGGGACAAACAAGACCTAAGGGGCAGTGTTACGATAGATGAACGTGCTACAATGGGCTTATCGCAGATGTCATGAACGCTCGCCTATGCTTCAGTGTGACAATTACGTTATCAACTGTTTAGAACGATAATGCTTTGAATAGTAAGAATTGTGAAAGGAAAACAAAAAGGTGTAGTGGAGTAGTGAAGAAATAAGGATATATTCTATTAAGTTAGTGTTCTGTGATACTATGTAAGAAGACATGTTAACATTTGATTCAAGGTGAGTCTGGTTCCAGTGGTGAAAGAGAATCAACAGTAAATTACTTTTGAGTCCTCTATCAGGAGAGACCAAAATTAGATATTTCGCATCTATGAGGTATAAATCATTAAGGTAGTCCTCTAAAACATATGAAATTCAATATAATTTAGTTTGTTGGATGTTACAAAGTAAAAGATTATATTTTGTCATAAGAACTGAACATTAATAGCATTGTGGTTTAAGCATTGAGAATTTGTTAACATAGTAAATCGTTCTTTTTATGGTTTGACTTTATACTGAAAGGAATAGAAATACTTGTGTTTAGATAAGATTGATTAATTTGTAAAATATTTGTGCCTTTGTAATAAATTACTTCATTTATACTTAGTTTAGTATACATATATACTATTTTTGAACTCACACTAAGTTTTCATCTCTTTGAATTCATATCAATAATGTAAAATTTATGTTAATTTATTAAAGTTCCGAAATCATGTTTTTGCAATGAACTTATTATGTCAAAACCATTTTGCATTTTTTTAATGTTTATTAGAATTTTAAGGGAAGCATTGCTTCCATGGATGCTTCGTCACTGTTTAATCGTTTTTTCATAAGGATGTAAATTGCACAAATTTCGATAAGAAGCTCATTCATTGTACAACGTTGCTAACAATGGAAACCAAGATTACTAATACTAGTAACCTACACTTTTACCGATACTAGTAAACTATTTATACCGATACTAGTAAAGTACTTATTACCGATACTAGTAATAGTTATGGACGGACACAAGTAAGCATTATACTTTTATACTTTCCCTTAGTACTAGATTCACAGATATGCAAATTGCAATGTGATGATGTATCACCATACACATTTTGCATGGCAAAAAAACGCACAGACTTCTGAATCATCGTACTACACAGTTGCAACTTGTGAATTTAACTTTACAACTTGAGAGTGGATAGTTTTATTCATACAAAAATCTGTGAAGAAAAATTACTATTACCAAAAATTCTCAATCAAGAGGGGCAATAAAGTACGAACATATAACTACTAGATGTACAAAAAGTTTTACTTCCTTTAAATTTTCGTGAGGTACAAGATATGTGTGTATGTGTATATAAAATGTCTCTTGCAATGCTTTGACAAATAGCAATAAGTCTTCACTGCACATATGTTCTTTGGTTGTGTTCAAATCACCACATTTTCATCGCTGCAAAGAAAACACAAGTCTTATCGTGGGTATTGGAAGTGCAAAAACATCAGAATAGAACACAAAGCTTTCTTTCTTTTATCAATGTCAACTACGAGCTAAAATATTTTGCATAGTTTCATGAAGGCAATTTATTAATTAAAAAGAAATGGGCAGTTTCTCTCCTAAACAACACTTTTATAAATAGGAGAGGAATATTAAAATTATATTAGAAATATGAAGAATTCAAATTTCGAATCTTTCTACTACATTAGCGAAATTTGTTTCTGAAAGTTGAGCTTATTTACTATACTAGAGAAATAAGTTACAAAAATTTTAGCCAAGTTTTAAACAAATAAAAAAGGTATAGAATAATGAGATGTATGATAGCATGAAATTATTTATTAATCTTTCAAGATGTGACTAGAACTTTTATAGTCATAAATTGCCAGTTTATCTTTGCAGTGCAAAATATATTAACGTTAATTTGCAATAAACTTCTAATAAAGGAAAATTTGTGTTTTCACTTAAGTTATAGTCCCTTTTTCAATACATACGAAGTATAAATTGTTCTCTTACACCCAAGAGAGTGAGAGAAGCAAATTGTTTTGAGGTTCCCACTCCCCTATGTGTACTATTTACCAACTAACCTAATTTCCTGTCAATTACCAACTAATCTAGATTGTCTGCTTTCAAATACTATATTTGAAAGAATTGCTTTATTTACGCTGTACTAACTAGAAAATAAAAAATCTGAGAACTTGCCAGTTCAGCAATGGGTTATTTCATCTTTATTCCTAATGAACAATTGTGTACTTGGAACAATGTGTTTAAAGTTTGATTCTTTCTTCGTATATATTGAAAAAGGGAATGAATTTTTTTTATGGCTATTGGAAATTAGGTTTTTAAAGATGTTCAACTACACTTAACCATATATTTATATTACTAAGCTACAAGATGAAGTAAATCGCTGATAGTGTAATGCTCTTTTGCATTGGAGATTTTCTTCTAAATAAATGAAGTTGCAAAGATGGGAGAGGGTTGTTACGTTTTTTTACCTCTGCGAGGCATTTTTTGCACACAATGAGCTAAACGGCCAGGTCACAAGGACCCCTATGGTTCAGAGAAGGTTGGGGAAGGGGACCCACTGTACCGCTGTTAGGCGACAGATGGAAGCCTTCCACCTGGACTAGCATTGAGATTTATCTGGTCAATTCTCTCCCCACCCTGCCCTCAGTCAATAGGGCACCGATGGAGTTGGAAACACTGCCGTCTGAGGGTTTAATGGGCCATGGCCCCATGCCCTGTGCACATTAAACACTCTGTACAACCTTGACAAGAGACTGCTGTCTCCTAACAGCTGTCTAGCTGGTCCCAACCTTCTCAGAGTCCTCAGGATCCTTGTGGCTCGGCCATTTAACCCATTGTGTAAAATAAAGTGCCGCTCAGGGGTAAAACAACCAAACCTGTCATATGGGATGTAAAAGTGTGGCAACATATCAAGGAGAACTGAATGTAAAGGACACACTGGATGCCCTTGATGGGAGGCTTTCATCTGTTGCCTAACAGCTGTCCAAATAGTCCCTTTCCCTCAACTTTCTTTGAGTCTGTGATCTTGTCATTTAACCCATTGTATGCAACAAAGAGCTGCTGAGGTAAAAGAGCCAATCCAGTATAGTCTCCAAATCAACAATTGCGGCATTCAGTCACAAGAACTTGGCTATCTCAGAGAAAGTGATGACAAGTCAGAGCAATACGGCTAAACCAAGTGGCCAGGAACATGGCAGAATATTTTGCGGTTTGCACAGTTATCATTAATATCAATGCAAGTATCAAATTATTACACAATCCATACTTAATGTGACCATACCCTTAGAATTTCCAAATTTTGATTGGTAACAATACGGCATTTCACCAAATATCCCAGTTTCAGAGCGAAACTGGAGGTTTAGCAACTGTTCCGATTTCATTTACGAAAACTGAGCCATTTCTTTTCGGGAGTGTAACATATAGAAATTTTAACAAAGGTTGGGTTGTTTTACCTCTAAGCGGCACTTTTTTGCACACCATGGGCTAAATGGCCAGGTCACATGGACCCCGAAGGCTCAGAGAAGATTGGGGGAGGGGACCCACTGGAAAAGCTGTTGGGAGGCAGATGGTAGCCTCCCGTCAAGGCCATCCAGCGTGTTCTTTAACGTGCACAGGGTATGGCTCTCCCGCACACGGGGCCACGGCTTAACGTCCATCCGACGGACGGCGTCCTTTCCAAGCCCATCGGTGTCACCTACTGACCGTGGGCATATTGTTATAGGGATTTTGCGGAGATAAATCTCAACGCTGACCCAGCTGGGACTCGAACCTGGGAACTACAGATTACGAGCCTGACGCGCTACCGACTGAGCGACCCCCGCCCCTTTTAACAAAGGCACTAGTACAACGGAGCAGGGCAGGATTTCCCCTTCTTTGAATCTAGTTAAGGTAATGGGTGACAAAAATTATTAAACTTGTGCATTTTTCATACATCTGTGTTATTTTTTAAACCTCTAAAACGAAGGGAAAAATGTTGCACTGCAATAAAATGCAGTCCTTTATCTTTCCCCCCCCCCGGCTCCATCGCGTCGCTTGCCTCCCCCCTCCCCCACTTTTACTTTTCCAGATCCGAGCCCGCAACAGAGATGCGTAATGTCTGCTATTTTAGGAATGGCGGGCACTTTGCAGTGGTTGGAAGCAACAATAATTCCCCCACTCTAAGTGCATCAAGTACAGATTGAAGGTAAGCTTGTCTCACACGAATGCGACTTTTAGTGTTTCCGGGAGTGTTGAAGTTTCTTCTCGTGGCACTACTTAAGACACATGCAGTGCTTGTGGCAAAAAGTTTGTACCTCGCTGACAACACTCAACTACTCTGCCAGCGACCACGGACTGCTTGGAGCTCAGTGTAAACCACGTTATTCAAAAGTGTCCAATTAGAAAAGGCGTTAGTTAAATCTACGTAAATCTAACACAAAAAAAAGTGTCATTTATACATCCGAAAAATTTGTTTTGGGACACTGGGACAGTTCTCTAAAAACTGATGTATGGATGCATAACTGGGATGCTGAATAAAACCTGGGATGGTACATAAATCCCAATTTTTGGGTTCTTGCTTTCCCCAGAAAAGTTGGTGGGATGCCAAAACGTTGCACTTTGAAATAACACTGTCAGAGAATAAATATCGAATTAAAATTGCGTTTCGTGTTGTAAACATTAAAATACTGCTAGTTCGGCTGGATGGAAAACTTGAAATTTATAACGTTTATAGTGGGTAAAAGGGTGGCTCTGAGATTTTCTTTTAAAAATTTTTCTGCTTTTTTTTTTTACCCTAACCGCCAGTTATGCTGACTTTTTCATCACAAATCAAAAATGTTAGTTACCTGTTTCCTTTATTTCGAACTCCCTCCTGCAAAAACCGAAAATGTTGATAACACATGAATATTGGAAACGTATCAGTGGCTTGCTACTTGTGCAATTTATCCCACCACCAGGTCAGAAAATATTCTGAAACATCTGAAAACCAATACTGTAAAAATTGAATTATATTTCATTTTTGGGGAAAAAGAAATATGCATTGGTTCCTTTGTGTGTAATTTTTTTCTGTGTGTGAGTGTTCGTTTTTAGACTCTTTTTTTAATTTAATTAACTTTTCACTGTGTTCACCAATTTAAATATTTGATGTAGATCGTTGGACACAAAAATTACATATTTCTTATTTAATTTTATTTACACAAATTTTATTATTTAAAATAAAAATCAGAATATTTCCATCGAGTACTTGATGGTGTAGAGCACTGGTTCTCAAGCTTTTTTACTTCGTAGGACGCCTAGTACTGGGTTCACTTTGTTACAGCACATCAAAGTTAATACAGTTTAGGAAAAAAAAATTCTTGTACTGATAGATTGAATCATCTTTATTTTGTTATCACCCATATTCACAGCATGCCACATAGTACGAACTGAAAACAAAACCTCTGTACTTGTGTTTTTAAAATCCAACAATTTTATGAAAACATTATCATTCAAAAATAAAAACAAAAAAGGAATTGGTAGATTACGTATTATGTATTTACATCATTCGTTCCGATTTATTTTACGTTTCAGGGGACTGGATTTCCCATAAAGCACTCACCTAGAGGCGCCAACGGAATAAGGACTCCAGCATTCAAGTGCTGCATTTTGTTTACGTACAATGAAATGTGTTCTTTTTAATTATTGGACGGAATAAAAAATTAATTGCAAAAATTCAGGGTGTGGTTCAAAGAACTTTCTCTCCAGCCAATCGAAAACGAACTTTTAAAGGATATTGTGCATATAAAACAGTGCATTATCAAATGCTTCAGACACTTCCATATTGTGAATAGAAAACTGAAAACTACATTAAAAGCTCCATAACTTTAAAAATAGGATTTTAATAAAAATTACCGCAAAAGAAAGATTATACACTAAAATTTAGATGGAAATTGAAAAAAAAAAACTTACTCACATTACTAAAAATCAGATTTATTTCAGTAAACAATATATATTTTTTCAGGAAAATTCTTACGACGAGAAACATTACAGCTCCAGCTTCCGAACTCTTAAATATTGGTCGAAAACGAGATTTGGAGAAGTATTTTCGATTTATTTTTTGTGACAATTTTCTACAAAAGGTTTATTTAAAAATTATAAAGCTTTACAGTTTCCCGTTCACACAGGCAACGGTTGCATTGATAATTTAGAGTAATTTGTTCATTACAAAAGTAGAGCGAAGGAAAAAAAATATTCAAATTTTAAAATGAATTATTTTGTTTTTAAATGTTATTGCACACTGAATTATTATAAATTATTTGCTAGGTATAATATTAATTACATTAATTTTTACATTCTTTGGTAAGAAAACTATTATTTATCATTAAAATTCCAATATCCATTTCGATTGCATTATTTTTTTCTTAATTGTAAAAAAAAAATACTGTAATTACGTGCGCACCAATACTTCTCGCCTAGGCGCGTGTTAATTCCCGCCCTGTATTTCAGGCTTTCAAATATTTTTTAGCTAATTCTTAAGACTATGCGAATGTCACGGGCACACTTGACACAGGTTCACTGGTGTGCAGTCTACACCCAAAAAACTCATTACAAATGCCCTCAATTTTAACTGAAGAATCTTGCAACTTTCACATGGTAATTTGAAACTCGTGATGTCCTGCTTTTCAGTTTTGGAAATCTAGTAACATTACCCATACCATACAGTGCCAAATGCTTCTACTCATGATTCTCGAATACAATGGAACAACGAGATTCTTACATATACCTAATAATTATTCCCATCTCTATTAGCAGTATTAAAGATCCCATTAAAAAATCACCTTCCAATGAAAATCAGTCAACGACTTTACCCTACAGCAGCCATTAAAATTTTCACCTCATATATGTCCATTCTCAATGTTATATAATGGATTTATTCAAGCACTATAAATACCAACAGTGAACATGCCGAAGAGCCATCCTGTGACCGAGTGGTTAGCGCACTTGGCTATTCATCAAAGGGACCTGGGTTTGAGACCTTCTACTATGGCATATGAGCTGACAGGCTCGTATAACTCTGTGGCAAGCAGCTGCTCGAGGGTATTAACATCCACAGTAAGAGAGAAACAACTTGCAAACTAAAAGATGATACAAGAGTTATGTTGAAAATGTTAGATCAGCGAGCTTAAAATTTCTTGATATATTTTAACCTTTTCTTTCTCCCACTTTCTTTCTTCATTTGCAACACAGTGAACAATCCTAGAAGGACTCCTAGCTTTACACCTCCTGTAGGACAGTGAACAATCCTAGAAGCAACTCCTAGCTTTTACAGGCCTTCTCATATAAGAACATGCCCTGCTAAGACCAAAGTCGCTGCTGACCACTGACCACTGCCTCAGTTAGAGCTGGCACAATACACAAAGTTTACCCTGCTGGAACAGTAGCTAGCTCCCTACTGGGGTAGGGGTGGCTCAATCGGTAGAACACCAAGCTTGTAATCTGCAGTTCCCAGGTTCGAGTCACAGCTGGGCCAGCATTGAGATTCATCTTTGCTAAACTCTCCGCCCTGTCTTTGTCAGTAGGGGACACTATTGGGCTTGGAAAGGTCGCTGTCCATCGGATGGGATGTTAAGCTGCAACCCAGTGTGCAGAAGAGCCATACCCTGTGCACATTAAACACACTGAATGGCCGTGACAGGAGACTACCATCTGTTGCCTAACAGTTGCTCAGTTGGTCCCTCCTCCAACCTTCGGAGTCCTTGTGACCTGGCCATTTAGCGCACTGTGTGGGGAAAAAAGGGCCGTTCAGGGGTAAAACAACCCAACTCTAACCACTATGCAAATTAAGGCTTCATATTTTCTGTTCACCAATTGTTTCCCATTTTCCAGCTATATCTATTCAGAAACAAGTCTCCAAGATGAAGCAATGTTCAAATACTTAATTCAGATTAGCTATGAATTTTAACCTAATATTTTTCAGAAAGTTCAAAAAGTGAAGGTTAGTGTTTATTGCAAAGGGTAATAAAAGCTCATTTTAACTTTTAAACTGAATCGTGACATTTATAACTTCGCAAAAACTAATTTTTGGCCATTTCCTCACTAAGAGCAGTGGGAAAAAATGGTACCTACTTTCATAACAAATTGAAGAAATTTGTCCAAAAGTAACAAAAAAAACTCGGCCATATCTGATTTTACAGGAATTTTTTTTTACGCTTTCTGATATATATACAAGATTTGAAACCTATTGGACTGATAAATAACTCCTAATTTCCAACTGAAATGCTCTTTTACCATTCTAGAGCAGACTATTCTCAATGTCACCCTTATAAAAATTCTGCCACATTTCGGTTCACATTTCAATAACAGAATTTGTAAAATAAGTTGGATATCCATTGTATTACTGTCTGAAATTCTCCTTCACTATTCAAGGTTTGTCCATTTGCAATGATAGCCATCCACATATTCTGCTGCTAGAAGCTAATTCAGGAGTAATTTTTTTAAACCATTATCAGTGGCATATTGCGAGTGGTAATTGGAGCGACTAAGGTTGACTTTTCAATGGTTCCTCATATATCAGTAAATTATCACTCAACCACTGATCTATGAAAATTGTTGAAGTATCAGCTGTGGAGTGTCATAATATCCCTATATGCTACTTATGCTATTGATAATTATTCTTATTTTTCAAGAAAGGTGATTCATTTGATAATTACAAAGGCATCAGTCTGCTTTCCAGTTCTGGCAAATTTGCTCAGCAATTCCGTATCAGAATCGAATTTTGAAACTAGTGGTAAACAGCATATTAATGTATACTGCTATGAAGCAAGTAGCAAACAAAACAGCGGATCGCCACAGCGGAAGAAAATGTAACACTGCTGTCGCTTCACATCGTGAAATCGGCAAGAATTCCCATTACGTAGGCACCAATAATACATAATAGGTTGTTGAGACATGTTTAAACCATGGGGCAAAATGTCATAGCAACTTACAATGAGCATGTATGTTTGCTGTAATTGGGAATAATTTAGCTGATAAACCTAATAAAAAACCCTCAATTCAAAACATATTGGATATATTGACTTCTGACCGGTCAAAGCACAGAAATCTGAGGGTTGGGTTGTTTTACCTCTGAGCGGCACTTTTTTGCACACCATGGGCTAAATGGCCAGGTCACATGGACCCCGAAGGCTCAGAGAAGGTTGGGGGAGGGGACCCACTGGAACAGCTGTTGGGAGACAGATGGTAGCCTCCCGTCAAGGCCATCCAGCGTGTTCTTTAATGTGCACAGGGTATGGCTCTCCCGCACACGGGGCCACGGTTTAACGTCCCATCCGACGGACGGCGGCCTTTCCAAGCCCAGCGGTGTCCCCTACTGACCGTGGGCAGGGCGGGGAAATTTTGCGGATATAAATCTCAACGCTGACCCAGCTGGGACTCGAACCTGGGAACTACAGATTACGAGCCTGGCGCGCTACCGACTGAGCCACCCCCGCTCCACAGAAATCTGAGGTAATGAACTATAAGACTGATGGTATAAGCAATTTCAGTTTGCATGGAAACAATCTAAAGCTCTGGAATCTTTGTTTCAGTCTGTCTTAGAAGAGTCAAGAGCTCATAAAACTACTGGTAGCATAAACTACTCTGGGTACATAAAACTACTCTGGTAGCTCATAAAAGACCTGAATCCAATTTGTTTATCAAAATTTATGTCTAAGCCTTCTCCAGTGCACTAAAACCCTGATATGTAACTGATGTTAAACTGGTAAAAAGCTTTGACCCAAAAGAACATAAAAAGGCAACTTGTAGACAACTGACAATAGTCAATTATGTACATTTGCCTTTATGTAGTTCTTGTGTGATATATATGACTACTAAATATATGAAAGAATTTATTCCATCTTCATAGTTTATGATGCAATATTTACTGTACTTTCATTCTAAGATTGTTATCACTTCCAAAAAATTGTTATCACTTCCAAAATGAAGCAATAACTATAGAGATATGAAATGTGTTATAAAACCAGCTTCTTTTAATTCATTATGAAACCCACTTAATTTTGCTTTCCCCACTGAAGCCAGGTGTCACTGCAACTGAACAGAAGCAAAATTATATCAAAGTAGTTCAAACATGATTCATAAATATATTCAAAAACACTAAATAATATATAAAACATATGACTGTGCTAGTAACAAAAATTACTAATAATAAAGTCTATACAGTAAAACCTGGTTAATTCCAAATTCCTTAACTCAAAATTTCTGTAAAATTCAAATTTTCTTTTAATTTTAAAACAAAATAAGTAAATTTATACAAAAGTACCTAAATAATTCAAAACCTTTAATTTGCAATTTAAAACAAAGAAGCCCTGCACTCATAATATAAATAAATATATTTGTCACTTGTTCTGAATATTAAAAAAAGGCATGAAATAAAAACAGTTTGTAAAACTTATGCATTTGCAAGCACAACCATTAAAAACAATCACAATAACAAAAGAGATGATAATGATGTATCAATTATGTCACTATCACTTAGATATATTTTTCAGCTTTACACATACTTCAGAGATACTTGTCAGTCACAAGATATTCTAGTGATGAATTTATTATATATAGTATGTGAAATTTTTGGTGACATCATGCATCTTATCACACTTGGGAATCCTCAGAAATTGAAACAACAGTGACTATTTTAAATAAGTTGTTTCTTTACTGATAGTATTTGATTTTTTGACTTATACTATGTAGTATTAAGGAAACAGCTGGTAACAGCGAAAATGTTAGCCTTTCTGTTGTCTATTAGTGTAATAAAATTTTGTGTTTAGTTTCAAAAATCTTTAGGAATTAGATTTAATATCACATTATAAGTTCAGCTGCATTTTTTTTACCTTACATATGTTTTTACTTAACAGATAGTTATTTCATTTTCATTACTTTCAAATTAACCAGATTTTCCATAATTCAAAAATTTTTTTCCAGTCGTTTGAATTTCAAATGAACCAGGTTTTACTGTACTAACATTTTATCTCTATGGGGCATTTAGTAAGTCCATTTACTCAGTCCAAAGTTGTCATAAGAAAGCAACTTAAAACAGCACATCCTACTATATTGGGCTTAGATTAAATAATATTGATATGTTCTACTATTAGTGCAATGTTAAATATTGTGATTTTATAACACCTACAAAATCTTTACAGATAGAGATCCTATATATCCTCTTGTATACTATTGCTAATATAATAGATCTCTTTTGGTAGTTGCATACTGCACAAATCCAACAAGGCTGATAATCATTCTGTGTAAATAGTCATGTATAAGATCTGAGGGATTACTTTTAAGGAAATTCCTGAGATTGGGAGGACTCAAAAATACTTATATATTTCCTTAGTAGGGATTTGAACTCGGCTGGCTTTAAGAATCACAACTAGCAATATATTAGTTGCTATGATGCTAATAGGCAACAAACGCATCCATACTGGTTTCACATCAGTTATTTGCCAATCAAATCTCTTTTCAGCACATTTAATAGATCTGATTTATGGTAATAAAGGCAAACTGTACAATGAACTTAAATAATTTTATTTATTCAGGAGAAAAACTTCCAACAAAAACTTTATCGTTTGAAAAGATATTGCACTAAATTATTAATCTCTGCTTCAGCTAAAAACATATTAAGAACATTTACTTCCAATAACCATTTTTGACTATTTTTAGAACTTATAATAAAGGACCATTCCATACAGCATAATAAATATTTTTAAGCAAAAACTTCAGAGAAATTATATCTTTGGAAAACCATGAACATACTTCCAACTAATATATTATAGATATAAATTATTAGATATATATTTAATAATTTTTCATATCTTTACAAATATTGATCTAAATTCTTTACAAAAAAATCCTATAAATCTATATATTGCAGTTTTAAATTAGATAATAACAATGAAATTGTTTAAAGCCAAGCAGATTTTTTGGTTATATCACATTATACTAAAATTAGCTCCTGAAAAAAAATTACTGAAATATTTTATTAATGTCTGCACACTTATAAATACTAACAATTTGATATTTAAATTAAAAAAAATGCATTAAAGACAGCAGTGGAATTCAACCAAGAATATGAAAAATCTCTCAAAGATGCATAAAATACTTTTTTTTAATTGTTGTTTTATAAATACAAATCATTGCATTGTTTCTTTCTGCATAAGTATGAATTGCATCAATTTATCATTATCATCTACTAGCTGGAATTAAGGAATTAGCTGGAATCAATTTATCATTATCATCTACCATTAAAATTAAGGAGGATTTTCTTTTTGTCCTTTTACTCAAATGTTTCTAATTAAAAGAAACTGGAAGAAAGAATTTGCTATTACAGTTTCAAGCCATAGATATTACTCAGCCACAAGATAAAAAATATCAAAACTTATTAGTGAAACATAGTTATTATTGTGAGTCTCATATCAAATATGCTTTTATTTCAAATAAGTGTAATCCTTTTTGCCACTGTATGCAATTTTCAACTAAACGTTAAGAATAAAGCCCTCCCATTTATCCTTAATAATAAAGCTTCATAAATCATGCTAAGTTAAAATATGCAAGCTCTTCTAGGTATAAGATGTGGATAAAACTCAGATTTTATTATCTTTTGATGATTATGTAATCATCAGAGATAGCTCTAGATATGAAGTAGAACTACTGACAGTAGCTGGGTAAAATGTTTCAGGTAAAGGCAACTTATTATTACTAAATGCCTTTATGGCAAGAATTTAAAATCGTTTTTCAGCTACAGTTGTTTTAAAGTTGTAGCACTTAAATAGTTTTACTGTTTTAAATATTTTAGTCTGTTCCATGAAATAAATATACTTTACTAATGACAAAAGTCATGTATATAATGATTTGGTTGTATAGTTGACTGACAGCTAAATTAAAAATTTATAACTGCATTTAAGTATAAGAAATTTTCATCACAGAAGTTCACACCAAGTGTTCATTACTTTCTTCATATATTACTACTTAAATAATCCTTGATTACTCAAGTTAAGAAGATTGAATTAAGTACTACACTAATCTGCACTGTTTCTGAAATTTTACTAGCTGGTCTCTTGACTTCAAATTGCAGAGGGGAAAAAATGCAAAAGATGCATAATCGTATTAAATACCACATTACGCCAAAATGAATATATTTACTATCTCTATCTGTAAAGATTTTGTAATTATACTAAAAGTCCAAGTTCTTTCCAATAAAATAGGATTAATAATTAATGCCAGTGTTAAATGCAATTTACTACTATGCAATTTTCATTGTACAATGCATTTTTAAAGTAATAGCAAATTATATAACAATGTTTTTAAAAAAATCATCTGATACAACCAAACTACTCTGCTTGAATTTCAAATCTTAAAATTATTTCTCGAAACATTCACAAATTTAAATACACTGATCTGAGAATTAAGTTCAGCTGAACAGAGCACTATATAAACAAGTGAAATTACATATTATATTCAATACTACTTAATGATTCAACTATTCAAGTAATAATGGGTGTGAAAATGTATCTTGCCATAATGAACTAGGATCCCAAAGAAGAAATACAATGGGAAAAAAAGCCACATTCATACCTAAATATGACAAGGTAGGGACTTCGTAGAAAAACTTTGCAAAACTAAATAAGTGTTATCATTAACGTTTTACGCCAAGTAAATTAACAATAAACAAATGTAGCAAAATTACATGAAAACACACTTTTAAAAAGTATACCACTCTTCATGACTATGGGAAAAAAAATCATTATATTTCTCATTTCAAATTTAAAACACAGATATTTAAAATTTTGCTGAATATCTAGTTTGGTTTCTCATAGTCAGTAATAATATCAAACAGTTGTCCATCATTTGGGAGCACACAAAATCTGCTTATAAGACTGCTAGGAGTGCCTTAAAGAAAATTTGGCTGTTTTTGTCCTTTATACAGTTTGATTTTTGTATCTAGCATAAAAACACTGGCTCAAAATGGGGATAATTATAGATTCTGACAGGCAGTTTCTGATATAGATTACCAGTTGAACTAGTTAAAAACTGGCCATTTGGCAAAGTTAGGTGTAGATAAGATATAACAGACATAAATTACAGTATAAAACAAAATATACAGTGAATAACTAGTCTTAATATTCAGCAGTATCACATTTTTATTGACTTGAATCCTCATATCCTAGCTCACACCTATTAATTACTTGAATGATGACATATGTAGTGAATACAATAATATTAAATGAAGAAAAAAAGCCAGATTGTAATTGATGTTACTAAAGAACTATGATTATCATCTTCCTAGGGAAACTTGGACAGCACTGACAGATCTCTAATTAGCTAATATAAATATCTTTTGTACATTAGCACCATGCTGATCTCATTATACTAATGAATTTCACATTAAAATGCACATAAAAGCCAACCTCACAAATTTCATATGGAAATATTTTACATGCAATTGTTTTTGATAAATAATAAACAAATATTTTGCAGCAATCTTATACTGAAAATGATTCTTGGCTACTAACAACAGTAAAAGCAGGCAAAGATACTAAATATTGTGTGTTAAGCCAAGAAAATATTAACACAGCATGAAAAGTTAAACATGACATTGGAAATTTTTGCCTAACTTCAATATAACGCTATGGATAGTTAAATTTTTAAACTTAATTTTTACAATTTAAGAATACAATATAACCCAGTAGATCTAAATTTGAATGATTTCTACATTATCAATAAGTAAAACAAATGAACAGTGGGATTTTTGTTGAAAAATCTTCTATTATATATCAAATGCACATTGTAAAATTATTGCAAAAATCATATCTTTTTTTAACTTATAAGATGAATGTTTGAATGCAATTTCTTATTTTCTGCAGAACCAACATCTTTTCCACTTCCTGTATTTCTCCCCAATAGCAATACCATCAAATACATTTTTATCCTATGTTGAATTTTGCATCAATCTCCTCATTTAACAGATGCAACAAATAATAAACTACTACAGTCAATGAAAATATATGGGGAGTTTTCAAAAGGTCTAGTCAAATTTTGAAAATGTATTCTACTGTGCATATTGATGAAAAAAGTTCCCAGAAATAGTTCCCTTCCAAGTTATAGTGCATTCTGACAGAGCAAGCAAGAAAGCCAGTGAAATTAGCTTTAATTCCAGTTATTATAGCATACTGTAAGTGATCAATGAGAACAATTATGCAAGACTACATCAGAGCAAATGTTCAAAATGGCCTCCCTGAGCAGCAATATATGCCTCATAATGTCTTTTCACTGACTATCGAACGTTAGAAAAGTCCCAGAGAGTTTTGAATTCTTTGGCAACCATCTATGATCTGTTTGCTGAGGGCTTATGCATTAGGAACCAAGGTACCATAAACCTGAGTCTTAAAGAAATCCAGTGAATTCAAATGGGGAGGAGAGTGCAGGCCAAGCAGTTGGTCGCCTCTGCCAATCCAATGGGTAGGATATGTACAACTGAGATAACCCAAGAGGGATGGGATTTTGTCCAATATTTACATACATCTACTATGCCGTCATGTGCAAATGATGCAAATTTATCCAGCATCATACCTTTTTGACAGGCTTCTTAACTTGCACTCTCAAAATGTGCTAAATTTAGAAGGGAAGCATTTCTGGTTCAATGTCCAAAGAAACATTTTTCATCACTATGCCCAGTATACTAATGAATTTTGCATTAAAATGCAAATAAAAGCCAACCAAATCCCTAAGTTTGACTAGATCTCTCGAAAACATCCTGTAAAACAGCATCTCTATTCACAAAAGTACAATAGCTTTTGATCATTGATATATATATTCAGATAATAAATACTCAGCAAATCAATGATGAGCTGTGAATTCATTTATCTAAAACTGCTGATCATGTTTGGAAGGAATAAACATTTATGCTGACATGCATTAAAAATTACCCACTTTTTATTAATTGTAGAAATGCTATGAAGTCATTGTATACTCTAAACTTTACTCAATATTTAAATAAGAGATGTAGACAAATGAAGATGAAACTCACTGAAAGTGGTTTGACAATCAATAGGGAAATAAACAAATGTGATCAGCATGTTTTGAAGATATTTCAACTACCACCAATTATATTCCATATCCCAACTCCATGTCAGTATATGGAATAACTTTGCATTATATTTCTTCTCCCTCTTTCTCAAATGTAGCTCATTAACAGTATAAATATATAAAGCTCATTATATCAGACTGAATAAATATTTCTCAAAGCATTTAAGACATTTTTGAAAATTGTTCACAAATTGAACACATTTTAAACAAAATTTCAGTGTTAACCTAAAAAATAGCTTTAATGAATTTAAATCACTTATATATTGGATCTCTAAAAAGCTAGTATTCAAAAGCCAGTCTTAGTCACATTTTATTCATAACTAAGGGCAGTGACATATTAAGGGGGTCACAGCTTGGAACTAAAGGCTAGGAAGTGGGTGTCAGGTTCTATACAGAATTCAGCATAGAACCTATCCCAAACTTCTATACAAAAGATAATCTGAATATTCAATATCATTTAACTTTTTTTCATCCTTCTAGAAACAGAATTCATTTATTTAAATGTGTTTAATAATTTTAAGTCACAGTATCAATGAGAACAAAGCCTGAGATGTGGGTTAAATGTGTAAATGGAATTAAGGAGGGGGGGGGGACAAGAACTGACCAGGACACATCATCTTAAATCCTCCCTGGTTAACAGAATCATATTTTTATTAATAATTTTAAGATTACGTAATGAAATTTCTTAACAATAAATACATTAATGCAAACATTACAGTACAAAATATATCTGTATGAATAAACCACCCAATAGTATTTAACAACCAATAGTATTTTCTTCACATCATAATTCTGCGCAACTGAAATACAGCATGATGAGAAGAGACGTACTAGTATTCATAACAGTCAATAAATTTAAGAGGTGATAGTTTTGCATTAAGAAATGCCTATTAAGATATGCAATGATGAATTCAATTGCAAATGAAGAAAAAGAAAAACCTAATTTTCCTCTTTCACACTAAATACTCATGGACACAAAAATTGCAACACCCATAAAGATGAATGCAATGACACCAAATCATCACCTCACGTAGTACCAGAGGTCCTATGCAAATTAATCCAGTGATGACAACATGACATCACATGGAATGGGAAATAGAGATGGCACAGTCAGTCGAGAGACCCTCAATAAAAGCCACCATAGCACGCAGACAGCAGTAAATCAGTGGAAGTGAAACAGTGCACGTGTTTCAGTTATGCCAAAGCAAAGAGGCCAAGCATGTTATCAGCAGCTAGGCCCATTCAAATGGGTTGGGTTGTTTTACTTCTGAATGGCACTTTTTTTGCACACACGTGAACACTGGATGGTGTTCACCTGGACTCCTCTCCTCCCAGGACTGGATGGTGTTCACCACTGGATAGCTGTTGGGAGACAGATGCAGCCTCCCATCAAGGCCATCCAGTGTTTATTTTTTTTTCAATATGCATGGGTAATGCTCTCCTACACAGGGCCAAGGCTTAACATCCCATCCAACAGATGATGACCTTTTCAAGCCAACTGGTGTCTCCTACTAGCCGAGGGCAGGGTGGGAAGTTTTTCAGAGATAAATCTTAATGTTAGCCCAGCTGGGACTTGAACCTGAGAACTGCAGATTACGAGCCTGGTGAGCAATAAGATCCACCTCCACCACTGTTCAAACGGGACTATATCTTGGGGATATATGAGGCAGGTTGGTCTGACCATCATATAGCTGACCATCTCGATCATGTAGTGATCAATGAACAGGCTATTTGGACCAGTGGGTGAGGACAGATACTGCTTAAGTCACCATAACTCAGGTCCCTGAAGACATACCATGAGAAGATCACCTCATCTGCCACCTGTGAGACATCTACAAAAATCCAAAGCAAAGCGGTCCTGCATTGCATGCACCAGTGTTCACCTGGACCATCCAGCAATGTTCAAATGAAGCTGGGTTACACACATGGCACCCCCTGTGTAGGTTGCCTCTGACTGTTAATTTTTGTCAGATATGTCATCTATAGTGTATCAAGTGTGTATCATGGGAGGGGGAATGGCACCACATTGTCATCTCAGATGAGTTATTCTTCTGTTTGGGTGCAGATGATGGTCGTATCAGAGTTTGGCATTGTCGCATCAGTATCCAGCACACATCTGGGAAGGCCACAGTGCCTGGCACACCAGGCATTCTGGTGTGCAGTGCCATCAGTTATGACTCCAGAACACCTTTGGTGTTTGTCCAAGGAACTTGGACAGCTCAATGGCACATCAATGACATTCTGATTTATCATGAAATTACAACACTTGAATCTTGAATCTCCTAGTGTCATTTTTCGGCAGGTGAACACACATCCCACTACATCACACATTGTCCAACAGTGTCTATGGGATAGCAACACCCTATCTTGGCTAGGATTATATATTGAGGGTCCCTAAACATACCTCTAATAAGCACACAGATGACTACAATTAATCATTACTAGCTTTTAACATGTTCTTCCACTCTGCTCAGTTTCACTGAGGTTCGAAGCTTGCTTCATGGTGTGTGTCCATAAGTGTAAAAACATTTTTTAAATTCTTAAGTATTAAAAAAATACTTTACAGAAAAAATAGTTTTGCCCCAATATATGTATATACAAAAGAAATTATCTTGATAAAATAAATGAAGGAAAAAAAAGGGGGGGAGGGGGACGAAAATGTATTGAGCTTATATTTGATAGAATGCATCACTACCAGTTTCCTATATTAAAACGATTCCTTTTAAAATTTATTTTGTCACCTAAAAAAATGTAGCTTTCAATCTGATTGAAAATTCTTAAAAACAAGCACTATAAGATCTCAAAATGCTCCTCAAGATATTATTAGATTCAAAAAGTTGAGAGACTGGTGACGAAGTGGGTGAGGACAGGTACTGCTTAAGTCGCCATAACTCAGGTTCCTGAAGACATACCATGAGAAAATCACCTCATCTGCCACCTGTGAGACATCTACAAAAATCCAAAGCAAAGTGGCCCTGCATTGCATGCACCAGTGTTCCCCTGGACCATCCAGCAATTATCATATGTGTCATATGATAATCCAGTCCAGCAATTATCTATTAATCATCTATTTAATCCAGTCATCTAATTAATACAGTCCAGCAATTATATTATTATTAATCCATCCAGCATTATCATATGTGTTTATCACATATTGTCCAACTCTTTCCTACAGTCAGAACAGTGATGTTACATATTAATACCACTGGTGGCTGTTAAATGCAGCATAATAGTGAAGCATTGGTACGCAAAGCTGTAGTATCATGTTGTACTTAGGAAAACAAACAAACAAAAGTTAATACATAATTAGAACATCAGGAAAAGGTTTGAATCAACTATAGAGACATACCATGCACTACAGTAGGTTTATGAGGAGATCTACGAGTTGCCACTAGTATTTGTTTAGCACAAAAATTTACAAGACATGAAGCAACTGAATGCTATTTCAATTGTAGCATATTTACTGACTAACTATAACTTAGTAAATGCATCACTACTATTAGGTTACATCTAGTGGCTACCAATGGAACTGATATACAACATCAAACATCTCAGCATCCAGAGGAAAGCAGATATACAATATGTTTCAGTTGTATGGTAATAGCTCTACTATATGGATATTCACATAAAGTTTTCAATCTCTTTGAACTTTGTCATAATGATGCAAAGCTGCATTGGAATAAGTGATATTTTTATGTGAAACATGCTTCTACCCTGACAACTCTTGCATAAAGAACATTGATATGTGATATAGAAAACAACATTATAGCTTACTCCAAACTTCATCATTGTTCACTGTTCTGTGAGATTTCAGATTTGTTTCTAATATGTTTCAGACTTGCTAAATATCTTTCAGATTTGAAGTCACAGGCCAGAAGAATCTTATGCTTCCATTATCAATGTGATCTCAAATCAACAAGAAGTTCCTTAGAATGCACATCAGGAGTTCATTAAATACATCATTGTCATCATCAACTTTCTAAATGAGCAATCATCAAGGTGTAATATTCTCAATATTGCATACTTTTGATTCTGGACTTATATCAAATACTTGATTCATATATTATTTCCTCAAAACTCAAGGAACTTTTCCAAAGGCATCCGTGTCTATGCCTGCAGACACATTAATAGCATGTATCCAATTTAAGATTCATGATTGTGGACACACATCTAGAACAAATGGTTGAAATCACGTGTTGTTTTGTTCTCAACAAACACATCTTGGTATTAATGAAGTAATATATGAATGTCACAGAAAAAATATTATTTTATCAAACAATCTCTTTCAATAATAGGATAATACTATATAACTACTCTGTACTTAAAAATTTAAAAAAGCATATGGCTGAAAGCTTTCAAAGACAAGAAAAACACAAAGAGCTTCTATTGGAGAATATTAGCTCCTATTTTCTGAATTACAATATAAAAAATTTCTTAAGCTATAACTATCCAGAAGCATACTTCAAATAAATCCAGTGATCACAATAAGATGCACAGATGCAGCCGAAAAACGAAGTCCCCAGGTAGCAAATTTCAAAATAAATAGTGAGCTCACTAATGATACATGATTCAATCTGGCTGATGGGCAAAATGTTTTCTGGCTGATAGGAATGATAAAAATTACTTCAAATACCTATCAAAGAGTTCTAATAAGTAAGATGAGCAATTAAATTACAGTCAAACAATCTACATATGTATAATAAGCAATGTCAATCACACTTGACTGGACAAGTGCACCGTTCATCAATGCATAAAAAATTGGAATCAAGATTTGAGGTATCTAGTGGTTGCAGTCATTTAACACCACTGAAAGTAAAACTTACTTTACAGATTTCCCATAAAACTGTCCAACTGGTCCCTCCCAAATTTTTCCTATTGGAGGGAGTCCCCTTCAGAAATCCCATACTACACTTGAAAACCAAGTCTCTATTTATTATTATTTATAATTTATTCCATGCAGGGGGTTACATAAAGCCAAGGTACAGGTAATTTTAGATATTAATTTAAATGTTCAAGTGGCTCGAAATGTTCAAGTGATCATCTTTAATAAAATCAGAGGTAGGGTTTCAGACAGCATTTTTTTTTTTACCTTTCTGCATTTCTGTATTTAACAGGCTGGAACCCCTGACCCCACCACTGTGGATATTCAAATACTTGGTCCCCCAATACTAAATTTCTCCTATAGGTTTTGCTTTTAATACCCCACAATTTGTTAAAAAAAAATTTTTAGGCATAATAGAATCTGATTTCAAGCTTAAGACTGTGGGAGAAGAAACTGTTTCCATCCTGCCAACTTTGGCAGACAATGTGCTAGTTAATAAAAAGCACTATAAAACACTGCACAAATAAATAAATAAAAAAAGGAGTAAAATTACACATGAAGAAAATAATAAACAACTTAGGTTATGTTGAATCATTATAAGTACTTAACATGGAAACAGTTCATTTCTTTTTATTAAAATTATCAGCATATGCATAACATTTACAATGCATGCAGTTCAATAACTTTCATAATCGAGCAAATCATCTACTGAAAGACCACTTAGATGCTATTAATAAATTATGGAGTGCTAAGCAACCTAGGAAAATATTACGTTTCTCATGACAATTTAACTGGTTGTACCTACATACAATCAAAGCTCATGAAATATGGTATGAAGTTCTTTTGGCTATGTGAAGCTCAGAGTGGCTTTGCTCTAAATGTCAAAATACATACTGGAAAAGAAGGAGATACTGTTCATCATGAATTACGAAAACATATTTTACATTTTGCCAGCATAAATCAGGACATGAAATTGTAACAGGTAACCATTTTATTTCTCATAGCTTAGCTCTTATCATGAAAATGAAGCTCACATTACTTGGAACAATTTATATCAAAGAAAAATACTAATGCTCTCAGAGAAAAAAAAAAGACCTGTCAAAATGACTTGTTTGCTTATGCTCATTCCAACAAGTTCCTGCTTGCATCATATATTCCACAGAAAAATAAAACATGGTTCTCTTAAGTTCTTCTCATGCTGGGAATGAAGTTATTCCAGAGCAAAACCATAAATCAGCAATGCTTATAGATTACAAACTTTGGAAAAAAGAACTAGATCAATTTGGTGAAAACACAGAATTTACATGTAGAAGGAAAACTATTAGATGGAATTAGATGGCAACATATTAGATGCTGCTCTTAGCTGTGAGAGGTTGATCACAGTTCAAATGGTACAGCAATTGGCATGTAACCAGCAGATCCCGAGTTCGAGTCTAGGAGGTGGATAGGTGTTTTTTTTCCCACACTTGCCTAATTACTATAAATGAATAGCACTGTAATGAGCTTCATTTCTTCCTATCAAAATTGGTTGCCAGCTTATGGCAGAGAGGTTATTTCCTCCAGATCTTTAATGCTGAGCATCTGAATAACTGAAAGTTAATTACTTGCAATGTGGTTATAAAAGCTTGATTCTCATTGGTATAAATAGTGCATGAGAACCCAGACACTTAGAATCACATGGTAACACTTCACAGCACAACAATCACAAGCTTTCATAAGCAGGCGTGAATTGTTCCCGCCTTAGCTCAAATGGTAGCACAACTAGCACGTAACAAGGAGATCCTGAGTTCAAATGTGGGAGGCAGATGGATATTTTTTTTTTCACACTTACCTAATTACTACAAGTGAATAACACTGTAGTGAGCTCCATTTCTTCCTATTTAACTACATACCTACACTGCCTGGCAAAATTATTATGAACACTGCATGGAGTGCGAAGTACTGTGAAATGTGCCAATGTATGCAAAATTTCTTACTAAAGTTAATATCCTGCCGACATGAAGTCCTATAAAAGCATTGTAGAAAATGAAATGTGACATTGGTAAAAAAGCTGATCTGACTGCCAAAGGGGACTCATCATTGGAATGGATGAGCAGGAGCATCAGTGAGTGGAAAATCATGGGGAACAATACCTCAAGTGTATGGAAAATGGCAAGCTTCAAAAAACATCAGCCAACTGGGGCAATGTGGGAGGAAAAAGGCTCTGACAATATATTAGGAAGGTGTCCATAATAATTTGGCCAGGGAGTGAATGTGTAATTAACTATGCAATGTTATCAAAAAATATTCGTTTTTTTTTTAAATAAAAATGCTTTTTCCTCCAGATGCATCTAATTTTGAAAGTGCAGCTTAGTCAGGTGAATATTTAATATTGCCAACTACCCTTTAATCAAGAATACAAAATAAATTTTAATATTAATACATCACAGATAAGGATGGTATGGATATTCAACTATGAAAAATATTATCAAAATCCCATATTACAACATTAATACCCTTCTCTTCTGTGCACAATAGACAAACAGTAACAACTGCATGTATAATAATTCATTATCAACACACTGGTGCTTTAGAAATATCTACCTGAGCCACAGTATATAAAATTAATATGAAACACATTGCTCAGTAAGCTGGTATTTACAGCAGCTCCTTGATTTAATCAATGAGGGATATTATTATGGATAATTAGAAATAAGGAATAAATCTTTAACACTGTCACCACTGCCAATTCATTGTGGGCAACAATGTGTATACAATTCCAAAAGTCATTCAACAATAGTTCAGCAAAATTATGAGATCTACATTATTCTGATAACTTAAAATTTACAGCTCCTTGACTTGATCAGTGAGTGATATTATTATTATTATGGGTAATTAGTAAATGAGGAATAAACCTTTAACAATGTGCACATGTGGGCAACAATATGTATACAATTTCAAAAGTCATTCAACAATAGTTCACAAAAAAAGTTGAAATCTACATTATTCCAATAACTCAAAATTTAAGGAAGATAATAATCTCTTGTGATGAAGTTATCATACAGTAAAATGAACAAAAACTGATTTCTATATCAGTAAATATTGCCTTTACAATTATATATGTAAAATGCCTTTAATCTTCCAGAGCCATCAGTGCTGAAGTGTGTGTCAAATTTGCACATATCTGCAGCCTAGATAACATTGCTAGCACAAATGAAACTTCAAAGTTAAAAAAATAGAAATCCTGTTTGAAAATTTTTTTACACATATATCCCAACATAGAAATTTCAAACCTTTAACCTAATAGTTACCTTTTACATTTCATTAACAGCATATTACAATATAACATAACATTTCCTTCCCACTCTCTAATGGTCATTCAATAGATGTGATGTGCACTATTACCATTCCTTGTTATTTCTTCATTTTGAAATAACTGATTTAGCTCACAAGTTTAATTTGAACTATTTCCAACATATTTTTATTCTTCAAGTTTCTATATTTTCCAGAAAATTACCTAAAAACTTTTCCTTCCAAAATCTGAGAGTTTGTAAGCAATTACAAAATATGTAAGCCTTTTTTTTTCCAGTTTTGCTTCCACTTTACATATTTCAGTATTCCTAGAATTATTTTTATCATTCATCCCAGCATTCAGTGTGAATTTCCTAAAAGTGAAACTAAAAATGCTAATGTATACTTCTACAATCAAGCAGAGAAGATGCAGATGTGATGCTGCTCTTTGTGCAGTGTGACCCACTTAGACATGTTTGCTTGTGGCTGTCCAGCCCAATTTCATTGTCATAAACACTGAAAGATTGTTATATTTTCTCAATTAAAATTTACATTTTTTATTTATATAGATTTAATATATCATTATCAATTTTTTGGAGTTATGATACATTTTTTTGACAAGGAAGTCTTACAATTTGTTTAAATAATGAATAACACAGCTGACAGAGCACTGTCCTTGCTCTGAAAAGCTTTTGAGTTTTCTCCTAAGAACTTTTAACATGCAAATAGTTTGAAGGATAAACTCTAAAATTTTATTGCTCAACAACAGAGAATTTTAAATTATCTTTAAATAAGTATATAATTTCACGATATATGCTGTACATTTAAGCAGCTTAAATGCTCATAGGTCTAAGTTATGAAGAGTGCAAGCTCAGGATATTATTGACTTTTCTTTCTTCTATTCATAGGGGCAGAAAATCCCATGAATATGAGTGGTCAACTGGTATTAGTTTTAGATTAATTGATAGCAGCTATTAATATAGTATGTTTCTATTAACATTAATTTCTAAAGGAAGATATTTATGCTTAAATTTTATATTGTTTGCAGATATTAATTAATGTTGATAAATGTTACTAGTAACAAATTGCAGTTTGCCATTTTTTTTTTTGTTTTTTCCATTTAAAATCATTCTCATTGTCACTGAGTATAAAAAATTCACCCATGTTTTAAAATATACATACTGAAAAGAATTACAAAAAGATGAAGAAATTGTGTTTCAGGTAAATATATTATTATTCAGGAAGAAATTTCCTTTTGATTAATATATAATTTAACTGTTTCTATTTATCAGGTACAAGAGTAATTTTCTTGTTTCAAATAAAAATTTATTTATTTTTTATTCAGAAATAGTCTTTCTATTCATAGGCATAATTATTTTTGTCCATTAGTTTTTAAATAAAGTTTTATTTGCACTGCCAGATACATTTTTTATTACATGTTTCTAAAAAACACTCTTAAAATTAATCGTCATTTTTGTTAAATATTTTATTTTCATAAAATCCAGATTTAAATGCTGATTAATTTGGCATATAACATGCCATAATTCCTTTCATTAGCTATTTAGCAAAAAGAAGTTCTAAAGTTAATTTTTTTCCAGCCAATCACAGAGAAAATTAGCTTGCTCTATGGTTACAAACCTGTTTTTCAGTCTGGGCACTGGAAAGATTAACTCTACCAAATTACACATTTATCTCTCTGTTTTGTATTGTGTGTCAATGCCACCACATCTGTACCACTACAGGACCAGATAGTTGTCGCTGGGTGAACACAATCCAGACATCTAGAAGGTTAAAATTGTGTGCCTTAAAGCTTAAACTGACAAACACTAATATACCAGATTCTTCAAAATTGCATTTTGAACTGTGCATTTTAAACAGACAAATTACACTGAGCAACACACAAAAAGACTTTGAAATGAAAATAGCCAATCTTTACTAATTTCGAGGTACTGAACACGAAAATGACAATAAAATTTGTCGATTGGCTCTTGTTTAGGAGAGACAGAGATGGTCATGAATAAATGACTCAGTCTTCATGGAGTACATAGGTAACCATTTTGCAATGCCATATTTTAAACTCCATACTGCAACATGTTGAGTTGTATTGCATCAGCCTGCCATACATAACACCCGGACAAAAGATGATGCAATGATTAGTTGTAAGCGACGTCTTGTAGTGTGAGCAAGTCTTTTGAGCAACTCCCATTTACCCCTGAGTCATAAGTACAACACATGTGATCCTTGCAATTTTAATCCAGCAGTAGTGATGCCTCATAACTGTGTTAATAGTGCAGATATGTTTTGTTACATTTGCGGAGAAGTGTCGTTTGCAAGCCAGAAAAGGGCCATCACTCCAATAGTGAAAGCGACGTATGAATTTTATTTTGGATGCAAGATCGGGGATCAGGACAAGGCCTGGGCCCCACACATATGTTGCAGTACATATGCAAGAAATCTTCCGAAGTGGCTGAAAGGCAAAAAAATGCCAATGTCGTTTACTGTTTCTATAGTTTGGAGAGAGCCAAGAAATCACACAAATGACTGCTACTTCTGCATGGTTCCACCTGTTTCTGGAGGCATCACAAGGAAAAAGAAGTGGACAATAGCATACCCAAATATACAATCTTCTCTCTGACAGTTCCATGAAGACCTTCCCATTCTCAAACTTCCAAAAGAATTTTTCATTGATTCAGATGAGGAGGAAGGATACAAACCGACGTTGGGTTCTCCGCAGCCTTCGGTGTCTAATGATGATTCATACATCTGCCACAGTGTGTCATCTGTGCCATACATTCTCACCAAAGAAGAAATGAACGATCATGTTTGCAATCTGGAGCTGTCCAAGGACAAAGCAGAGTTACTTGGATCAAGACTTAAACAATGGAATCTTCTCAAGGAAAATGTCCGAGTGACTTTGTTTTGAACTCATCATGAGCAGTTTGTGACTTACTTCAAAAAGGAAGATGACCTTGTATTCTGCTCTGATGTAGATGGCCTGATAAATGTAAGTAAATAAAAGAGTAAGAAAAGAGCTCTTTCAAGAATTGCACACAAGGTTTTTCGAAATCAAACATGACCCTCAAAAGAATGGCAACTATTCATAGACTCCTCGAAATTGAGTCTCAAGGCAGTGTTGCTGCATAATAGAAATTGACTTCCATTCCAGTTGTACATGCTGTCTATGTGAAAGAAACCTACAACAACCTAAAACAGCTGTTGAACTGTCTTCAATACAGCAAGTATGGATTGCATCTCTGTTGTGACTTGAAGGTAGTGGCTCTGTTGATGGGTCGTAGCTGGGATATACGAAGTGCTGCTGTTTCTTATGTGAATGGGACAGCCGAGCAAAGAGTTTGCACTAACACCCAGCACTGCCAAAAATGTACAAAATCCTGCTACCATCCTTACACATCAGACTCGGTGTGATGAAAAACTTCGTAAAAGCCATGGACCGGACTGCATCAGCTTTCAAATACTTAGCTGACAAATTCCCTCGACTCACGGAAGCGAAAATTAAAGAGGGAATTTTTGTGTGTCCTCAGATACGCGAGCTGTTTAGAGACCATATTCAACAACCTGCTTCAGGGTGATGAGAAAAAGGATTGGGACATGTTTCATATGGTGTCAACTTAATTCCTTGGGAATGTCAGGGCAGACAACTACAAAAAACTGGTTAAGGACATGTTGTCTCTGTAACACAAACTTGGCTGCAATATGTCTTTAAAGATCCACTTTCTCCATTCCCACTTAGAATTCTTCCCCGCAACTGTGGCATGGTTAGTGATGAGCACAGTGAACGTTTTCACCAGGACATTACAACGATGGAGAAACGATATCAGGGAAAGTGGTCCACATCAATATTGGCTGACTACTGTTGGATGCTCGCCAGAGATGATCCTGAGCAGCTGTACAAGCAATGGGCAAAGCAACATCGGAAGTAGAAGCGATTTTTACCAATATGTCATATGTATGTATTACTCTATTATATAAGAAACTATTGCAGATTTCTCAGAAATCGTAGCCAATTTTGCATTTTCATTGTCATATTCCTGTTCAGCACCTAAATGGCTACTTTTATCTCAGAAGCATGACTTTTATGAAAATTTGTTGCACAGTGTTATTTTTTATGTAAGAGAAAAATTGTTTCCATGCCATGTATTTACAATGATGCTTTTTTTGCAATTAGTTTCATTAACTTCATTAAATTTCATTTGAACAGTGTATGCAGTGCCTTTTACATTGATTGACAAATGCTATTAATATAGTATGTTTCATTAAATTAATTTTTAAAGGAAGATATTTAATGCTAAAATTTTATATTGTTTCCAGATATTAATTGATATTGATAAATGTGATAAATTGATAAATGTGGTAAATTGCAAAAAATTGCAATTTACCACTCCATTTAAAATTTATTTTCATTGTAATATTATAAATAAAAAAATATATGTTATTTTCTTACTTGTAAAAAATGTATATTACACAATAGTTAAAATATTAATCAATACTGATAGATATTATTTTATTTACATATATCACAATTTTGATGTTGATAAATATTAAATCTTCATGGTAGTAATACATTTTTCATTATATAAACAGATAAACAATTTTATGTAAAAAGTAAAAAAAAAATGCAACTCGAAATAAATTTTAGTGACAAAATTTTGCTTACTGAAAGCTAATAAGCATTGCTTATAGTTTTAAGTGAAAATAGGGGGAGGGAGGATGCAAAACAATTGGCAGCAGTTGAATTCTACAATACACCCTAAAATAAAAACTGTAGTAAATATTTTTAATGGCTACTTAACAGTATTGCCCACATATTACCCACTTAGAAGTTATTACCCAAGCACAACAAGTTATATTTTTGAAAGGTAGATAAACTGAAATGTTTTATTTAAATTTAACATATTCTAATCCTACTAGCTTGATTATATAAAAACTTGTTTATTTAATATAAAATTATTGGTATAATTATGTGATTTTTTTTTTCAATTCTTTAGTTTTCTGTAGCATACAAGTTAAAACTTCTTTCATTATACACTGCTCACAAAAATTAGGGGATATTTCAAAATGAATATGAAGTGACAAAATATCCCCTAATTTTTGTGAGCAGTATATTTAGATCATATAGCAAAACAAACTACATGACTTAGAATTCTAAGAGTTGCATGCAAATTATCAATTCACAATACTTTCTAGTTATTAAAAGTTTAACAAGCAGGGTTATTTTAACTGAACTCTGAAACAACTGGGTAAATTCAATAGATAGCTTCATGATTAACATTTTAAATATGGGAAAAGGAGGCATCCAGTACCCTGGAATCAAAAAAAATATGAAATTGACATGTTTCTACCACAGGAATACAAGTATATTCCTCAGAATTAAATAAAATAAACCTCACTGAAAGTTTAGCAACAGATGCCCATGATTAAAGGCATTCTGAATTTTGAAAGGAATTTTTCTCCTATAATTTAATGATACAATTCAATTAACTCTTTTGAGGTCAAGCAACAACTATGTGCTCCTCTGTTGGCACTTTTAATATATATATTTTGCATTGTTTTTTTTTGTGGTATATCATTATGCAGAAAATGCTAGTTGCTCTGACATCTCTCAAGGATCATTCTGAAGCTTTAGCTTTCCATACCTTAGAAGAAAGTAAATGTGGCATGAGGCCTGAAAATTTATAGACGTGAACTAAATATATAGACCTTTAAACAGTTAATCAATATTATGAAATGTAAATGATGTGTATGTGAGCCAACTTAAACGTATAGTATGATAATTACAACCTGGTTTTCACTTTTGATGTATTCAAACAAACTGAATATCCAAGCCATGATACTTTAATATTTCTTTATATACTTTCCAACGTGCTAAGCACATATTATGTACTTTCCATAAATCAAACTAGAAAGCAAATTGATATGTTGCTTGTTTTAGAAATAAGTCCATGCAGTTAAATGACTGGTAGCAGAAATATATTTAACATTTTTATATGTTGAGCATTAAGTGTTAAAAAGAGTATGAAAAGAGCTCTCTCAAGAGTTGCACACAGCCATAAAAACTGTACAAGTCCAATGATGTTAAATGTTTCCATGCCCACTGTAACTGCTAAGAGAGAAAATGATGAAGTTTATGAATCTCACGTGCTGACTATCTTGCCTGTATCTTCTTTGCCTCTGTAGATAGTCTTTCCTGTTGTCCATGGCAAGTACTTGTACTTTATCATATGCTGAAATTAAAGAATATTACATTATACACTCTATTCTATTAAATATTATTAATCATTGTTCATGTAAATTATGGATTATCAAAGTTAAAAAAGTTATATGAATTAGATAAATCTTTTGGACATAGCAGTAGGCTTTATCTTATGATTAAATTAAGTTTAACCACAATGTAATGATATTAAATAACCATTTTACAATGCTACTTGCTTAACATGTGATTTCATATACAGGGTGAATCTGAAAAAGTGGGCAAAACTTTACGGGGTGGTAGAACGCAGCTATACGAGCAATATTCGTCATAGAATGTATGGTCGGAACGCAAACGGCGAGCCGCTAGGTGGCATTGGAAATGGTATAAAAGGGTCGGTCCTCGCACCCAACGGCATTTCTACCGTGGATTGCCGAGAGAATGGCTGGTTATACTAACCACGAAATGGCGGATATGCACTTTATGTACATTATTTTTATGCCATTGGGTGCGAGGACCGACCCTTTTATACCATTTCCAACGCTACCTAGCGGCTCGCCGTTTGCGTTCCGACCATACATTCTATGACGAATATTGCTCGTACAGCTGCGTTCTACCACCCCGTAAAGTTTTGCCCACTTTTTCAGATTCACCCTGTATACAGTAGCACATTTTTGTGCTTTCTCATTTTATGAGAAATTAATCATCAGTTTGAGTGTACGTAACACTCAAATTAATGATTGTAAACAGAATCTATAATTCTGAAAATCAGTTTTCCTAAATTTTTAAAATCTTTAAATGTTTTACATTTCAAAGAGTAATTATTTAATCTATAAATATAAACCAAACTATACATATTTGCATATTTTTTGCATCAGATAAACAATACATAAAATTTAAATGCTGGAATTTGTTTTCATATGCCTCATTAAAAGTTAAAGAAAAACTCAAAAATCACTTAAAAATATGACTTCTCAGCATGGAAGAATATTTTACCACCAATTGACCAAACTCAGCTTCATCTCTACCAATATTTGCTTTTTTAATGATTTTTTTTACTCACTGGGAAGTTATAATATTTGAACCACGTGAAGTACCCCTCAAAATATAAGTATATAAATAATCACTTTTAAAACTGATTGTAACATACAAGAAGATGCAGTTTGAATATTATTGTAATCAAATATTTGTATAAACATACATACAACAGAAAAAATCATCACATCCTTAGAAACAGTTATATGACAATAATTTATTTTCTGATGAATACAGTTTACAGAAGAATTATCACTCATTGATGGTATAGATTGTTTTTAACCTTGCTTCATATCAACACACTATACTTGAATAACAGTTGCATAATTATTGCATTTTGAATAATAATATCTGTCATCAGATTGTTAATGGAAGATTCAAATAAGGTTCCAATTAAAATTATTTTAAATAAACAAGAATAAATATGATTTATGCATGTCATCATCATCATCCTCCAGTAGCCATGGGCTACGGAGGTCCAACCAGACTGTGCAATTTAGTTCTCCATGCAAATCTGTCCTGAGCTACATCTGCTGCATCTGGCCACTGCACACCAATTCTAACAAGGTCCTGTTTGACATTGTCTGCCCACCACATCCTAGGTCTCCCTGTCTTTCTGAGGCCTTTAGGCACACTGTTCATAACCCTATTCGCCAATCTATAATTATTCATACGGGCAACATGGTCAAACCAATGGAGTCTCTCTCTGCACAATATGCTGCTTAAAGGAGGTTGCCAACTCCTTTGCCTAACCTCATCATTGGTTACAAAGTTGAACCACCCAATACCCAAGATACTACATAAGCATCTAGAATCAAAAGCATCTAGCTTCCTGTTATCTTGTTTACAAAGAGTCCAAGTTTCACTACCATAACTAACCCTAGAAAGAACCAAACTATTATACAGTCTAATTTTAGTCTTTAGGTGTATACACCTATTTCTCCACACTCTCCATAGATTCTTAACAGTCCCGGCAGCAATCCCTATTCGTTTGTTAATCTCATGCCGCACATCACCAGTATCTGTTACATAGCTCCCAAGATAATTAAACTGTGACACCTGCTCAAGACTGCAACCATTCAGATTAAATGAATCACAACCTGTCTGACCAATTTTCATCACTTTATTTTTCTCTCTGTTTATTTTATAACCAAACCTACTCTACTACCAGTTTCATCAACAGCTCGAATGAAATGGTTCATCACATCAACATCATTTGCCAAAAGGGTTAAATCATCAGCATAATGTAAATCAGAAATTTTCTTATCTCCATCCCATTTAAGACCAAAATCTTTCCCTTGAAGTGAATTTCGCATAACATAATCAATAACCAAGCTGAAGAGAAAAGGAGACAAAATGCACCCTTGTCGAATACCAGAAGTAATGCTAAACCAATTGCTACAAGACTTACCAACTCTCACACAAGACTCAGTGTTATTATAGAGAGCTTTCATTATATTAACTAAGTTGTCTGGTATACCATATGATCTCACAATCAACCACAAATTATGTCGATCAACAGAGTCGAAAGCCTTTTTGAAATCAACAAAGCTAGCAACCAAAGGTTTCTGAAACTCTAAACATTTCTCAAGAATCTGCCTAGGTGAAAATATCTGATCCACACATCCCCTACCACTTCTGAATCCACATTGCTCATCGTACAATTGCCTGTCAACCAGATTCTTAATTCTATTAAGCACAATCATGCAAAGAAATTTACCTGGAACAGAAAGTAGGCTGATACCCCTATAATTACCACAAGAACTGTGATCAGCTTTTTTGAAAATAGGGATAATAATAGCTCTGGTATAATCCTTAGAAACCATGCCTTTATCATAAAAGATATTCAACAAAATTTCAGTCATTCAAGTGGTAACCGAAACATTCCCAGCTCTAAGCATTTCCGTAGTAATTTCATCTACCCCTGGGGATTTATGAAGTTTAAGTTTAGAAATAGCCAAAATAACTTCAGATTGTGTTATAGGGCCAACATTAAAGCCATCAATGCATCTATCATCATTACAAACAATGGGAAACGAACTAACCACATTGTTTAGAACATCACTGAAATGCTCAGCCCACCTAGCCATGACAGAATCCTCACCATCTATAACCTTACCTTGTTTATCCTTCAATCGTTGTATGCCTGTCCGTTTTCTACCACACAAAACGTTAACTGTCTGGTACAGCTCTCTGCTGTTGTGCTGTCTAACTGCTTCCTCGGCTTTGTCAGCCAAACCATCAAGCCAAAATTCTTAGCAGCAGCTAACTGATCTTTTACACATTTAGTAAGTTCTCTGTAATGCTTTCTATTAGGACTAGTAAGGTATTGATTAAGGACATTCCTGCAGTTCTTTTTTTCCGAAATAAGCTCAAGTGCCTTATCACTCAGATAATTCTGCCTCTTCTGCTCCTTTTTTCCTAAAAGAGTACTGTTAGTGTCCAAAAAAGCCTGTTTAAAATGATCCCATTTTTCCTCAACTTCAGTAGTAAGCATACCATGGCTGTCATAATGACTAAGTAACCTATCATGGTAAGCTTTGGCTATAACTGGATCTTTCAGAGCTTCAGTATTAAAAGTAAATTTTTTAACCTTAGCACAACACTTTTTAAGTTTAAGTTGCAAGACACTTTTAACAAGGTAATGGTCAGATCCAATTTTAGCTCCCCTATATGCCCTGGTATTCCTAACAGAACTAGCCCATTTGCTGTTAATTAATATGTAATCAATCATATTCTTATGCAGCCCATCAGGTGAAACCCATGTATACTTATGTATGTCACGGTGTTTGTAATAAGCATTAGTTATTCTGAATCCATTGAGTTTACTTACCTGTAGGAGACGTTGCCCATTGCCATTGCAGCTACCAATACCAAAAGGGCCTATTACTCCTCCCCAAAGATCAGAGTCAGTACCAACTTTGGCATTAAAGTCACCAAGAACAAGGGTAATATCTCCTTTCTTGATAGAATTCAAAATATCCTGAGGTTGTTCATAAAACCTATCCTTCTCATCCTCATCGGCATCCTCAGTGGGAGCATAACCGCAGATAACATTCAGGTCTTTAACGCTTGTCTGAAATTTTGCTGTAAAAAACCTTTCATTAATGCACTCATATCCTAGAAGAGTATCACTAGCATGTCTGCTGAGAAGCAGACCCACACCTTGGTGATGCTTATTATCATTCCTCCCTGAAAAGAGAAATTTAAGATTATTTTTAATAATCTGAAGTTTGTCCATCTGGTCTCTTGCAAGCCGAGAGTATCTAAATTATAATGGTGGAATTCTTGTACGAGGACATCAAGAGAATAAGCTCTGTGCAGAGTTTCTAACATTTCAACTACCTAAGGAGAGAAAATGGTTAGTAGGATGTTTAAAGAAACTATGTTTATTGAGAGAGGGAATGCTGACAATATCAAACAGCCCCCTAATCGCAGACATGGGGCAAAGATCCGTTCCCCCACCACTAAAGGCTGAAGCCATCTACACTGGAAGACTTCCTCCAATGTAGAATTTGACAATGCCAGTAGAAGCAAAGAGTTCAGGTGTCTGCGATGATCTCTGCTCAGGATTATCCACCAGCTGATAAAACATATCCTGTGAATATATTCACTTGGGGCTATCAACCCACAAACAAAAAGAAAACACAGTGGAAGATTTTCCCTCCACAGAAGCCCACCATGCATGTCATATATTAAATATTGAATGTAATAAAGTAAGTATAAGATGCATGTTTTTAACCCTTCCAATGTCCAGCAAGAAAAACTGGATTACATCTGCAGGGTGGGTTGCTTTACCTTTGAGCAGTACTTTTTTTGTACACAATGGGCTGGTCACAACTAAATGGCCAGGTCACAAAGACCCCAAGGGCTCAGAGAAGGCTAGAAGGAACCCACTGGACAACTATTGGGAGACAGATGGTAGCCTCTCATTAGGGCCATCCAGTGTGTTCTTTAATGTGAACAGGGTATGGCTCTCCTGCACAACAGGGCCACAATTCATCGTCCTATCCAAGAGATCACCGTCTGTTGGATAAGACCTGACTGATTTCCAAGCCCATCGGTGTTCCTTACTGATTAATAACAGGGTGGGGAGTTTTGCAGAGATATATCTCAATGTTGGCCCAGGTGGAATTCGAATCTGGGAACTGCATATTACGAGCCTGGCACACTACCAACTGGGTCACCCCTACCCCACAAGCCAAGCAATTTTTTCCACTGTGCTCAGCCACCTCCCAAAAAAATTTCACAACTATTTTTTCTAAATAACTAATGAACAGAAATTGGTTGTTATATACCAAATTAAACATCATTTAATTCAGGATTTTATGAAAATATTTATCAACTAGAAGGCCTACATATTATCTGTCACAAATATGGGTTGCTTATTTTCAGAGAAAATGAAGTTTTTCATTTTCTGAATTTTGTGTCCTTTCACAGTAAAAATTTGTACCAATGGGCAACTGGAAAATGTAAATAATAATAGATTATTAGCCCTATATACAATGCTAAATCATATATCATTTATCCCTTAAAATGAAAAAACTGGATTTTCTTATTCCCTAGGACAGCAGTTCCCAACTTGTGGTATATAGACCCTTGGGGGTCAGTGGTAACATCTAAAGGGGTCCACAAGAAATTCACTTTTGAGAACAAATATTTTATGTTATGAACAGCCTTGATGTACTACTACCATGGGCTGTACAGACTGACAACGCATTGTGGCACCTTGCTGTACATTCAATGTGTAAGCCACATATCAGTGTATCTTTACCATTTACAACTTGCATGCATTTTCTATCTTTTTTGCTGTACAACAGATATGCTTTGCAGCATATATATGCCTTGGCTCGTGCACAAGGCTACCCCCTGCATAGTTGTCATCATGCCTTCTCCTCCAATGGCTGGGGGAAGTCTTGCATGCACAAACCAAGCCATATATGCTTCTGTCTGTACAGAGTGAACATGCATTATGAGGTGGACTTTAAGCCTACAGGTGTGCATCAGTAACAATATTTAATATTGAAAATAGTATTGAAGCAATGATAAAGAAATTAGGCCTATGGTCCCATCATCTTTCCAACAATATTTACTCGCATTTGCCAATGCTCAATGATTTTTTAGAAACTACAAAATATTTCAATGAGCATTTGAATACACTTAAAAGTAATTTTAAGAAATATTTTCCATCCCCTAATTCCAATAATAAATGGATTAAGGATCCTTTTAATGAAGATGTAAAAATCATAAAAGGTTTAAAAAGTAATGAAGAAAACAGCTTGGTGGAGATTTCTTGTGACAATTCATTACAATTATTGTTTAACAATATAATTTGATTGACTTTTGGTTACATTTATGTGCTGAATATGGAGGATTATCAAACAATGCATTGAGCCATTCAATGCTATTTGATACGACTTATTTGAGTGAATGGGCTTTTTCAGCATTTTCATATATGAAGTCAAAATATGGAAACAGACTAAATGTGGAGTCTGATTTGAGAGTGCAAGTTGGCACAATTGAGCCATACATTTCTGAACTCATTTCAGTCAAACATCAACCTTCACACCAACTAAAAATTAATGTTGTTTGTAATTTATTTTAACTACATAAAAAAAAGTCTACTTTTTTTGGCTGATATACATTCTTTTTCATAAGGCCTGTTCCCTTTTCTAGTACTGGATGCAAAAACATAGGCCATAATTTAAGATAAAATTAGTCAATTCCAATCTCCTCCAAAAGGTCCACTGTATTTTTGAAATTAAAATATAGGTCCTCCACTTTCAAAAGGTTGAGAACCACTTGCCTCCAAACATGCAAATTGTGGATGTCACATGAAATTGTCATACAGGGATAGGCAAATGTTGGCACAGATTGTACAATGGAAGCACAAGACCATGGCACCACAAATAGCAGCAGAGATGAACACCAGTTAGAATGATCCTGTTTCCATCATAACAGTTCACCAGAAACTTCATCATGTCGGTATTTATGGCCCTGCTGCAATCCACAAACCTCTGATTACCAACATCAATGCAACAAAATGTGTAAGGTGGTGTGCTAAGTACATAAAAACTGGAATGCTAAAGACTGACAATGTGTCAGCTGGTCTGATGAATCGTGCTACACATTGTTTCCTACCACTGGTAGAATGTATTTCTGGCAAAAACCTGCAGAAGCGTACCACCCCGACTGTTTGGTTCCAACTGTGAAGCATGGAGGTGGATCCCTGATGCTGTGGGGTGCCATATCATAGCATTCCTTAGGGCCATTAGTTGTTCTGTAGGGTTGTGTCACATCTGCAACATACGAATCCATTCTTGGAGACCACCTGCACTCAATGTTGTAGGCAATGTTCCCTAATGACTGTCCCTGGTTTCAAGAGAATAATGCACCCATGCATTGTGCAATATGTGTCAAGTTGTGGTTTGCCAAGCATGAGGATGAGGTATAACAGCTACCCTGGCCACCTCAATCTCCAGACCTCAATATTATTGAACAGTTGTAGGAATATCTGGAGTGCAAGTTCAGATCACACTTTCCATCTCCAGCATCACTAGCACAGTTGGGCTATATTTTACAGGAAGAATGGTCCCACATTCCATTACCATGTGTGCATGACTTGTATAAATTTATTCCATATTGAATTGCATCTGTTCTGAATGCTTGAGGTGAGCCTAAAGCTCATTAATAAAATATTCTCCACAAACAGTATGTGTTTCCATTATTTTGATAAACCCCTGTAGCTTCTAGGTTATCTCCATCCTTTGTGCAGTTTAAAAAAAAATACATTGTTTACACTAGTCATTTAAAATTTTGCAATTTTCAACTTTTCCATAGCTAGAGAGCATAATTATAGTGTGATGCCCCCTCATTCACTTTTACTTTACCTTAACCAGCTTTTGCTTAATTTATGTTATATTTATCATTTTGGGGATTTTAATTTTATTTTTGGCATCACAGCGCTCGTTTCCAAGAGCATAGGAGTTGCGCATGCGCAACTCCGAACTTTCGATTGTCACCCGCTAAAGCACACGTGTTCAAGGACACGCCCTTTCTTGCATCATAGCTTGCGCGCTGTCACTTTATGTAAATGTCTTTCCCAGCATGCAACATGACATGTGCCAGCCTCTTGTACAACGCATGATATAGCAGTGACATGTGGTCACAGAGTTAGACAGAGTTAGTAGGTAGTTGAGACAGAGTTAGTTGAAAGAGGAAGTTGTAGCTGAGGTGTATGTTGTCACAGAGTTTTAGTTAGAGTAATAGAGATGTAGAAGTTGTAGTCGACATTTTCATCAGATGTTGGCGAGTTTTAATATTTGGAAATAAATTTGTTTGTTATAGGAACTTTTTGGAATCTTTGCTATTTTTTCTCTTGAGCAATGTAGTAGATAAATTTTTGATTATATATATATTATTGACAATCATTTATTTTTGAATTCTTACTCACTAAGTAACGCCTGCTGGTAATTAATAAGAACCCTATTTCAACTTATTTGGCAAATTGTTATTATTGCCTAGCACCCGAATAAGCTATCTGGAGCTTGAATAAATATTGGATCAAAGGGTCCAAAACTTCAAAAGTATTTAATTCTTTGGCTCATTACAATAGCTACTGGGAGATCTGAAAGTGTGAATTGTAATATTTCAATAATACCTATAGAACCCAAAAAGAATTTTTATCTCTAAAAACAGAAAAGTTTGATGTCTATAAACAGAAAGTTGACAAAGTGAAAACGTTAGCTCATTTTTTCTGAAAACGAGCTATAAATGAGGATAGTATTAATTTTACTAGGACTTTTTCAGAGTGAACATACTAATGATGAAAGTATGCTGAAAAAAGGAATCTAGCAAGACAAATTAAAATTAGGTAAAGAAAAATAAAGGGCTAAAATAATTAAAATCCATATGAATAGAAAGAATTTTTTGCCAAATAACAGAAATATAAATTTTTGCTTGAAACAAAAAATTTGTTCTTTCTTGTAATTTTTCTTTAATGATATTCTTTAAGAAAGTCCAACCTTTAATAAATAAAAAATTTGGTCAAATAAAAAAAGGAAACTTTTAGACTTTCTTCTTCCAAATAATCTATCAACAGAAACATGTCATGTCATTTAACAAATTAAACAGCAATTGGAAATTTTATTAAAATACATTATTTAAATAAATTCATAAACATATTAATTTTAGAATGATATAGTGAAAAAAAAAGATCTGGTAAGTTAATGAAGGTTTAATTCTTGTAGTTGCTTATTAGGATTTTCTAAATTAAGCCTTCATTGACTTATCAGATTTTTTTTTTCACTATATCATTCTATAATTAATATGTTTGTGAATTTAAATAATTTAGAAAACAAAAACCTCATCTTCAAACAAAAGTTTTTTTTCTTCTAATTTTTGCATCCTTTATACATTAGTAATTTGTATTTATGGGCGATTGGAAAATGTTAGGTTGGATCGTTTTGCCCTACTCCCTATCATTGCTACCTCCATTGCCATCATTTAGATGGATAGACTGACATATGGATATAGATGACATATCGTAAAAAGTCTGAAATTGATATGATGACATTTACTACATAAGATAGAAGTAGGGCTGGATCTAGGGAGGTGGTGGGGCATGGCTTCCCCTTTCACAATGCTAGTAAGGTAATAGAGGAAACAAATTATTAAACTTATTTATACTTTATACATTTTTCAAGACCTGTAAAACAGAGGGGAGAAATGTTATATTGCATTGGAAATATTGTCTCTTGGTCATCACTTTTACATTTTTCATGGCTTGATTGTGTTTCTTGCCCTACCCCCTACCCCCCATTTCTTTTTCTAGATTTGGTTGATCCAGTATGTTACAGCTGATGAAATAAGGGACTCTTGTTAAGTAATATATAATTTTTTCAGTTAGATGCAGAATTAACCAAACATAAAGGTATAGAAAGGCACTATGAGAAAAGTCAGGATTTTAGTCAACTGCACTGAATCGAAATAAATCAGTTTTTAAGTTAAAAAACCAAAAACAATCAAGAGAAATAGGTCATGAACTAATAAATTAAATTTACCAACATGTTAATTTTAATAAGTCTGTAAATGGTAGCTAGGTATAAACTGAAAGGAGAGTTGTCTACCAATTCCCACCAATGATGCACAGAACCAGCAGGGCCTAGCACCTAATGTCCGACTTTGCCTTCTCATAATGCAGACCACTGGTACCTTTCAAAAGAAATATTCTCATTTGGAAGCGAACAGAAGAAGAGGGCTGCCACAACAGTGTGACCTACTGATCTGGCCATCTATGGTCAGGTCAGTTTTTCCTTTTTTTCTGTCCTGTTGAGGAGGGTCCTGGTGCTGACCATTTATACCCATTACACTGGAATGGTTTATGGCTTTTTAGCTTGAATATGGATACTGGATTTGCTGCACTGGTGGTGTGATGGTCCACCCATTCACTTTTACTTTACCTTAATGAGTTTTGCTTTATTTACGTTATATTTATCAGTTTGGGGATTTTAATTTATTTTTGGTGGGCTGTTCCAATCTCTTTCTGAGCTGCAGGAGTTGTGCATGCACATCTCTGACCTTTTGACTGTTAACCGCTAAAGCCCGTGTTCAAGGACATGCCCTCTCTTGCATCATAGCTTGCACGCTCGTCAGTTTATGTAAATGTCTTTCCCGGCATGCAACATGACATGTGCAGGCTTTTGTACCACACACAATATAACAGTGACATTAGGTCACAGAGTTAGAAGTAGCAGAAGTACCAGTGAGCAGAGTAGAGGATAGAGATGAGTTAGTAATGAGTAGAAGTTAGTTGGTGTAGTGAGATAGTGATGAGTTGAGATGTAGTCGACATTTTCATTTGATGCTGGCAAGTTGAAATTTTGGAAATAAACTTTGTTTGTTCTAAAAACTTTTGAATCTTTGCTATTTTTTTCTCTTGAGCAACATGAGTTAATCCTTGATTGTATTTAATATTTAAACTTGACAATCATTTTTGAATTCTTACTCGATAAGTAATGCTTGGCAATTCTTTACCGAACCCTATTTCAACTTATTTGGCAAGTTATTATTGTCTGGCGCCCGATTTAAGCTATCCGGAGTTTGAATAAATTGGATCAGATAAAAGGTCCAAAACTTTAAAAGTTATTAATCTTTGGCTTGTTACAGTGGGCCTCTGTTGAGGGAAAATCTGCCACTGTGTTTTCTGTTTGCCTGTGGGTGGCCAGCCCTAGGTAAAAAAAAAAGCATAGGATTCCTTATATCAGCTGGTGGATAATCCTGATCAGAGGCCATTGCAGGGACCTGAACTCTCACTTAACTAGTTGGACATCGCCAATCCTAAATTGGAGTAAAACACCAATCAGCCAATACATTAAAACCACCTCTGCATTATACAAAGAAAGGCACATGCAGCCAATCAGTGTCACATGCAAGGTCACGAATTATATATATAATACCTGGGTCGGAGCTTTCGCAGGCAGCATTTTGTTTCATCTCAACATGGAAAAAGCAAAGGATTTATCTGATTTCAACAAAAGCCAGATCATTATGGCAAGACGCCTTGGTAAGTCTCTGAAACAATAATGCTGGTAAGCTGCTCACACTATATCATCTCCGATATATATTTCACTACATCATCTTCGAAACAACAATGCTGGTAAGCTGCTCATGCTATGCAGTAGTTATAAGTAAAAAATAAATACCCCCTCAAGCAGCTGCTTGCCACAGAGGTCTGACAGGAGCCTGTCAGTTTATTATGCCATAGTAGAAAGTCTGTGAAGATGGCAGGACCTCAGCAGAAAAACACCATAAACATCCATGCCTTACCTGGGGCTCAAACCCAGGTCCCTTAGGTCAGTAGCCTAGCGTTCTAACCACTTGGCCATGGGACGGTTATGCAGTAGTTAGTACCTATCAAAGATGGTGGGAAACAGGTGACACTTCAAACCGTCGACAAGCCATGGGCCGGTCATACCTCATTGATGCCAGAGGTCAGCACAGGCTATCTCATCTTGTCTGCAGCAACAGGAGGGCTGGCATTACCCATAATATCAATTGTGGTAAAGGGCCCAATGTGTCTGAACACACAGTTCACTGTAAGCTCTTGGATATGGGTCTCCATAGCCACAGACCCATTCATGTGCCTATGCTCACAGCTGTTCACCATCGTCAATGCTTGCAGTGGGCATGTAACCATCGACATTGGACCATAGAAGACTGGAAGAGGTTCATATGGTCAGACGAATCCTGTTTTCTGTTACACTATGTGGACGGACAGACTCGTGTGACGTTTACCCACAGAAGCCTTCTCACCTGGATGCACTGTTCGATGGATCCAGGTGACTGGAGGGAGTGTGATCGTCTGGACAATATTTTCTTGGGGAACACTTGGAACAATTATCCCTGTAGAGCAAACTCTGACAGCTGTCACCTACCTGAACATCGCGGCTGATCAGGTACACCCCTTTATGGTGACTGTATTCCCTGGTGGAGATGGTGTTTTTCAACAAGACAATGCCCCAGGTCACACTGCAAAGAAGGTTCAGGAATGGTTCCTAAAACATGAGGAATTCCATTTATTGCCATGGTCTTGCCATACATGAATCCTGTCGAGCGTTTGTGGTTTGAGTTAGAGAAACAGGTACGAGCAGCATCACCCCATGTAATTTATGGGAACTGCGGGATTACCTGTTGCAGTCATGGTACTAAATATCAAGCGACACCTACCAACATCTCATTGAATCTATGCCTCATTGGGTGAGAGCTCTTTTGGCAGTGAGAGGAGGACCTACATCATATTAGGTAGGTGGTTTTAATGCTTTGGCTGATCAGTGTATGTTTCAGGCAGGTCATCTGGTTCTTGAAAGGTCCACTTTAAAAGGTGGTACCTGAAGTTCCTACCAGAATGGGTAACTTCAGCCTTTAGAGTGGTGTGGGAACAGATCTTTGCCCCCATACCTGCGATTAGGTGGCAGTTTAATATTGTTCACATTACCTCTTTCAATAAACCTAGTTTCCTTAAAAATCCTACTAATCATTTTCTCTCTGAAGGCATGTGGAATGTGAGGATATCACTTAGAGATTATTCTCTTGACCTCCTCACACAGGAATTCCAGTGTTACAAATTAGATTTTCTAGGTTTGCAAGAGACCAGATGGACTTAAAAATTACTTTAAATTTCTCTTTACAGGGTGGATGGAAGGCATCTCCAAGGTGTAGGTTTGCTTCTCAGCAGACATGCCAGTGATGCACTTCTAGGATATGACTGCATTAATGTAAGATTTCTTACAGCAAAATTTAAAACAAAAATTAAAGACTTGAATGCCATCTATTGTTTTGCCCCCACAGAAACTCTGATGAGAAGAAGAAGGATAAGTTTTACAAACAGCTTCAGGATATTTTGAATTATGTCAAGAAAGGAGACATTTCTCTTGTGCTAGGTGACTTCAACGCTCAAGTTTGAATTGATTTGAGCAGGAATTTTAGGTCCCTTTGGCATTAGTAGTTCCAATGGCAATGGGGAACGTCTTCTACAGGTAAGTAAACTTAATGGTTTGCGAATAACCGATACATGCTACAAACACTGGGACGTTTATAAATACACATGGATTTCACAAGAATATGATTGATTATATATTAATTAACAGAAAATGGGCAAGTTCAGTTAGGAATACCAGGTCATACAGGGGAGCTAAAATTGGGTCTGACCATTACCTAGTCAAAAGTGTCTTGAAACTGAAGCTTAAGAAATGATGTGCTAAGGTTAAGAGAATTGCTTTTAACACTGAAGGTCTGAAAGATCCACTTATAGCCAAAACATACCATGATAGGCTTACATAATCATTATGACAATTGTGGTTTGCTTACTGCTGAAGTCGAGAAAGAATGGGATCAGTTTAAACAGGTTTTTCTTAAAACAACAGTACTCTTTTGGGTAAAAGAGTACAGAGGAAACAAAATTATTTGAGTGATAATGCTATGGAACTTATACTACTATAAAATCACAGTGATTATCTGTTCTAATGGGGGAATTAATACAGTACTGTGAGAATTAGTTGGGACAAGCGAAGGAATGCAAAGTCCCTTCCGCTGCAGAGTCTAAACTGCAGCAAGTCTAAACTTTGAAAACAAGTCTAAACTTGCGCATGCAGCTTCTGGGCCACAGACTCTTCACCCCATTGAAGGAATGACGGACAGCAAAAAGTACATAGGCATTCTGGAGGTGAAAATGGTCCCAACACTGCGGAAGCTGTTTCCTAACGGCGATGGGGTATTTCAACAGGATCTGGCTCCATGCCATAATTCTAAGCTTGCTAAGAGCTTCTTTACCCAGCAACATTTGAAGGTATTGGAGTGGCCAGGAAATTCACCCGATCTAAACCCCATTGAAAATTTGTGGGCCATTATTAAAGCGCGCATATCTAAGATGGATTGCACGACGAAAACCAAAATGATAGAAAGTGTCATGAAAGTGTGGTTGGTTGGTTGGTTGGTTGTTTAGGGTTTTATGGCGCATCAGCATCTACGGCTATAATGCGCCAAACGAAAGTCCAAAAAGTAAAAAGATAAAATTCATGAAACCCTGAACCAATATGTTAAAAGATAAATTACAAATATAACAAGAAAAATGTAAAACAATAAAATCCCACGTTCGGATTAACAGTAAACAAATGTAGAAATATGTTAAAAAGAAATAAAAGTAACCCAGGTAAAAGCAATCTAGGTTAAATATATATATATAAAATTGAAGAGTAAAAAACTATAGGCGAGTAAAATATCCAGTAAATCTTAAAAATCTAAATACAGAGGTAAAAGAACAGTTATCAGATAACAAATGTCCGAGTGTAAGGGGCTCGGACATAAAATCGTGAAAATTAAAAAACAAACGCCGTTCAAAATTAAAACATGGACATGAGATTAAAATGTGTTTGATTGTTAAAATGGTGTCACAAAACTCGCACTTGGGTACGTCGTCCGCCCGTAAAAGAAACGAATGAGTAATAAACGAATGACCCAAGCGGAGCCGAGCAAGTACAACTTCCTCCTTGCGATTCCTGCGGTAACAAGACTGCCATGGTTTGATGATAGGTTTGATCTCGAAGAGCTTGTTGGTAAGCTGTTCCGACCAAGATCTCTGCCACTGTGCCCGGAGCTCGGTGGTAAAACGCTGCCGGAAATCCAGATAGGGAACCGGCAACGGAGAGTCGGACAGGGGCGTGGCTGACTTGGCAGCAGCATCTGCCAAGTCATTGCCCCTGATACCGACGTGACCGGGCACCCAACAGAAATGGATGGTGGTGGTGGCTGCCAGACGATGGAGCTGCTGGCGGATCTTGGAGAGAACAGGGTGAGGCCGATGCCTCACCGAGATCAAAGCCTGTAGCGAGCTAAGCGAGTCGGTGTAAAGCACACACCGACGAAGATGCTTAGTCGCTACGTGGTCCAAGGCGAGGCTGATAGCGTGCAACTCTGCAGTGAAGATGGAACACTGCAGTGGGATCTGGTCTGCAATGATTACATCACAGCAGACCATGGCTGATCCCACCGAAGTGCCGGACTTCGAGCCATCTGTAAAGACAGGCAAGAAGTCCGGGTGCTCAGCACGATGGCTGGCAAAGAGTTGCCGGTACACACAGTCGGGTGTAAAGGCCTTCCCCGTCCTGCACAGGGAAAAATCGCAGGAAGGGGAAACAGCGAGCCAAGGTGGAAGTGGCTCAGCTGTCGACTGTGCAACGCTATCGAGACTGGTGTTGATGTCTCTGAGGTAGCCTCGGACACGCAAACCAAAAGGACGAATGGCAGTCGGCCGATTAGTGTAAAGCATTTCCCACTTCGGACTGAAAACGCAGTCCCAAGTGGGATGGCCAGGCAGGGATCGCAATTTAGACGCATATTGTAGGGACAACTGCTGACGGCGAACAGATAAAGACGGTTCGTCGGTCTCAACGTAAAGACTCTGGACCGGTGAGGTGCGGAAGGCTCCCGTGCAAACACGGAGAGCCTGGTGATGGAGGGGGTCCAGCACCTTCACCACCGAATCCCGGGCCGAGTCGTACACCTGGGATCCGTAGTCCAGTTTCGATCGGACAAGTGCACGGTATAGGCGGAGCAAAGAACATCGGTCCGCCCCCCAAGAAAGGGAGGAGAGGACCTTGACGATGTTCAATGCCCGCGTGCACTTGGACCTGAGATGACGTATGTGTGGTAAAAAGGTCAATTTCCGATCGAATATGAGACCGAGAAACTTGGTCTCCGCCACAACTGGAATGATGTTACCCCCGAGCCGCAGCTCGGGATCCAGATGAAGATTACGCTTGTGGCAAAAGTGCACACAAGCGGTCTTCTGTGGGGAGAACCGAAACCCGTTTGCCGTCGCCCAAACCGATAGATTGTTCAGGGCAATTTGCAGTTGTCGTTCAATGACCCTCATGCTGGACGAAGAGCAAAAGATGCTAAAGTCATCAACATAGAGGGCATTGCCTACTGATGGAGGAAGTTGTCTAGTAATAGAATTAATCTTGACAGCGAAAAGCGTAACACTCAGAACGCAGCCTTGTGGCACCCCCTGTTCTTGGGGGTACGGCTGCGACAGAGTGTTACCGACACGGACACGAAAAGAGCGTGTCGATAAGAAGTTGGAGATGAAGATCGGCATGTGACCTCTCAAGCCGAAACTGTGGAGGTCACGAAGAATGCCGAATCTCCAAGCCGTGTCGTACGCTTTTTCGATGTCGAAGAAAATGGACACCAGGTGCTCTCTACGTAAAAAGGAATTCCTGATCGCCGATTCGAGGCGGATCAGGTGGTCTAAAGTAGACCGGTGCCTGCGAAAGCCACACTGGGTGTTGGAAAGAAGGTTGTGATGTTCTAAATACCAGATGAGTCTGGCATTTACCATTCTTTCCAACACCTTGCACACGCAGCTCGTCAATGCGATAGGACGATAATTGGAAGGAATCTTGGGATCTTTGCCTGGCTTGGGGAAGGCCAAGACGATGGCCTCCCGCCAGGAGTCCGGAAACTGCTCCTCGAGAAAAATGCGATTGAAGAGATGGAGCAGCCGATCCTTACTCGATGGTGAAAGATGTTGGAGCATGGCATAATGGACATTGTCCGGCCCTACAGCAGAGGCACGAGAAGAGTGCAGAGCAAGGCGAAGCTCCTCCGCTGTGAATGGCCTGTTGTAAGACTCCAGGCCATTCGAGTGGAAAGACAGCGGAGAGCGCTCCGCCCTGCCCTTCTGGGCCAGAAACTCGGGGGAGTAAGAGGAAGACGAAGAGATGGAAGAGAAGGACTCCCCCAGAGTGTCGGCAATTGCTTTGGGATCAGCAATTGCCTGTCCATTGTGCTCCAGGATCGATAACGAGTGGGACGTGTAGTTCCCACTCATCTTCCGAACTTTATCCCACACGACCTTAGAACTAGTCGTGCGGGTGATGGATGATGTATACTTGATCCAAGATTCCTTTTGGCTCTGGCGTCGGACGAAACGTGCTTTCGCCCTGGCGCGTGTGAAAAGTTCAAGGTTGGGGGACGTCGGATATCTCCGAAACACCCCCCATGCCTTGTTCTGAGCCTTACGAGCTGCGGTGCATTCTGGATTCCACCACGGTTTCGGAAAGCGAGGAAACCGTGTAGAAGTTTGAGGAATCGTTGATGCAGCTGCATCTACGATACAGTCCGTTATCTCCGCTACTGCCACATTGATTGGCTCCTGGCTGACAGAGTGGTCGTCGAGCTCAGAGAGCAGCTCAAAACCACCCCAGTCAGCCCGATCGAGCCTCCACCGTGAGACTCGTGAAGGGCTGCAAGGCCCCCCACGGGAGATGGTGCACACCACGGGGAGGTGATCGCTTCCGTACGGGTTGTCCTCGACCTCCCATGTAAAGAGTGGAAGGATCGAGGAGGAGCAGATGGTGAGGTCAATGGCAGTGAAAGTGCGGGTTGGGGAGTGAAAGTAAGTACTGACACCGGTGTTCAACAGGGAGAGAGAAGGATCCAGGAGCCACTGCTCCAGGACCCCACCCCTCCCGTTGGTGTCAGCACTGCCCCAAAGTGGACTGTGTCCGTTGAGGTCCCCCATAATGAGGAAGGGGGACGGCAGCTGCGAGACGAGATCATCAAGGTCTTCCTGGAAGACGATGCTCCCAGGTGGAAGATATACAGAGCAGACAGTCAGGGAGAACCCCACGAAGAGACGGATGGCTACCGCCTCTAAGGTGGTAGTGAGGGGTACGACCTGGAATGGAGAATGGTTGCTCACGAGGATGGCGACACCCCCGCGAGCTGGACCATCTCCATCCCGGTCCCGGCGAACTAGTGAAAAGTGCCGGATTGTGGGATCTGTGACTGGCTGCAAGTACGTCTCCTGCAGGCACACACAGATGGGCTGGTGTGCCTGAAGGAGGGCCTTGATGTCGTCAAGATTCCTCTGGAATCCACGACAATTCCATTGTAGGAGTGTGGCCATCTCAGGACTTAGAAGAGTGGGCGGACGACGTGTTCCTATTCAACTTAACCGCCGCAGAGGACGGTTTAGTGAATAGGGGGCGGTCGGTATCCATGTCCTCGGAATCGTCCGAGGGGCATGGATCGGTGACCGCCCTTTGTGGTGCTGTTATTTTCTTTTTAGGCCCCGGTGGGGGCCCCTTCGGTTTGGAAGGTCTTGCTGTCTGAGGACGGGAAGGAGGAGGCCTTCCGGTGGAGGTGGAAGGCTGAGCTGCAGGAATGGAAACCGGGGTTGATGTCGAAGTCGACACCACCCTCGGTCTCGCCTGCGTGAGGAGGTACTTCGCAGCTGGCGAGAAAGACTCAGTAGGTGGTACACTGATGTCAGTCTGCACCGCAACCGAAGTCATTGGAACGATGGGCTTTCCAATGACTGCACTGGCATAGGAAACCTTGCCAGGTGGGGCGGGCGGTGCAGCAAGCTTTCTCGCTTCAGGATACGAGATGTTGTTGATGACTTTGAGGTGTTGTACCTCCTTTTCCTCCTTCCACTTCGGACAGTCGCGGGAGTACGCCGGATGTTCGCCACTGCAGTTCACACAGCATGCCTTTTCTGCTGTGCAGTCAGGATCGAGATGATCCTTACTGCCACAGCGAGCACAGGTGGGCTTGCCCCTGCATGCTGTGCGGGCATGACCGTATACCTGACACTGAAAACAGCGCAGAGGGTTCGGTATATACGGCCTTACCTCACAATGTAAATAACCTGCCTTGATGGAAGAAGGCAGGCGTGGCGTGTTGAATGTAACAATCAACACCCGGGTGGGTGTCAATTTCCCATCACGGCGTGTCGAAACCCGGTGGACTGCTGTTACTCCTTGAGGTGTGAGCTCCGAGAGGATCTCCTCCTCAGGGACTTTGAGGAGGCCCCACTCGGTGATCACACCCCGAGAGGAATTCAAAGTTTTATGGGGAGTGACTTCGACAGCCACCCCACCAATTTCCTTGACTTTCAGGAGTAGTTCCGAGTGTTTGGAACAAGCGGTCTCAACCTGCAAGTCGCCAGATCGTAAGCGCTTGACAGATTTCGGCTCTCCCGCAAGACCTTTTAAACCTTTGTTGACGAAAAAAGGGGACATGTCCCCAAGCACCTGATCACCCGTGGAGTGGATGATCAGAAACTTTGGGAACGAAGACACAGACACAGAAGACGACGGCAGAGATAACGCAGACAACGAGGAAGATGGGGGCTCATGTCGAGCCCTCTTGTTGGCGACGATCGCATTATTTACTTCACTCTCTCTCATGGTTTGTTTTGTGTGGTTCAGTGCCCGCTGTCCCCACCCTCCACGGAGCCCAACAAGGGGACGCCCAGTCGGGCGCCAGGGCTACGCAGGCACTATACCCACACAGACAGTGAGCCAAGCCCTCACAAATAAATACAAAGAAAATAAAAAGAGAAATGTGCAGAACAAAAACGTTCTACACAAATGAAACAAAGCGTAAAATAAGAAAATCGTGAATGGCCAAACTGGCCTCACAAAGAAAAGATAACGACAAAATGAAAATAAGTTGTGAGGAAACTTGTAAACCTGTACCCGGACCGTGGGCAAGGTTACTCACCGCTCTGCACGGTTGACCCTAGCAGGACCTGCCCACCAGCCGATTGCTCCTGGGGGGGCCACCCCAGGAGCTCCCGTTTACCTGAAGCAGAGGCCAAAGCAGTGTATAGCAGCGGCCCCGGAAGTCGCTGCCCAGCCCCGCGACAGACAGGCTCCCCAATGGCAATACGGCCAAAGGGGACCCCACCAGTCATGAGCTGGGGAGAGAAGACGGGGACCCCTGAGCAACTGCCAGGATCCTCCTTTCCAGGGACACGGGTCTCCGCGCACGGCAAACACGCGGGCGAGCGTTTAGGACCCTGCGAAGGTAACCGAGCCTGCGGGAACCTTCACAGGGTGGTCCCCCTCACCACGTACAGGCGCTCACACCGAGGGGGTGAAAGTGTGGTACTACGACCCTGAAGTGAAGGAGATGTGTGGAAAGCTAGTGGCATCAATGGTTGAGAGGGTGAAAGAAGTAATTAAAGCTAAGGGGGGGGGGTCACATTCACTATTAACTACACTATTAAACAAATAAATATTTTAGTTGTGTCTTTGTTACTGCATTTTTCTATTGTCCCAACTAATTTGCACAGTACTGTAGATGCAATTTTGGGGAGGTGATCAATAGGCAAATTTAGGTCCTTGTTGCAGTATATAGATGTCTTCCTCAGATAAAGGTTCTTTTGCTAAGTTAATAAATTTGATGGGTTTGGGGGGTGAGGAATGGGATAGGAGGTAGTGAGTTCTAGTTAGGAGAAGTTTAATTTTATTATCATGAGTTTCCATTTCCATATTAAATTCATGGAACTTATTTGTGAGAGAAGGAAGTGCAGGATTAATATGAATCATGTTAGTCCTAACAGATGGCATTATAAAGAGCATAATAAATGTGTAAAGAATCAGTTAACAACTGATAAGAATATTTGGCTTGATAGCCTGGCTGGTAATGAAGAAGCTGTTAGATAGCACAACAGCTTTTGTGTGGGAGGAAAGAGATAGGTACATAGGGATTGATAGATAAACATGGTAAGGTGGTACAAGGTGAGAATTCTGTGATGACTAGATGGGCTGAGCATTTCAGAGATGTTCTAAACAATGTGGTTAGTTCTACTCCCTTTGTAATGAGGATAGATGCATTACTGGCTTTAATGTTGGCCCTATATCACATTCTGAAGTCCCGTTGGCTATCTCTAAATTAAAACTGCATAATCCCCAGGGGTGGATGAAATCACCACTGAAATGCTTAGAGCTGGAAATACTTATGTTGTCACATGGCTGACTGAAATTCTGAATATTTTTATGATAAATATGTTGTTCCAATTATTATTCCCATTTTTTTATTATAAAAGATGATCATAGTTTTGTAATAATTATAAGAGAATTAGTTTACTATCTGTTCCAGATCAAGTTCTTTGTATGATTATACTTAACCCCTCTCCATGTCAGAGCCCGAAGAAACAATTTCATATTTTGCATTCTAATGATCAGAGATTGAAGTTTCGCTCTTGTAGTACAAAGTTGTGAAAAAAATCTGAATTTTTTCCCAACTCTTTCTAATCAAATATTAAAAATAACATTTAAACCTATGAATATATTTTTTACTTGTTGATTCCGTTCAAAAAAATTATAACAGTTTAAAAATAAATCTGACTGCAGTGAATGTTGTTGATGCTGTTTACAGTGACTGAACATATGCATATGTTCAGTTACTGTAAACAGCATCAAGTAGCGCCGATTTAGTTTATGCCTTTATTCTGTGGTACCATGTTTAGATTATCAATTGGTTGCATTTCTCCATATTTCGTGCTATTTATAGCTCTACTATAGTTGCAATTCTTTCTAAACTTTTAATGTAAAGATATTGATTTTTTTTTACTATTGGTAATTGTGCCATTCAGGAACTATGCACATTGGCTTTCAATCAATAATATTTTAGCAGACTTTCGATTTTAAAGACTTTATTTACTTTAATGCTTCTAATATTATTTTTTATTGCTTCTCAAATGGACATGGTGATTCTGATGTGATGCCCCTCGTTCACTTTTGCTTTACCTTAACCAGTTTTGTTTAATTTACGTTATATTTATCATTTTGGGGATTTTTATTTCCTTTTTGGCATCACAGCGCTCATTTCCAATAGTTGTGAGTTGCGCACGCGCAACTACAATCTTCCGACTGTCACCGCTAAACGCGTGCCAAGGACACCCCCCCCCCCCTTGCGTCATAGCTTGCGTCGTTCGTCATTTTATGTTAATGTCTTTCCGGCATGCAACATGACATGTGTCTGGTTCTTGTTTTATACCGGTGACCTGCGAGTCACAGTGGGAAGTTAGTGAGGAGTGGAGAGAGCAGTTAGTGCAGAAGCACAAGGTGCGTAGCACCAAGCACAGTGCGTGTAGCACAGGAGTGAGAGTGCCTAGTGGACGGAGTTGTAGAGTGAGAGAGGAGGAGAAGAGTGTTGATGTCCTGGTGAGTTGAACTATTTTGGAAAAAAATCTGTTTGTTATTTTAAACCTTTTGAGTCTGTGCAATTTTTTCTCTTGAGCAACGTGAATTTAAGTTTTGATAATATTAAATCTTAAAATTGACAATCATTTTTGATTCTTATTCATTAACGCTCGCTGGCATTTTGAACCCTACTTTAAACTTAGTCTACTTTTTTGGCAATTTGTTAATTATTGCCTGGCACCCGTATCAGCTATCCGGAGCACAAAACTAATTGGATCAAAAGAAGATCCAACATTTAAGTATTATTGCATATTATTTGGAGCGTTACACTAAACAATTAATTAGAAATGATTGAAAACAAAACTGCTAACAATGTATAATGGCAGCAATCAAAAGAAACATTAGGATTACTCTGCGCACAATTTTAAAATGTAGGACTTTATTTGGCTAAAATGCCATTAAAAGTATTGATAAACTAATTAAAGTCAAGAAATTGTGATATTTAACCAAATTTTCTGCCAGAATTTTAGAATTAAACTTTTCTGTAGCAGTTATGCAGCTTCACAATAAAGTGACTCATTCTGAAATCCAGTGCTGCAGTTAAACTTTAAATGCTTTGAAACATTTTACTGAATTTCTTTTCATAATTCTTTAATAATTTTCTGATATATTTTTCAATTTTTATTTAAATTATCTTGTTTTCAAAGCAAAATTTTTTTTTATGACACTGCCTTACTTAGGCTTAGAGTTAGTCAATTCTCAAAAGTCTAAGAATATGCATTATGCATTATATGCATATATGACTAATTAGGAAAAACAAAATAAATGAAATATTTAAACATTAACAGAAACATTATGAACTGTTTATATTAGAATCATAAAATAGTAAAGAAAAAAACAGGAAAATATATTGTTATGACAATGAACATGCTATAATGAATTTATGATAAACGTGTCATGAACGCTCACATATGCTTCTGCATGAGAATTACCTAACCAACAAATTGGAATGAAGAACCTAACTGAAAAATAGATAGAATTGTTATGTTGGAGTTGTTGATATGTGAAAGGAGACATAGTTAGTCTCAATCTGTACATGAAAAAATGGTTAGAAAGGAAGTATTTTATATGGTGAGTGCACAGGAGGTTAAATAGTTTATTTGTGAAAATCCTACTAGTGAATTAACAGGGAAAAATAAGAATCATCATCATCATCATCATCCTCAAGCAGCCATGGGCTACGGAGGTCCAACCAGACCATGCAATTTAGTTCTCCAAGCAAGTCTATCCTGAGCTACATCTACTGCATCTGGCCACTGCACACCAATTCTAACAAGGTCCTGTTTGACACTGTCTGCCCACCGCATCCTAGGTCTCCCCTTCTTTCTGAGGCCTTTAGGCACACTGTTCATAACCCTATTCGCCAATCTATAATTATTCATATGGGTAACATGGCCAAACCAACGGAGTCTCTCTCTGCACAATATGCTGCTTAAAGGAGGTTGCAAACTCCTTTGCCTAACCTCATCATTAGTTACAAAGTTGAACCACCTAATGCCCAAGATACTGCGTAAGCATCCGGAATCAAAAGCATCTAGTTTCCTGTTATCTTGTTTACAAAGTGTCCAAGTTTCATTACCATAACAAACCCTAGAAAGAACCAAACTATTATACAGTCTAATTTTAGTCTTCAGATGTATACGCCTATTTCTCCACACTCTCCATAGATTCTTAAAAGTCCCGGCAGCAATCCCTATTTGTCTGTTAATTTCATGCCGCACATCACCATTATCTGTTACATAGCTCCCAAGATAATTAAACTGTGACACCTGCTCAAGACTGCAACCATTCAGATTAACTGAATCACAGCCTGCCTGACCAATTTTCATCACTTTAGTTTTCTCTCTGTTTATAACCAAACCTACTCTACTACCAGTCTCATCAACAGCTCGAATGAAAGAGTTCATCTCATCAACATCATTTGCCAAAAGGGCTAAATCATCAGCATAATCTAAATCAGAAATTTTTGTATCTCCAGCCCATTTAAGGCCAAAATCTTTCCCTTGAAGTGAATTTCGCATAATATAATCAATAACCAAGCTAAAGAGAAAAGGAGACAAAATGCACCCTTGTCGAACACCAGAAGTAATGCTAAACCAATTGCTACAAGACTTACCAACTCTCACACACGACTCAGTGTTATAATAGAGAGCTTTCATTATGTTAACTAACTTGTCTGGTATACCATATGATCTCACAATCAACCACAAATTATGACGATCAACAGAGTCGAAAACCTTTTTGAAATCAACAAAGCCAGCAACCAAAGGCTTCTGAAACTCTAAACATTTCTCAAGAATCTGCCTAAGTGAAAATATCTGATCCACACACCCCCTACCACTTCTGAATCCACATTGCTCATCACGCAATTGACTGTCAACCAGATTCTTAACTCTATTAAGCACAACCATGGAAAGAACTTTACCTGGAACAGAGAGTAGGCTGATACCCCTATAGTTATCACAAGAACTGCGATCACCTTTTTTGAAAATAGGAATAACAATAGCTCTGGTAAAATCCTTAGGAACCATGCCTTTATCATAAAAGATATTCAGAATTTCAGTCATCCAAGTGGTAACCGAATGGTAGCTAGGTAGTCACTGGAAGGAGAGCTATGCACCAATCCCCTGTGATGATGCATAAGAACCGGCCAGGCCTAGCACCTAATGTCTGACCCCGCCTTCTCGTGCTGCGGACCGTTAGTAACTTTCAAAAGAGATACTCTCTTGTGGAAGTGAATGGAAGGGGAGGGCTGCCAGATTAGTGTGGCCTACTGATCTGCACAACTATGGCTACTTTTCTTTTTTTTTCTACCCTGCTGAGGAGTGGTCAACCACACAGGGTCCTGGTGCTGACCATATAAACCTACTGGACTGGACAGATATATGGCTCTGAGCTTGATTATGGATCCTGATTTTGCTGCACTGGTGGGCTTCTGTGGAGGGAAAATCTTCCGCTGTGTTTTCTGTTTGTTTGTGGGTTGACAGCCCCAAGTGAATAGATTCACAGGATATGTTTATCAGCTGGTGGATAATCCTGAGCAGAAGTCATCGCAGGCACCTGAACTCTTTGCTTCTATTGGCATCGTCAAATTCTGCATTGGAGGAAGTCTTCCAGTGTAGATGGCTTCAGCCTTTAGTAGTGGGGGAAATAAATATCAAACAGCCCCCTAATCGCAGACATGGGGCAAAGACCCGTCTTTGCCCCATGTCTGCGATTAGGGGGCTGTTTGATATTGTCGGCATTCCCTCTCTCAATAAACATAGTTTCTTTAAACGTCCCACTAACCATTTTCTCTCCATAGGTAGTTGGAATGTGAGGACTCTGCACAAAGCTTTTTCTCTTGATGTCCTCACACAAGAATTCAACCATTATAATTTAGATATTCTCGGCTTGCAAGAGACCAGATGGACAGATAAAGGTCAGATTCTTAAAAATAATCTTAAATTTCTCTTTTCAGGGAGGGACGACAATAAGCATCACCAAGGCGTGGGTCTGCTTCTCAGCAGACACGCTAGCGATGCTCTTCTAGGATATGAGTGCATTAATGAAAGGTTTCTTACAGCAAAATTTCAGACAAGCGTTAAAGACTTGAATGTTATCTGCTGTTATGCCCCCACTGAGGATGCCGATGAGAAGGATAGGTTTTATGAACAACTTCAGGATATTCTGAATTCTGTCAAGAAAGGAGATATTACCCTTGTTCTTGGTGACTTCAATGCCAAAGTTGGAACTGACTCTGACCTTTGGGGAGGAGTAATAGGCCCTTTTGGTATTGGTAGCTGCAATGGCAATGGGCAACGTCTCCTACAGGTAAGTAAACTCAATGGATTCAGAATAACTAACACTTATTACAAACACCGCAACATACATAAGTACACATGGGTTTCACCTGATGGGCTGCATAAGAATATGATTGATTACATATTAATTAACAGCAAATGGGCTAGTTCTGTTAGGAATACCAGGACATATAGGGGAGTTGAAATTGGATCTAACCATTACCTTGTTAAAAGTGTGTTGCAACTTAAACTTAAAAAGTGTTGTGCTAGGGTTAAAAAATTTACTTTTAATACTGAAGCTCTGAAAGATCCAGTTATAGCCAAAGCTTACCATGATAGGTTACTTAGTCATTATGACAGTCATGGTTTGCTTACTACTGAAGTTGAGGAAGAATGGGATCATTTTAAACAGGCTTTTTTGGACACTAACAGTACTCTTTTAGGAAAAAAGGAGCAGAAGAGGCAGAATTATCTGAGTGATAAGGAACTTGAGCTTATTTCGGAAAGAAAGAACTGCAGGAATGTCCTTAATCAATACCCTACTACTCCTAATAGAAAGCATTACAGAGAACTTAATAAATGTGTAAAAGATCAGTTAGCTGCTGATAAGAATCTTTGGCTTGATGGTTTGGCTGACAAAGCCGAGGAAGCAGTTAGACAACACAACAGCAGAGAGCTGTACCAGATAGTTAATGTTTTGTGTGGTAGAAAACGGACAGGCATACAAGGATTGAAGGATAAACAAGGTAAGGTTATAGAAGGGGAGGATTCTGTCATGGCTAGGTGGGCTGAGCATTTCAGTGATGTTCTAAACAACGTAGTTAGTTTTACTCACATTGTTTGCAATGATGATAGATGCATTGGTGGCTTTAATGTTGGCTCTATAACACAATCTGAAGTTATTTTGGCTGTTTCTAAACTTAAACTACATAAATCCTCAGGGGTAGATGAAATTACTACCGAAAATAAGAATGGTTTACACTAAAGTGAAAGTTATACAAGTGTCATGGCAATCAAAACAAAGAGGTAAATGTTAGTCGAATAGACAGAGCTAGTCTTAACTTTTCTGAAGGAAGAGATTACTTGATGTACGATAGTATTTAGTTTGTTTATAAGAATTGGTAAGGTTATTCTCAATAGATTGCAAATTTGTTTACAAACATAATTTTACTATTCATTGAATGATATTAGCCTTGTTTTGTGATTTGGGTGTGAATAGATATAATAGATTCTTCTGAATGTTTATCTTTATACTGATGCAGATTTTTATGCTGGTTGACTTAGTTTATATAATTTCATCCATGTTTTTGTAATAAATTGCACTGTTTTGTAATTATAATTGACATATATTTACTAGAACTCACACTCAGTGCTCATCCATTTAAATTTGTAACAATATATTTTTGAAATTTTACTAAAAATAAAGTGGAACAAACATAATAAAATTTTGAAATGTTTTAAAAAAATGCTTAAAAATTAAACCTATAATTTTTTTTTCTTACAACTTCTTTCCACTTTATTAAGCATAATCAAATTCTCTTTCTTTTGATATAAATCATGACATATTTCCATTCATTAGTTACTTCAGCATGAGGTTCTAAATCTGTTTATTTTCTGAAAACACTTTAAAACAAACCCAGTCACCACAGTGAATTCAGCTTCAGAAACCTGACACTATAAGGGTTAATAAAATTAAGAATTTGGTTGATGGACAACTGCATGATGAAAGTGCTGATTCAGAAGTGGTAGGGGATGTATTGATCAAATATTTTCACTTAAGCAGATTCTTGAGAAATTTTTAGAGTTTCAAAAACCCATAGTTGCTAGCTTTATACATTTTAAAAAAGCTTTTGACTCTGTTGATAAACATAATTTGTAGTCTATTGTTAGATCATATGGAATACCTGACATTAGTTAGCATAATGAAAGCTCTCTATAATAACATTGAGTCATATGTGAGAGTTGGTAAAGCTTGTATGATTCGTTTAGCATTGCTAGTGGAGTTAGATGATGCATTTTGTCTCCTTTTCTCTTTAGTTTGGTTATTGATAAGTTATGCAGAATTCTTTGCAAGCAGGGATGGACTGTCACTTTTTTTTTTCAGGGATGCAGCTATAGCAGAGGGGCCAAGGGCGCGATAAAAAAATTTTGTTCTTTTTCAAGATTTATTCTTTTGAGAGTTCCTATCTAAAGTTTAAAATAGGTTTTCCCAAATTCTGTGGAATTTCTGCAAAAAATTCTGCTCATGTGAGGTTACATGTGCTTGGGACACTACAGAGCTCAGTGCCCTTACCAATCTGTGCCTGTTTCAAGGGCCTTAATTGGCCTTAAATGGTCTAGAAATCTCAAAATTTCTTATTTAGATTATGCAGATGATTTGGTCCACTTCCCCCAGCATGGCATCTGATCCTCGGGGGATATAACCTACACCTTGGAAATACCATATCCCTCTGAACACATTCCCCTTTCTCATCGCTGACCCCCGTTCCAAATTCCATTAACACACATAACCCCAAACCCTTAAAAAACTACCATAATGCATAATAAAAATTGGCGATTAAAACATTTTCCCCCCACACACACACACACAAACAATTCACTATATCCCTACCAATAGGAAAACCATTACTCACGTCCTCACTAACACATTTATTTTTAGCTCTACAATTTAGTTCACAACGTTAGTAAAAGTATCCCACTCAGTATACTCCTAATGCAACACACATGAAACCACAGGCATTTTTTAATCTATTCACAAAATGAAGCTCCCACAAGACTTGCTAATCTTGGAGAGTTCCCATAACCCCACACCCTTTTTCCAACCTCCTTCACTTGCAGATCGCATTATGGTCACCTGACATCTCCTGGGGTTATGGGAACTCTCCAAGATTAGCAAGTCTTGAGGGAAGCTTCATTTTGTGAATAGATTTAAAAATGCCTGTGGTTTCATGGGTGTTGCATTAGGAGTATACTGAGTGGGATACTTTTACTAATGTTGTAAACTAAATTGTAGAGCTAAAAATAAATGTGTTAGTGAGGACGTGAGTAATGGTTTTCATATTGGTAGGGATATAGTGAATTGTTTGTGTGTGTATGTGTGTGGCCCAACAACCAACTGCCTCTCATGCAATATCTAAAGCTGTTCACTTCCTATCTGATGATGCACCCAAAGTGAGGGCCAAAACAGCGTCATGGAACTAAAAGTTTCTAAACACTCTATGCTACCAAAAGTATCATTGGTTACTTTCTTCACTAAACCTTAAGCAAATAAATTATCAGCATCCCTTATCACCTTCTGAAACTCTACTGAGATGTTACTTGCTGGCAAGAATGTCGAAAATTAACTTTTCACTCACAAGCATTCTGGAAGTTCCTCTACGGTACATAAATTTCTGCTTAATAACTTTTGATATTTGATAGCATAGAACATCTGTTGAAGTGCTTAAAAAAATCTAACAGTATCATAGAGAATTAAAGATTTCAACCTAATTTTTTAATTACTGCACTGTGAACCTCTACTGTAATTTTTGTCAAATGTGAAAGTGCTATCAAAGTGAGAGTATCCACTACTGTAGCAGAAGACTGTAATTCTACTAATAGTGATAAACTGTTTGCTTTGTTGCATTGGGAAATTGGACATCACTTATTGTAGAGTCAACAACCATTAGTTTGCTGTTAATTATATATAATTTTATTTTAAATAAAACAACAGTGTTTACAACAAGAAGGAACAAGTTCCTCCATTTCGATGAAAACACCATTTGCTGCAAATTTAAAATTAACAGTCTGGGCTTTGTTGGACATAATTAAACTGCATACTCAACTAATATTTGTTGACTCTGCAATAAGCAATGCATTAGTTTTCTAAATACAGCAGAAAAAGAGTTCTTCACTCTAATAGTAGAATTGGTATCTTTTTCTACAATAATAGATACTCTCGTGTTGACTGCAGTTAATGGCTAGTATTGTCCTTTATTAAACAATAGGACATAACAATATATAAAATCAGTTTCAATTTATTAGTGTTCATTATGAAATTAAATCCTTTTCATCAAGATTTCACAGTTTCTATATTTTGTTTTTCTAAAGTTCTGTAATGTGCCTTATTTTGAAAAAATAAATTATAATAAAATGGCGCTGTTGAAAAACTAACTTACCTTAATTTGCCTTTTCATGGTCAGACAAAACAAGGTTACAAAATATAACAACAAGATAGGCCAGAATACTGGTATGTTGAAAACCTCAAAAAATGTGCAGAACATGGCAATAATAATTGCTTTTGTTGCAGAATACCTGGAAAGTCAGAAATAAAAAGTTTAACTATACACAATGAAATAAAAACAATAGTCAAACCTTTCCACAAAAAAATTTTATTCAAAAGGAAAAAAATGAATTTAAAAGCAAGTGCATTTTTATAGAATAATAATTCTTTGTTTATTAATACAGCAAAAGGGCAATTTATTATACACACCCACCTAATCTCTTATGGATCTGTCTTTCACCCTCACAAACATTAAGGACACATTATGGTATGGACTCTACTAGGTGTTGGAAACATTTGGGCGGTACTGCAACCCATGATTCCAGTACAGCCATCCGAAAAGCACAGAGAGTTGCTCGTGATTGGTTTCAGGCTCGAATGCAACACTCCACTTCATCATACAGATACTTAATAGGGTTCAAATCGGGAGAGTGAGAAGGCCATTCATGAGTTGTGAACTCATTGGAATACTCCTCCGACCAGTCCTTCACCAAACAGGAGGTGGTCGACAAGTATGTCAACATAGTCTTGTGTGGTGATGGTGGGTGGTAATGTAAATACACCTAAGAACATTACTGCCTCCAATGGCCTGCAACATCCTGACTTGATAATTGGGGTCCATGGCCTTGTGTGGACTATGCCACACACACAACCTACCATCGGAATGATGTATGTGCCATTGGAATGTCATAATTGGAACCTCAATTCGTTGGACAGGCTACCCGTTTCCAATCTTCCACAGTCCATTGGTGATGTTCCTTTGCCCAATGCAGCCTCATAGCCCAGTATGTGCTGTTAACAAGGGTGCTCTATGTTGGCATCAGCTATCACAAGCTCAGTCATGTCATCATGCACCGAATGGTCTTTACCCAAATCTTTGTAGCTGCCTCATCATTGAATGTCAACATCATCATCTGCACTGTTGCCCTCCATTTCGACTTTACAATATGGGAGATGCAAGCACTCACCTCAAACATCAACAACCCAGTTATCGGCACATTTTTCTTGGAGGCTGCAGGTTTTGCCAGTTTTGATGTAGTCCTGGTACACATGTGACAGTCACACACAGCTATCCTAGACATTCTGCATTGCAGAAATGGAACACTTCTTCACACAATATGCCTTCAACTGAACTTGCTGAGGTTGTATAAATTATCATCAAATATACTGGCATCAATAATATTACATTTATCAACATTTGCAATTATTTTTAAATATTATGAAATTCCCTTTAAATTGCAAGGTATTTATCATAAAATCTAGAAACTGCAATTTACCCAGTGTTGCTGGTTGGTTGGTTGGTTGTTTGGGGTTTAATGGTGCATGGGCAACAGGACCATAATGCACTAAACAAGATAAAAAAAGAGAGCAAAAGACAGACAAACCCACAACCAAAGTTAAAAGTAAAAAGTGTAAATGTAAGAGAAAAAACCAATACACATACAAAAAGATAAAAGGAACCCAGGTTTAAAAGACCCATAATAATCAGGGTAAAACATATAAAGCCATAAAATCACAGTCTGCTAAAATAAAATAATCACACTGCAGTGGGATCTGGTCTGCATTAATTACATCACAGCAGACCATGGCCAATCCCACTGATGTGCTGGACTTCGAGCCATCTGTGAAGACAGGCAAGAAGTCCGGGTATTCAGCACGATGGCTGGCAAAGAGTTGCTGGTACACACAGTCGGATGTAAAGGCCTTCCTCGTCCTACACAGGGAAAAATCACAGGAATGCAAAAATGCAAAGACAGATGATAAAAAAGAGTCATCAGATAAAAAATTACCAAGTGTAGGAGATTCAGGCGTAAACTTATGGAAGGTAAACAGTGCATGATGACATGACTGGGCTTGTGACAGCTGATGCCAACATAGAGTACCCTTGTTAACAGCACATCACTGGGCTATGAGGTTTAAGCATAAAAGTATATATTATGTTAAGTTTAAGCATAAAAATATATATAAAGAGTATATACGATGTTTAAGCATAAAAGCAGGACAAGCGATTAAAATATGTTTAATAGTTAAAATGGTGTCACAAAACACACTTAGGTTCATCGTCCACCCAAAGAAATGAATGAGTGATAAACGAATGACCTAATGGAGCTGAGCAAGTACAACTTCCTCCTTGCAATTCCTGCGAAAGCAAGACTGCTACGGTTTGACAATGGGCTTGATCTCGAAAAGCCCGTTATCAACCTGTTCAGACCAAGATCTCTGCTACTGTGCCCGGAGCTCGATGGAAAAATGCTGCTGGAAGTCCAAGTATGGAACTTGCAGCAGAGAGTTAGAGAGGGGCATGGTTGACCTGGCAGCAGCAGCTGCCAAGTCATTGCCTCTGATCCTGACATGACTGGGCACCCAACAGAAGAGAACGGTGGTGGTGGCTGCCAGACAATTGAGCTGCTGGCGGATCTTGAAGAGAACAGGGTGAGGCCGATGCCTCACCGAGATCAAATCCTCTAGCAAGTTAAGTGAGTCAGTGTAGAGGACACACTGACGATGACACTTAGCTATGTGGTCCAAGGCAAGACTGATAGCATGCCACTCTGCAGTGAAGATGGAACACTACAGTGGGATCTGGTCTGCAATGATTACATCACAGCAGACCATGGCCAATCCCACTTATGTGCCGGACTTCAAGCCATCTGTGAAGACAGGCAAGAAGTCCAGGTATTCAGAACGATGGCTGGCAAAGAGTTGCTGGTACACACAGTCGGGTGTAAAAGGCCTTCCCTATCCTATGCAGGGAAAAATCACAGGAAGAGGAAGCAGCGAGCCACAGTGGAAGTGGCTTGGCTATCGAGACTGGTGTTGATGTCTCTGAGATAGCCTCAGACTCACAAACCAAAAGGACCAATGGCAGTTGCCCGATTCTGGTATAACATTTCCCACCAGGGATTGAAAATGCAGTCTCAAATGGGATGGCCTGGCAGGGATCGCAATTTTGCTGCATACTATAGGGACAACTGCTGACGGTGAATAGATAATGATGGTTCGTCAGTCTCTACACAGAGGCTCTGGACCAGTGAAGTGAGGATGGCCCTCGTGCAAACACGGAGGCTTGCTCTGCATACTTCTCGTGCATTGTTTTGGGTTTTTTTTACTTCTGAGCAGCAATTTTTTTGCACACCATGGGCTAAATGGCCAGGTCACATGGACCCCAAAGGCTCAGAGAAGGTTGGGGGAGGGGACCCACTGGAACAGCTGTTGGGAGACAGATGGTAGCCTCCCGTCAAGGCCATCCAGCGTGTTCTTGAACGTGCACAGGGTATGGCTCTCCCGCACACAGGGCCATGGCTTAACGTCCCATCCGACGGACGGCAGCCTTTCCAAGCCCATCGGTGTCCCCTACTGACCGTGGGCAGGGCGGGGAATTTTGCGGAGATAAATCTCAACGCTGACACAGCTGGGACTCGAAACCTGGGAACTACAGATTACATGTGCGCTACTGACTGAGCCACCCCGCCCCTACTTCTCATGCATCCACCGTCGGAGGGCCTGATGGTGTAGAGGGTCCAACACCTTCACCACCAAATCCCGGGCGGACTGGTACACCTGGGATCTGTAGTTGTTTCAACCAGACAAGTGCACGATAGAGACATAGCAAAGAACATCGGTCCGCTCCCCAAGAAAGGGAGGAGAGGTCCTTGAGGATGTTCAAGGCCAAGTGCACTTGGACCTGTGGTGTCAAATATGAGGTAAAAAGGTCAATTTCCAGTCAAAAATGAGGCTGAGAAACTTGGTCTCTGCCACAACTGGAATGATGTTACCCTGAGCCACAGCTCGGGGTCCAGATGAAGATTACACTTGTTGAAAAAGTGCCCACAAGCAGTCATCGCCGAAACTGAAAGATTGTTCAGGACAGTTTGCAGTTGTCGTTCAATGACCTCCATGCTGGACGGCAAGCAAAAGATGCTAAAGTCGTCAACATAGAGAACATTGCCTACAGTCAGAGGAAGTTGCTGTGTAATGGAATTCAGCTTGATAGCGAAAAGCGTAACACTCAGGATGCAGCCTTGTGACACCCCCTGTTCTTGGGGGAAAGGCCACGGCAGAGTGTTGCCAACACGAACTAGAAAATTATGAGAAGACAAAAAATCGCCGAAGAAAATCGGCATGTGACCTCGCAAGCCAAAGCTATGGAGGTCACGAAGAATGCCGAATCTCTCTATGTCGTGTCGTATGCTTTTTCGATGTCGAAGAAAATGGACACCAAGTGTTCTCAACATGAAAAGGAATTCCTGATTATCAATTCGAGGCAGAGCAGGTGGTCTAAGGTAGACCTGTGCCTGCAAAAGCCACACTGGGTGTTGGAAAGAAGGCCGTGATGTTCCAAATACCAGTCTGGTATTTACCGTTCTTTCCAACACCTTGCAGATGCAGCTCGTAAATGCAATAGGACGATAATTTGAAGGAATCTTGGGATCTTTGCCTGACTTAGGGAAGGTCAAAACGATGGCCTCCTGCCAGGAGTCCAGAAACTTCTCCTTGATGAAAATGTGGTTGAAGAGTTGGAGCAGCTGATCCTTATTCAATGGTGAGAGATGTTGGAGCATTGCATAATGGACATTGTCTGGCCCGACAGTGGATGCATGAGAAGTGTGCAAAGCAAGCCGAAGCTCCTCCGCTGTGAATGGCCTGTTGTAAGACTCCAGGCCATTCAATGGAAGTACAGCGGAGAGCGTTCGGCCTTGCTCTTCAGGGCCAGAAACTCGGGTGAGTAGGAGGATAAAGAAGAGATTGAGGAGAATGACTCCCCCAGAGTGTCGGCAATTGCTTTTGGATCATCAATTGCCTGTATATTGTGCTCCAGGATCGATAATGAGTGGGACATGTATTTCCCACCCATCTTCCGGACCTTGTCCCACATGACCTTAGAACTGGTCTTGTGAGTGATAGAAGATGTATATTTGATCCAAGATTCCTTCTGGCTCTGGTGCAGGACAAAACGAGCATTCGCCATGGCATGTTTGAATGCTGCAAGGTTAGGGGATGTCGGATATCTCCGAAACACCCCCAAGCCTCGTTCCAAGCCTTACGAGCTGCTGTGCAGTTGGGATTCCACCACGGTTTTGGGAACCGTGGAAACCGAGTCAAGGTCTGAGGAATAGAGGCAGCTGCATGGGCGATGCAGTCCATCATCTCCGCCACTGCAACACTGATTGGCTCCTGGCTGACAGAATGCTCATCAAGCTCAGACAAGAGCTCGAAGCCACTCCAGTCAGCCCGATCAGCTTACACAGGGATACATGTGAACGGCTGCAAGCCCCTCCCCCCCCATGAGAGATGGTGCACACCACGGGGAGGTGATCACTTCCATATGGTTTGTCCTCAACCTCCCATGTAAAGAGTGGAAAGATCAAGGAGGAGCAGATAGTGAGATCAATGGCAGTGAATGTGTGGGTTGGGGTGTGGAAGTATATACTGACACCAGTGTTCAACAGGGAGAGCAAATGGATCCAGGAGCCACTGCTCTAGGACCCTGCCCCTACCATTGGTGTCAGCACTGCCCCAGAATGGACTGTGTCCGTTGAAGTCCCCCATGATGAGGAAGGGGGATAGCAGCTGCGAGACCTCTTTCTCCTCCAGCCACTTTGGACAGTCGCGGGAGTAAGCCGGATGTTCGCCATGGCAATTTACACAGCATGCCTTTTCTGTTGTGCAGTCAGGTTCAAGATGATATTGACTGCTACGAGTACAGGTGGGTTTGCCCTGGCATGCAGTGCGAGCATGACCAAACCTCTGGCATTGAAAACAGTACCCGGCTGGGTACTAACTTTCCATCACAGCATGTTGAAACCCGGGGAACTGCTATCACTCCTTGGGATGAAAGCTCTGAGAGGCTTTCCTCCTCAGAAACTTTGAGAAGGCCCCACTCGGAGATCACGCCCTGGGAGGAATTAAGTGTCTTGTGTGGAGTGACGGTGACTGCCACTCCACCAATACATTTAAGAGTAGCTCCGAATGTTTCGAGCATGCAGTCTCCACCTGGAAGTCACCAGATCTTAGGCGTTTGACAAATTTTGGTTCTCTCACAAGACCTTTGATACCGTTGTTAATAAAAAATGGGGACATGTCTCCAAGCACCTGATCGCCTGTAGAGTGGATGACCAGGAACCTCGGAGACACACACAAAGATGATAGTGAAAACATACACAAAGAAGATGGGGGGTTCATGGCGAGCTCTCTAGGTGGCATTGGCCAGTTAATTATGAGTTGTACAACTCATGTTTGTTTTTTGGGATTCAGTGCCCGTTGTCCTCACCCACCATAGAGTCCAACAAGGGGACACCTAATGGGGCGCCAGGGCTGCCTGGGCACCATATCCACACAACCAGTGAGCCAAGCCCTCACAACCAAACAAAGGGAAAATGAAATGAGAAATGTGAGAATCCCAACCTAGGTCTCACAAAACAAAAGAAGCAGAAAAATAAAGAAAAGTGAAAAGCAACTCATTCTCACAAATGAAAGAAAACTACCAAATTTATAAATCCGTGGGGAAACTTATAAACCGTTGCCCAGACATGGAAAAGGTTACTCACCACTCTGCACACCCTAGCTGGATCTGCCCACCAGCCGATTGATCCTGAGGGGGCCACCCCAGGACCTCCTGTTTACCTGAAGCAGCAGCCAAAGCAGTGTATAGCAATGCCCCCCCCCCCACCCCAACCTGCTGCCCAGCCCCGCGACAGACAGGCTGCCCAATGGCAAAACGGCTAAAAGGGACCCTGCCAGTCATGAGCCGAGGAGAGAAGAAGGGGACCCCCGAGCAACTGCCAAGATCCTCCTTTCCGGGGACATACGTCTCCGTGCATGGCAAACACACAGGCGAACATTCAGGACCCTGTGAAGGTACCCGAGCCAGCGGAACCTTCACAGGGTGGTCCCTCACCACAGACAGGAGCTCGCACAGAGCAGCCCAGTGTTGCTCAATTAATATTAAATCATTAACTTGGTGCTACAGAAAAGTTTACTTTAAAAACTAAGATAACTATGTGAAAGCCAATAGAAAATTTTGGAACAGGGTGGTTCACAAGTGTTTTCTTATGGAATGAAGTGAGGAGGAATAATGCACATGTGATGGATCTAGGCATACACTGGAAGGACAGATGAGTACCAATCCCCAGCGATGATGCACTGAACTGGCCAGGTCTAGCACCTAATATCCAATTCTGCCTTCTCATGATACAGGTCGTTAGTACCTTTCATATGAGATATTCTCCTTTGGAAGGGAATGGAACGGCTACCAGTTCAGTGTGGCCTACTGATCTGGTCATCTATGGCAACTTTTTTCTTCTTTCAACCTTGCTGAGGAGTGGTCAACTTTACAGGGTGCTGGTGCTGACCATTTATATCCACTAGACTGGACTGGTTTATGGATTTGAGCTTGATTATGGATCCTACTTGCTGCACTGGTGAGCCTCTGTTGAGGGAGAAACTGCTACTGTGTTTTCTGTTTGCTTGTGGGTTGCCAGCCTTAGTGAACAGAGGCATGGCTGGTGCCAGCCCTAAGTGAACAGATTCACTTAGGGCTGGCATTATAGATTATATAGGCTGATATAGGCATTATATAGGCTGATGGATAATCCTGATCAGAGGCCATCGCATGTACCTGAACCCTCACTTAGCTAGTTGGGCATCGTCAATCCTAAACTGAAGTAATGTGTCTCAGGCAGGACTATGGTTCTTGAAAAGGTTCACTTGAAAAGATGATACCTGAAGTTCCTACCTAGATTCTTTAAAAATCCTACTAAATATTTTCTCTCTGAAGATACATGGAACGTGAGGACTTTACATCAAGATTATTCTCTTGATATAGTCACACAGAATTCCAGCATTACAACCCAGATGGACAGGTACTTAAAAATAACTTTACATTTCTCATTTCAGGGAGGGAGGATGGAAAGCATCTCCAAGGTGTAGGTTTGCTTCTCAGCAGACACACCAGTGATGCTCTTCTAAGATATGACTGCATTAATGAAAGAATTCTTACGGCAAAATTTAAAACAAAAATTAAAGACTTGAATGTTATCTGTTGTTATGCCCCTAGAGAGGACTCCGATGAGAACAAGAAGGATACATTTTAAAGCCAGCTTCAGGAAATTTTGAATTCTGTGAAGAAAGGATATATTTCTCTTGTGCTAGGTGACTTCAATGCTAAAGTTGGTACTGACTCTAATCTTTGGACAGGAGTTTAGATCCCTTTAGCATTGGTATTTCCAATGGCAACGGAGAAAGTTTTCTACAGTAAGTAAACTTAATGGTTTGAGAATAACTAACACATACTACAAACACCAGGATATTTATATATATACCTGATGGGATGCACAGGAATATGATAGCTTATATTTTGATTAACAGCAAATGGGCTAGTTGAGATCATATGGAGCCAAAATTGGGTCTGACCATTACCTGGTAAAAAGTGTCTTGCAGCTGAAGTTTAAGAAATGTTGGTTAAAAAAATTACCTTTAACATTGAATATCTGAAAGATCCAGATATAGCCAAAACTTACCATGATAGGTTAGTTATTATGAAATCGTGGTTTTTTAATGCCAAAGTTGAGAAAGAATGGGATCAGTTTAAACAGGCTTTTCTTGAAAAACAGTACTCTTTTGGGTAAAAGGGTACAGAGGAAATAAAATTACTTGAGTGATGAGGCTATGGAACTTATTTCTGAAAGAAGGAAGTGCAGTATTAATATGAATCAATACCCTACTATTCCTACAAAAGGCAATACAACAAGCTTAATAAATGTGTAAAGGATCAGTTAACAGCTGATAAGGATCTTTGACTTGATAGCTTGGCTGACTAAGCAGAGGAAGCAATTAGACAGCACAACAGCAGGGAGTTGTACCAGATTGTTAATGTTTTATATGGGAAGAAACGGTACACAGGGATTGAGGGATAAACATTGCAATGTGGTTCTAGGTGAGGATTTTCTGTGATGGCTACATGGACTGAGCATTTCAGAGATGTTGTAAGTAATGTGTTTATTTCTACTCCCATTGTTTGTAATGAGGATAGATGCATTACTGGCTTTAATGATGGACCTATATCACTTTCTGAAGTCGCCTTGGCTATCTCTAAATTAAAACTGCATAAATCCCCAAAGGTGGATGAAATCATCACTGAAATGCTTATAGCTGGAAACATTTGTGTAGTCACATGGTTGACTGAAATTTTGAATACTTTTTATGATATTGGTGTTGTTCCTAAGGATTATACTGGAGATATTATTGTTCCTAATTTTTAAAAAAGGTGATCACAGTTCTTGTGATAATTATAGGGGAATTAGTTTAATTTCTGTTCCAGGTAAAGTTCTTTGCATGGTTATACTTAACAGAATTAAGAACTTGGTTGATGGACAACTGTGTGATGAACAGTGTGGATTCAGAAGTGGTAGGGGATGTATTGATCAAATATTTTCACTTAGGAAGATACTTGAGAAATGCTTCGAGTTTCAGAAACCTGTGGTTAATAGCTTTATAGATTTCAAAAAGGCTTTTGACTCTGTTGATCAACATAATTTGTGGTTGATTGTTAGATCATATGGAATACCTGACAAGTTAGTGTAATGAAAACTCTCTATAATAACACCGAGTCATGTGTGAAAGTTGGTACAGCTTGCAGCTATTGGTTTAGCATTACTAATAGAGTTAGATAAAGATGCATTGTCTCATTTTCTCTTTTGTTTCGTTATTATGTAATGCGAAATTCTTTTTAAGGGAAATATTTTGGCCTTAAATGGTCTAGAGATTTCAAAATTTCTAATTTAGATTATGCAGATGATTTGACCCTGTTGGCTACTGATGCTGATGAGATGAATTCTTTCATTAGGGCATGAGACTGGCAATAGAGTAGGTTTGGTGATAAACAGAGAGAAAACTAAAGTGATGAAAATTGGTCAGGCAGATGGTGATTCAGTTGCTTTGAATGGATACATTCTTGAGCAAGTGTCTCAGCTTAATTATCTTGGGAGTTATGTAACAGATAGTGGTAATGTGCAGCATGAGATAAATAGAAGAACGGGTATTGCCGGTGGGACTTTAAAGAATCTATGGAGAGTGTAGAAAAATAGGCATTCATACCTAAAGACTAAAATTAGGCTGTATAATAGTCTGGGTCTTTCTAAAGTTAGTTATGGTACGAAACATGGATCCTTTGTAAGCAGGATAACAAGAAACTTGATGCTTTTGATTCTAGATGCTTACACAATAACTTTGGCATTTGGTGGTTTGACTTTGTAAGAAATTATGAGGTTATAAGAGGGAGTCATCAACCTCCTTTGAGCAGTACAGTTGCCTGTATGCATAGCTGCAGATTGGCAAACAAGATCATGAACAGCATGCCTAAGAGTTTCAGAAAAAGGGGGAGACCTAGGATGCAATTAGCAGACAATGTCAAGCAGGACCTTGCTAGAATTGGTCTAGAGTGGCCAAATGAGGCAGCTGTAACTCAGAACAGATATTCTGGAGAGGAAAATTACAGTCTGGTTTGGATCTCTGTAGCCCATGGCTGCATGAGGAGTTTGTGTGTGTGTGTGTGTATGTACACTATGTTGAAAAAGTGCCCGGACACTTCCATGTTATGTGAATGGAAAGCCGCTTTCAAAGCTCCCTAACATTGAAAATAAATCTTTTACGCAAAAACTGTTATTGGCAATAAATTGTAGATGTCACTCAAATCTCTCTAAATATATTTCCTGCAATATCCATTTAATATTTAAAGAATGAATGGAAGCTGAAGCATTTATCTTCAACTTTTGACACTTGTGAAAAATACTTCAATAGATAAAACACAACTCTTGCAACAATTTGTTCACTAACATAAATAAAATATCTGAAGTTTATATGATGATTTTTTAAGACTTCATAAATTTGGAGGCAATGTGAAAGTGTCATCTGCTGTTAAATGGTTGCACTTCAATGACTCTTTAAATACTGATTGAAGATTGTTGAAAATTAACACTGTCACATTGCCTCCAAATTGATGAAATCTTAAAAAATTGTCAAACTTCAAATATTTATGTTAGTGAACAAATTGTTACAAGAGTTGTGTTTTATCTATTGAAGTATTTTTTCACAAGTGTCAAAAGTCTTTAAATATTAAACGAATATTGCGTGAAATATATTTAAAAAGATTTGAATGACATCTACAATTTATCACCAATAACAGTTTTTGCATAAAAGGTTTATTTTCAATGTTAAGGAGCTTTGAAAGTGACTTTCCATTCACATAATGTGTCCGGACACTTTTTTCAACATAGTGTGTGTGTGTACAAGAGACCATTAACATTTTTAGCACTCTCCACTCAACTAACACGAAAGATGCTTGACAGTTGTGAGAGTAAACACTACTAACTGGTCTAAAAACAAAGAGCATTATAACAAATCAGCAATGTGCAAGGCAGCATTAAATGCTGCCTTGTACATTGCTAATATCTGACTTAATAATGGCTAATGGTTAGCGCGCTTGGCTACTGATCTACGGGACCTGGGTTCGAGCCCCAGGTAAGGCATGGATGTTCGTGTTGTTTTTCTGCTGAGGTCCTGCGATCCTCTCAGACCTTCTAC